>PYHX02000494.1:85942524-85973071 GCA_004302925.2 Cochliomyia hominivorax
TTTTTTTATTAAAACAATAAGATTAGGAATTTTCAGATAAAAAATGGTTTTATTAGCCTTTAAGTGTTGCCACCTATTTAGAAAATAATCTTAAATTGCGATTTTTTTTCAAAGTTGCTACTACATCAGGCTTCGTCCTTGAAACGTGCAAAAGTTTATGTCTTTAAATAGACAGTCAGCCAGACAGAATGACAGACATCGTTAAATCGACTCCCATTTTGTGAGTCTGTTTTGATTTTATTTTTGACGGATTTAGACTGACACAAAATTTATTTCTGCCGAATTTAATAAAAACGTGAAAGTTTAATGATCATAGAACCTCATTCCGGCAGGACATTTGAGTGGGAGCTACCTGATATATTGACCAGCCGTCCGGACAAACGAACAACGCCAAATTGACTCAAAAACTGATTTCAAATCGTATGTTACAAATATTGACCCACGATACCCCAAACACCTATTTCAGTGTATAAAAATCACTAATGGTTAACGTTTCCGGATCGTGTGCTAAAACACTTTTTAAAGAAGATGAAAAGAGCAGTTAAATTAACCTTAAAAAGCATTTCCAGGCACGAGATTTTCAATTTTTTCTTTTGAAAAATTTTTAATCTTTGACCAAAAAATTTCCTACCGGATTTCAAGTGTCTAAATAAAACATAAACATGAACATAAATATATCGAAGGACTCAGACACAAGGACAACAATGACACTGACAATTCAATTATTAAAAAGCAATCAAGACATTTTATCGCCTTTTGCTGTTTCCATACCATTTTGTCGGTTTGTTTATACGTTCCAACGTCCGTTTGTTTGTTTCCTGAATACCATTGAGGTTATTGAGCTTGTGGATATAAAAAAAAAAACAACCAAACAAACAAACAGAAAGACAAATAAAGTTTTTAAAGAATTCCTAGATCACAGGAATACCAAAGATTTCAATTTCCACTAGGAAAATAGATGAAATGGTTTTAAAAAATGTGACTTAAGCAACAAAAACAACAGCGACAACAACAACAATAACAACTAGTAAGTAGTTAATTTAATTTTTTCTAAGTTTATTTTACCAATAATTTATTTATTTTACTTTTCCCTTTTTTTGTTGTTTTGCTTTTAACTTTTTCCACTTTTGTCATCTTGAGCTACAGGAAGTTTGAAATATTTTATTAATTTTCAGACTTGATTTAATTTACCACAATACAAAGGCATCTCTTACACTCACACATACACATGTATACATTTTACACTTGTGTAAATTTCTAAATACAAATACAAACGAATATAAAACAAATAACAAAAGTTAGAGGTCGGTCAAGTGCGATTATGTAATACCCTACACCATATTGTTAGTTTGGGAAAAAAATTCTGGATCTCTGAAACTATTGGAGAAATCTTAATGAAATTTCACACAGTTAGAGCAGAGGTATTTCATATTTTGGTCTTAAAAGTTCCAAGTGTCTTTGTGGTTCAGGAGCGTAGACGGTGACCCCCCCAAAATTGCCCACCTCGGTTATATTGATTATTAAAATTTTTTGTAAAAAATAAGGGAGATTTTTGAAAAATGAGGATCGTAGGTATTAGAACCCTGTTTTCTTGTTCCATATGCAGGTTCCATATGGGAGCTACCTATTGGACCTATCTATTGAAAATTGGTACATTGGCTTTGGACTGATGCTACATTTTAATCAAACATCTTTATATCTGTGAATTTTATGAATTTTTATTCCGGGAAAACATTTTTATGGAACAACCTGAAATATTAGAACGAAAATGACGAATTTAAATAATAAACTAAATTTTACCAAAACATCTCTAAAATTGTGACCTGTAAAGTATTCAGGTCTATTGCATGGACAACCAGTCGGACAGACAAACCGACTTCGTTTAATCGACATAAAAAGTGCTTTTTGGTCGATCGGTATACTTACAAATGGTTTATTTTTCTGTGAAAGGGATGTTATATATGGTGTATGAGAAATTATGGAACGATCCCCATAAAGGTTATGTTTTATAATATTACTGGACAATTTCGAGTCAAAATCCCGATTCCAGTAGGAAATTTGTAACAGAACGATTGTGACTAAATTTAAAAAATTAAATGAAGTGATTCTGAGCCCAACTATATACTTAAAGAATTTGTAGGTTATAAAATCTATTAAAAATTTGTGTTTTAAGATTTTTAATTTTGTTCTTTTTTAAGTCTAAAATAAAAATGTTCCAACTTTAAAGTTTCTTTTTTCCTTAAGTAAATAACAAAAACAACAACTAATATGAGGTCTCAACAGATAAAGTGACAAAAAATTGTAGCTACAACAACAACAACAACAAAAATATGTTAAAGTAAATTAAAATCTCAAAACTTTATATTTGTCACGCAAAGTGCAAAAAGAGATGAAAAGAAACCATTTTGTTTAAACGATGAGAAGAAAGAAAGAAAGAATGAGATAGAAAGTGAGAACTTAATGTGCTGCATTTTTGTGAGCATTAGAAAAATGTAACAAGTTGAAATTCCCCTGATCATTTGGACATTTATTTGTTGGTAAAAAGGAATTTTATACAAATACTGAAAAATTGCTTGTACACCCTACATTGAAACAAGTAGTTATAGAGGGTATATTAAGTTAAAATACACTTAAGACCTCAAATGAAAATCTTATTCAATTTAGCAAAATCCGTCTACTTGTCTATAGGAAATATTCTCTCGGTCAAACAATTTTTTAAACCCTACACCACCACGAGTGGTACCTTTACTTTGTCATTCCCTTTGTAACGCTAAGAAGGAATCATCTAGGACCCTATAAAGTACATATTCTAGCAACAAATCAAAATCTGAATCGTTTAAAATAGGACGTGTGGAAGTGCATTCTTAGAAACGAAACATTCAATATTACATATCACTATAACTAATACAGGAAATCTCAAGAAATTTGTGTATTTGAAAAGTGCTCTGACAACACATTATTGCAGTCTACAATAAAATACGTATGGGGCACAGGGGAGTGTATCCCCCCAAATAAAGAAAACTTTTATCTATGAAATTTTAAAATTGATTTATTGAACTTAAACACGTAGATAAACCCGGAATAACAAAATATTAATTTATTAACAAATGTTTAATAGGCGACTGGGAAGTTGTATCCCCCTTACAAAGGATCCAGTAAGGTCAGTGTTACAACAAAAATAAACTGATATCGACCACCGTAAGTGCATTGGGAAAAAATAATGCATTAAAGTATACCAATCGTCTTAGAGTTACTTTCAGAGTCGATTAATGACGTCCTTCCATCTGGTTAGATTGTAACGCTGTGAACACTCTTACAGGTTAAAATTTTAGAGGTATTTTGATGAAATCGACATTATATGATTTTTTGGGCCAAGAACGAAACCTTGTCATTCACTTACATATGAATATAATATTCCAAGTAAGTCTGGTGTATACAAGTTTATATTGTAGAATCAAATTCTACGAAGATCAGGTACTTAATTTTCCATTTCTTATCATGGTGTAGAGTATTATTTAGTCATACTTAACTAATGTTTTGCTGTTTCTGTTCCTTTTAAAAGGTAAAAATAAAGTGTTTTTAAGTTAAAATTGTTGAGGAATTCTCTCGAGGGATTTCGTAAAAATAAAAAATAAAATGTATTAATTATATGAACGTGTACAAAATGGCGTCACATGTTTTCGAATTGAAATAATTGTTAATAAATATATACCTTTTAAGTGAATTTTTGTGAACGTGAATGTTGATTCATTATAATAGTGAAAACAGGCAAATACTTCATTCAGATCAAAAAAATCAACGGTTTGAAATGTTCCAGAATACAAGTTTTAAACAAGAAAAATATAGATGGCGGTGTTTGTGTATAAATAATTTCGACCATCCTCAAATGAAAACTGTACGATACTAAAATTGAAAGAATGCTATATTCGACTGTGCCGAATCTTTAACACCCTCCACCACTATATTGAAGACAATTATCTATTTTTCCAAATTTCGATGGATTTCGTTCTTATTTTATTACGTCATATTATTTTATTACGTCATATTTTATTAGTCATATTCAAATATTGCAGATGTCTATCAAACTAGTTTCATATACAAAATCAAATATTGTTTATTAATATAAAAGATTTAAAAGCACAAAGCCGTTTCCCAGGAAGTGGCGTTGTGTGAGAGCTCTAGAAAAAATATGGGCCGATATTGGTGAGATTAATAACATATATTCAAGACAGTTAGAAAAATAATTAAGACGAATTTCAATTGAATTGATCATTATTAAATACTCTTATAAGATCAAAACGGCCTTATATGGAAGCTATAGCAATATATGGACTGAGATTATCCAAATTAATAATTTCAGTTAGAAAAATAATTGTGTTGAATTTCAACAGAATTGAAATTCGCTATAGTAATATATGGACTGAGATTGACCAAAGTTGTCCGGGAAGGACCTGATATGAGAGCTATATCAAAATATGTACCGATAATTAATTAATTGTGCAAAATTTCAATAGAATTTGTTCATATTTAAGAGTTTTAGAAGTTTAAACCATATTCCGGAATGGGGCGTTATATGGGAGCTGGGTCAAATAATGATCCCAGCACAATCTTGTTTCTGTTGTATGAAAATATATGTGTATGGCAAATTTCAGTAAATTACCTTAAAAAATTGCGACCCATATCGGATACAGATTTTTAGGTGTATCAAAATTTCGCATATTTCCGCCTATAAATCTTTTTCTATTAATCCAATTTTGATGATTTTTAAACGATGACAAAGAATATATAACAGTCAATTAAAGTTAAATTTTTGTGTAAATTCTTTTATGTTTTATTAAAAAATTTGGAAAAGTTGTTTCTCGTAATTTTGAGATTGTGTCAGATATCGGTGTATAACTTTTTTGCTAATGACCCGATGTAAATGGGAAACTATTTAGAACAATAGCAAATAGAGTGACCAAATTTTATTGAATTTGGACAATTATTGCAACGTGAGAATTTTTCCAACAGGCAGACAGGCGGACATAGCTAAATGGACTCAGATTTTAATTTAAAACAAGAATATATACTTTATGGGATCTAAGATGATTCCTTCTTGGTGTACCACACGGAATAACATCATATTGTCAATACTTGTGGTGGATGGTATAACAACAATAAGTATCACTTCACCGAATTCAAATTTTAATCACATTTCATAATTTGGATTTTCCATGTTCTTAATCCCAAATCACCTTCACTTGTTTTAAAGAACTTCTGCAAAAGGAAAACATGATTTTCCTGCAATCGATGGTCGTTTCACTTTAAACCAAAATTATTTTGTTTCATCCAAAAAAACAAATTTTCTTCATTTGTTCATTAGGAAACGGAAATTTACTAAAATCTTGAGTAAAGTTTACAAATTATTTAAATTACTACTCTTCACCTGGTGAGATCTAAAACGTCATTCCTCTTTCTCTCACTCTCTCTCTCCACCCACTCAACCCATTCACTACTTAAAGCTCTATTCGTGCACGACAAATGTAAATTAAGTTCTTAAACAATCACAGACACTTTTCTCTTTCTTTCAATGGACTAAAAAAACTTTTCATAAAGGATGAAAAGGAAAATGTTTCCTATTTTTTTGTGTTGGAAATTAAAACACTTAATTAAACCAAAATAAATGTTGGAACAAAACAAAAAGAAGAGGAAAATTAACATGAAAATGAAATTTAAGAAAAATAGAAAACTTTTCGACAAGAAAAACTTCAAAACAAATTTTATTAAAATTTAAAATCCTTAAAAATATTTTATCAATTTATGGAACTTAATAAAATTGAAGTTGGTAAAAACAACAAAATAAAATTCAGCCATTTTAAGAATAAAGAATATTTCATGGAAAACAAAATAAAATGATTAAAAACCAAATTACATTATATAGCGTTCATGTCCAACTTTCTAATACTCTATACCACATTATTGGCTTAAAATGATAAAAATTAACGAACGAGCCTCGTATAATTTGATTTTTTGATTAATTATTAAGTGTGTAGTACATTATTGTGACACTAAGATTTATGTTAAATTTATGCGTTGTAAAATGAATTTTTCCGGGAAGGTTATATGGGATCTACAAGAAATTATGAATCGAATCTAGCATAATTTCGCTCATCGAGTGAGCCAACCCTCGCATATTTTGGCACATCGATTTTTGCTTATACTTATCTTAATTTGACCAATTATTATTGCAACACCAAAGTACATGCAAAGTACTTACTAGTGCCGTTAAAATCGCTTTGAATTTAGGACTTTTATGACCTTAAAAACCCATTTCGGAAAGAAATTTGTATAGGAGCTACCTGAAATTTTAACTCCATCTTTACCAATAGGCCAAAAAATCTTTGTATCATATTTAATCGAGATAACACTAAATTTGCGACTTGAAGAGAATACACAACGTTACATAGCCATCCTGACCGGCCAAACGCACGTTAAACTGGTTCGGAATATATCCATTCTAAGTTTGTTGATATATTATACTGGATAGAGTTCGACTTTTATTTTACTCCTTTTATTGTGAACTTTATATTGCAGCTAAGGGAAATCAAGGGCTGTTACTCATTTAAATCCGAAATTTTACATCATTATAACTTGAACACATTTTTTTAAGTGCCGCTATCTACATGTCGAATTTATTTTGCCTATATAGTCTCCGACCATATAGTCATTTGTACTCAACCAAGTCAACACAACATCGCAACTCTAACATTCCGAAATTTCATTGACAGTTCAAATAACGATTAAGTGGCACTGTCCAGCGTAATAAACATATTTTTTGGAAAAGACCTAAAATAATTACATATTTACAATATTTTCAAATCTTCTATCATAAATGATTTTCTTCCAGTATTTTCCAAAAAAATCATACATTTGAGATTGAATGTCTTGACCAGCAGCAGACTTGTATTTCTTGACAGCTCGAAAATACCTTTAATTATAACCAAATTAAATTTTCTTGAACCGCATGAGCAAAAGTTACAAAATTATTTCGAAAAAAAAATTCTATTTATGGTCCCATTGTGCATTGTTGAAAACTTAGTTTATGTCCACTTGTGATGTTTTTGGTCTATTTGGTGACAACATTTAATAACAGAGTAAAATTCTAGTTAAATTTGTGTTTATATTTTTCTCTTTTCCTTTTTTTGCATTTAAAAATAATTGACTTTTGGCATTTTTATGACTTTAAAAAACATTTTAACATTAAAAAAAACATGACAACAACGTGGTTGGGTTTATGGTGAAAAAAGGAAAACCCACCAACAACAAGAAATCTTAAGAAACAACAAACAACAGTCGTTAAAGAACCCAAGAAAATGACAAGAAAAAGTCTACAACAAATTCAGCTGCATAAATTTTTCAAAATGAATCCTGTTTACCAAAAATAACCACAATGGAATAGCAACAGCAACAACAACAGAAATAACAACAAACATCAAAATACAGGACACTAAAGTAAATAAGTTTCTAACGCAGGGGTGCCAGACTCTTTAAAAGAAAAAGTCGGCAAATTTATCGAATAAAATCGGTGTTTATCGGAACTTAGGTTTGAAAAATCGGCAAAAAAATTAATAAAAATATTTTTACTGAGTGTTGAAAAATTGGACTTATGAAAAATTTGACAAATTTAACCATGTGAAAATTTCCGAAATTTCAGATTTTTTACTCAGTGTTAATGGTGACAGTTCAATGTTGACAGTTTTGTTAAAATTGATCTGACTACAATTTCGTTCACGTTTGCAGTACTAAAATTTTTCAATTATTTAAAAAGTTATAGTTCTATTTGCATTTTCAAAAAAATCGGGAAATCGGCACCTCGTTAATTATATGGTAAAAAAAATCGGCAAAATGCATTTAATTCGGCAAATCTGGCAGGACTGTTCTAACGTTTCTATTTAAAATTTCTCTCTTACTTTTCTTTCTTGATAAAATGAAATATTTAATCATATTTTTCAAATGAGGACAAGACAAGTAAGGATGCTATATTCGACTATTCCGGATCTTAAATATCCTTCACCACAAATGCATGTGACATAAATACGTTATATTTTTTGACTATAATTTTTATTCTACTGAACAGATTTAGATAATTTTTTGAATGGAAATATAACTTTATGTTATGCCAAAACCTTATTTCAATTTGTCGATTTCTAATTGAAAATTTCACGAAAATACTTTGCCGGGTCCTAGAGGTTGCCTTCGATATCGGTGTATATCTTTTGATATACTTAACCGATTTTGCTGATTTTAAATAGGAAACTTCTTAAGACTACAACAAATAATCTGTCAATTATTGTGGATGTGAGCATGTCAAAAGCAGACAGACAGTCGGCCAGACGGAGATGAACATAGTTAATTTTTGATTTAATGCAGGTGTCTGAGATAACTCCTTCTTAGCGTTACACAGGGAATGATATAATTAATATAACCTCTTCACCTTCTTGTGGTGGTGGTGGAGGGTATAACAATCAACAAAAATAATTTTATAAACTCAACACAAATAACACAAAATGTTTTATAAATTTCATTTAATTTTTTTATTTAATTTTGGTAATAAAATATTATTTTTTCTTATTGTTGTTGTTGTTGTTATTTTGTGGTGAATTCATTAAATTCATTTCTTTTTGTTCTGATTTTCAAAAAAAATTTAAGTCTTTTTTTGTTGTATTTTTTGTTCCAAAGAAGATTTAAGTTCTTTCATTAACTGTCTGTCTACTTAAATACCTGACTGTATGTCAGTCTATATGTTCCAAATTATGAAGGGGGCAATTTGTTTTATGTTTGCGAAATGTTTGTTCGTGTTCATAAATATTTTTTTTATCTGTTCACAAAATTTCACTATAAAACTGCAACGACTACGAAATTGTGCTATAGAACTGTTTTTAAGCAAAAAGTACCAAATTAAAAAAATAGTACCAATTTTCTGTAACTTTTGACTGTCTGGTTGGATATATATATGTAGTTTGAGACTAATAATATCAGAGGAGTGTTATGTGGTTCTAAAGCGATTTATTGGGAATGATTTTGTATTTCCAGAAGCATCGAAGATATCGTAATAAAATTTTACAGATGGAGTATTTTCGACTCCATTTGGAGGATTATAGATTCGTAGCTAATCAGGGTGATTGTTGATGGTCATCTAAAGTAGACTACCTTTATGCTATAATATGAAATGCTATAATTAGTCGACTCCCTATTGTATCTTAACAAAAAATGACCAATTTTCGGTAACTTTTGATGGGATGGTTTGATTCTGTTATCTTTAATTTTTAAATCATTGCAGATATCTTAACAAAATAAAGTTATATCTGAGGTATTATCGAGTTGATTTGAAGGAAAATAGTCCCACAGCTAATTAGGGAGGATTTTTCGCAGTTTTTAATTAAATTTGCTGGCAGGGTTTTCATGAAATTTATAGTAACGATAGCAGAAGAGTGCACGGTAGTTCTAAGACATTTATTTGGGGAAAAATGTTGTCACTTTTAAACCTTTTAAGAAATCTATAACAATTTTTCCATAATCTATTTATGAATTGACATAAAATACATTTTTATACAAAAAGTCCTTGATCAACTCCAAAAATTTGCTTAAATGCGTAGGTTATCCAACATTTGTGTGCCGATAAAATTGTACTATTTTTTCCGAACTTTGTCATTTTTTAGTAATTTTCTAAAAATATCTTAACGGTAACAGATGTGAAAAATCAAAAAGAAATTAAAATTTTAAAATTTTGGTAAAAAAAAATAATTTTTATACCCTCCACCACCACAACTGATAATGAGGGTATATTAACTTTATCATTTTGTATGTAACGCCTGAGAGAATCATCTCCCCAAAAATGAAAAAACTGATGACCGTCTAACTGGCTGTGTGTTTTTGACACGATCACATCCACAATAATTGACAGAGACCAATGAAATTTGGTTAAAGTATAAATTATTATCCTACGAAGTTTCCTTTTTAAAATGAAAAACGGTTTATTAGAAGAAAATTATAAACCGTTTTCTAAGAAAACAGGATGAAAATTTGACCAACTTGGTATTCAGTTTTCATGAAATTTGACAAACTGATGAAGTTACATACTACAATCAGTTTTGAGTAGGGCACGAAAGATTGATAGCCCCCCTACATACGAAGCATTTATTATCGCATAACCCTAAGATATGAAATTTTTAATATCACATATCTCGGAAAGTTTTTGAAATTTGACACGTAAATTAAAATTTAATAACTAAATATTAAAGAATAACAAAATATTGTATGGAACAATGGGGAGTGGTATTCCCTTTACAAACACAATTTTTACTATCACATATCTCTGAAACAATTATAAGAACTTTTATGAAATTAAGCGCATGGATAAGTCAATAATGGCAAAATTTAATTGGCAATATAATTTGTAACAGAGTGATCATTTCAGTGAAAAAGTAAATTTTTGAAACATGATTTTAAGCATTGGAATTTTGGATATTTCCACATAGAAAAGTGGGAATTTTTTAAGTTCCCTTCTTTATGAACAAGTTTATATATTTTGTATTGCAAATATATTTATACGGATTTGCTTAAAATTCTACCTAAAATAGACTTCATCTAATCAAATTTCAAAATAAAAAATGAAAATAATTTAAAAAATGTACTAAATTTTTTGAGTGAAAGAATTAAAAAGCCGTTTAAACGAAATTTAAAATAATATTAAAGAAAACGTATCTTTCTGAATTGTTAGAAACAATGAAAGTTATTAATGATTCCTTGTCAAAACCTTAACTTATCATATCTCCTTTAACGATGTAGGGTATTTGTATTCTACAACATTAAGAAAACTAAACAACACGTGCGTTTGTTTTCTTATTTTCGTAGGGAAACATGGAAAATATAATGAAATCATTTAGAAGGTAAATAATGTTTTGAATTTATTATTATTTCCTCCATTTTTTTCCATATAAATCCATTTTGTTTGTTTTATTTTTGGCGCTTAAAGCCAAAAAAGATGGTTTCACAAAAACAAACAATCTATATAAACATAACAAATAGATTTAATATGAAATTATATACAAACTACAACAAACAATAAATACAATTACAAAGACAAACAAACAAACAAAAAGCTAACACCAACACACTCATACCTAAAATAAAGCTTTAATTTGACATTTAATTTTGTTTTATTATTTGACAAGTAACGTATACTGTAACGCCAAGAAAAAAAAAACAAAATTTAGTAAGAATGTTATATCGGCCATGCCGAATCTTCAATACCCTCCAACACAAATATACACAATATATGAATGTATTTCTTCCATATTTATTGATATTATAGTAATTTATTTTCATTAATTTTATTATTATTTTGTCAATTTTTAGTTGATAATTTTACTAAAGTTTTTCGCTTTAATTTAAAGGTTGTCTCAGATATCGGTCTATATCTCTTAATATACTAACCCAGTTTAGCTAGTTTTAAATAAAAGAAACTTCTCAGAACTATAATTAATACTCAGGCCAAATTTCATTGAGCTCTGTCAAATATTACGGAGGTGAGTGTGCCAACAACAGACAGACAGTCAGATGGACTGACAGACAGACGGACATTGCTAAATCGACTCAGATTTTGATGTGATGCAAGAAATATAGTGAAATCATTAGCATTACACACTGAATGGACAGTTAATATTCCCTCTTTACCACTTATTGTGGTGCAGGGTATAACAAATACTAACAAACTTTTGTTTCATATCAACTAATATGTGTTAGTAAATAAGTGAGTGAGTAAATGAGTGAGTGTGTGTGTGTGTGTGTAAAAGACAATATTAATTAAAGTTAAAACTTCGACAACTAAGATAAATTTGGATTATTTCATTAAGAATAAAACATAATTAGTTTCGTATATTTTCGAGTAATAAAAATATAGAAGAAAAAAATCTCTCAATTTGATGTTTATTTTCTGAAACATTTTAATAGAAACAATTAATTTTAGTTTTAATTAAATTTTAAAACATAAAATGCTAATAATACAAAAATACTCGAAACTCACTTTAATTGTTATCATATGCTAACATTTCCTAAAAATAACCGTAACTCTGATTTTGAATTTACATACATGCGTGAATATATAAATGCACAGTGGGCCTAATATGATAAAATTTGATTTGTATACATGTTTGGTATTTAAGAAAACGTTAAAACAGGAACATATACAATTTATAAAAAGGAGTTAATGGCATAATTTGACAACAGAATTCGATGAAAACCTAAAATTTTGTATTTTTTGAAAAATAAAATTAATATTTAAAATTTAATAAAACTTAAAAAAATATGATTTTTATTTGAACATTTTTCCTGTCAATATATATAAAAAATATTAAAAAAATTAATATTTTTCATTTTAAATATTTATAAAATCGATTTTTTAAGGAAATAATTCCGTAATTTTTGAACCGTTCAAGCTAAAATATTTTCGAGCTCATTTAAAGCGTTACAAGTTCAAAGCTAGTCAAGTGGATATTGGGTTCCCTTCCAAAGCTTTTTTTGAAAATTAGCAAAAAATTCATTTATTATATACTGGTGCATATTCCTAAAAATGCACATAAGTTTTTTTTAATTAGAACAAATTAAACAGTAAAAGATTTAGCGATGAAATAATATTTTTATTAAATTAAAAATATTTTCAACTAAAAACTTTATTTGTATTAATTTTTAATCTTTAAACTTTATTTTAAAGTTGTTCTGCTATAGTATTTTCCTATGGAGGCAAAAATTTTAGATTTGTCAACTGCATTTATAGACCAAAAACATTTGATCGTATAATTAAAGCGATAAACAAGACTGAGAGAAAATCCTGGTGACTTTAAAAATTAGCATTAAATTGTCTTTGATTAAAAAAATTCAAATTTAAATTTGAATGAAAACAACAAAGACAAAACAAAAATAGAAAAAAATGTAATGCGTTTAAAGTAATATGCATCAATGTATATATCAACATTTTGAATGATGTTTTTTATAATGAAAATGTCATCATTTCAATAAAAGAAAGTAAAATGGTTAAAAACATTTTCTAAGGATTGGGATTTTGGGCATTTTTATAGAAAAATTTGGAAATGTTTTAAAGTTACCGATTTAAGGACAAGTTTATGTAGAATATACTGAAATTTCAAATTTAAATCTTAATTTTATTTAAATAAAAATTCCCAAAATTCAACATTTTAAGTTCTTGCCAAAATTCTGACATCAAAAACATTCCACTAATTTTATCTTGAGAAATTGTAAATCTTTATGTTCTAACGTTTTCATTGAGACCAAATACATGTAAATTAAGTTTAAACGTTTACTTTAAATCTTATCTAAATCAAACATCCTCTGGAAAAAATGTTGCAATTTTCCGCACATTCTGATTCTGTAACGTTTAAATTGTTTACAGAATTATTTCCAAAAAGAAACGTTTTTGAACCACTATGGGGTATATTTCTGAGCGTGTAAATACTATGTAAATATTATTTTACTATTTTCATCATAATATTGAATTTCAGATATCTGACATGACACAATAAACTCGATGACATAAACAAACATTTTTGAAAAATAATTTAGAATTTCTAAAAATAAAAATAATAAATTTTTGTTTGTCTGTTTATTTGTTTGTTTGTTAAAAAGAAAATTGTTGGTTTCCATATAAAATATTCCAAAATTCAGTTACACACTAACACTAATATACATATTTACAAACACTAAAATACATACAATTACATTATCATATTGTAAAATTGATGTAACAAAATTTACATGTAACAACAGTTACAGAATGATAGAAGATATAAAATTTCAAATATTTAACAAAATACTTGTAATACCATATGTATGTATACATAAACATATGTATGTATGTGTGTGATGTGAGAACATATATGTATGTGTTTTTTTTTTTAACAAATTCATGCAGAAATAAAATACAATAACAAAACACATATAAAATATGAAGAATAAAAAAAGGTATTCTCATGTAATCCTTGTGATTACAGTGCGAAATAAAAGTTTTATGCCAATTTATTTACCATATTCATTTAATATAAAGTTTGAACTACAGATTGTATACTTAATATTAAATTTAAATATTTATCATACTCTGGATTTAATGTAATTTTTTTTTTAAATTTTTATATACTTTTATTCCACACTATAATCATGTATTAATACATATTATTCTGTATGTTTGTATTTGTATGCAAATGTGTTTATATAAGTAGATACCTATAGACATGTATACATATTTAAGTTTACAAAAAAAAAGTAGAAGAATTATTGTTGTATATTTTTTACATGTAGATTTTCTTTATGAATAAAACATTAATGCTAGAAGTCTGGTCAATCACTTGATAATAATACCCGACATATACTCTTGCATATAATATTAATCTGATACTTGCAAACATTATTACATATACATTCACACACATATGAACAAAGAGTATGAAGTTTGTATACGAAAATTATGTTTAGAGTCCAGTTTTTTTACTCTCATTTATCGTCTGGGTTAAAAACCAGTTCGTAGTTAATAATTTAGTTACGTCTAAATTATAATCAAATTTCTTGTATACTTAATACAAATTATAGTCTACTTTACTTTAGGATTTATAGTTTACTAGTTTTTACCCGTTGGGCTTTGTGACACAAACATTCTCCTCAGTCCAAGATTCCGAAAGAAATTTCACAAATTACAAACATACTTATTATAGCTTTATTTGAATCAAAATTATAAATACTTCAAAATAAAACTTTAAAACATTTTCCTTTAGCAACAGTATTTGTTATAATACTTGCTATACACTTCTTGGAATAATAATATTAACAAATGTGATTTTAAAATACTAATGCTCGCAATAGTTTTGTAAGTGTTTCCGTATAAAAATAAAAATCTGTGTTAAAAAAAGGTTTTAAAAATTAATTTGCCAAAAAGTGTTATATAAAATAAAATACAAAGTCCGTAAGGAATCAAGAGAAATTGTTGAATTTCTCTTAAATGATCATGTTAGTTCCAAAATTAGTGATGAAAATATGGATACAAATGGAATTGAGATTTCAGATCTTGAAAATAATGTGTATTCAGATAAAGCTTTTCGGATTCATTTGTAAGTTAAATAAAGCCTACTTTGTTATTCCTCCTTACGTTTACTCATTTTGTATTCACAATTAAACGAGCCCGAAATTGTTGCGAAAATGAGCAGCAAATTAATGTTGAAAGGCAACATAGGAAAAAATGTGCGTTGCTTAAATACATCAAATTCCATACGAAGTGAATAGTAAATACACTATTAATTCTTTCCAATTTAATAGATGCCGCCATTTCTATTGTATTGGATGAAGACGAATTTAAGAAAAAATAGACTAATTGGAAAAATAAAGTTAGAAAAAAAATTATAAAAATTCAAAAATATATAAAATAATTATTATTTCAATTGAGATACTAAGCTTTTAAAAATATTGCGAAAATAAGCTTACTTCAATTGTGTTTCAAAAACTATTTCCATGTAAGCTTATTTTATAAGCGTATACTTTAACTAAAAATATTTCCGCAAGGGATCAATTTTCTTAATAAACTAATTGTTAAAAAGAGTTTCACAACACTTATCATAATACTTTTGCAGGACTTACGCTTATGCTAGTAAGTTTATTATAAACTTATTTTAAATCCTTTTGGTTTGTTGGGATGAGTTTCGTGAAGTTAAAATATGTATATGGCAATAAATATGGTATATATATTTCATATACATGATAAAACTAAAATTCCGTTCTTTATCGATTTATAACTTTCAACAAATTCAACACTGTGAACTTACTTTCGATAACTTTACTTTTAATCATCATATGCTTTTCTAATTTCTAAAATATTTTTTTTCAGATCGCAACTTTTCGTCTCCATTCTTTTTTCTCATATTTAATGCAACAAATAAAATAAAACATTAAAAAAGATATCAAATAAAATGAAGTTAATTTTTTTATCTGTTAAATAAACATTCAACTTAAATGCAAAAATATACACTGAAAAAAATAATAGATAAACATTAATTCCTATAATTTCATTCCAATGCTTAGGAAAATTAGCTCACAAAAGATCAATTTTAGAAAATTATTATTTTCAGAAATTTCTCAAAAAAATTTCTTTTTATGTATTGTAATTTTACTAACAATATTGCAGAGGTTCCAAAACATTTTTTTGTTTTGTATCGTTGGAAATAAATATTTTGAAACTAATTTGAAGGATTTTGATTTGATAGAAAACTTTAGAACATGAGGATCCACAATATGTTAAGAAGAATTTGGAATTTTGGAACTTAAAATTCGAATTTTTTGGTAAAATTATTATTTGAACTTAAATAAAACCGAAACGAATAACGATTTTATATTTAAAATTTCGGCAAAATGTGAATAAGATGTTTCACAAATCAGGGTTTTAAAAATGCTTTCTTTTTTGGAATATATTTAAAAATAATAAGGAGCGAATATTCCACAAATCAACATAACCGAGATGGTAAATTTGGAAAGACCATCCACTGCTCCCCTGAGGAACTGAATTCTTTCAAATTCATTTGAAAGCATCTCATGTCCAATTTGCTTAAGATATTTTCAATGCTTCATAAGTTCATGAGTTAAATCCAATAAAATTGTTTTGGAACCACTGTCTATTGTAGTGCAGCATTTCTAGAAAAAGCTAAATAAGTAACGGTAATGTTAATATGTATGTCTGTGTATTTGTTTACTATACTCATTTACACTTTATTCCTTTAGCTATTTGAAAGATTTGAAAGATTTGAAAGATTTTAACAAATACACATATACATTCACACATGTATCTAAGTATCTATCCGAACATAAGAACGTTAGTTTAAAATAGTTCGAGTGAGTTATATTTTTGACAGTTTTATTACATTTTGATAAATTTTAAATTTAATCTATATTTTGTTATACATTTACACCGACATATATTTACATACAAAATATTTACATTACATTTACCTTTTACCCATATACCACCCTCACCCCCTCCTGACCCCATTTAAACTTCATTATCATAGATGAAGTTATTTATCTTAAAATATTTTTTTCCTTTTAACCTTTAAACTACAAAAGTGCTAATGAAAATTTGATTAGAAACTTGGTTGGTTGGTTGTTCAGTTGATGCTGTTGGATGCTGGCTGGAAAATGCTGGTGGTGTTGTAAGGAAAAAGCAGCAGAACGTTCTTGGGAAAAGTTCATAAGAAGTTTGGTAAATTTAATGTAAAAAAGAGTTTAAAGGTTTTTCAGAATATCAAAAATACTGATGTAAAGAAAATTTATGAAAATTTTAGTGTTTTTTTTTTTTCTTTAAATAATAAAATTAATTTAACTTTTATTTATTGTTATTTATTCAAAAATTATATGGGTTTCTTTCATTTCAAATAATTTGAATTCGAAATTGGCAGTAAAAGAGAAAACTTTTTGAGAGAAAATAGAAAATAATAAAAATTAAACTGACTGTAGTTCCTTTAATAAAGTCCCAATAGAAAATTAACAACAATTCATTATCACTTTTCGTGTAAAAACTGTAAAAATTAAACTGGCTGTAGTTCTTTTTAAAAAAACGTTCTAGTGAAAAAATTAACAATAATCTGTGAACATTTTCGATTTTTATAAAATTTAAAATTTTCATTAAATTTAAAAATCATTAAGATAGAAATATTCGATTAAGACTGACTATGTAATATCCTACACCATGAAGAATTATGAACGAACCCCCGTAGAATGTGATTTTCTATTTCAGAATAAATTAAACAAACTTATTTAAGTTATGTTCGTAACACAAAAATGTATGTGAGATTCTGTCGCTTGATATTATTTTTCGAGAAATTTATATATTTGAAATTGGTTCTCTATGGGAGCTACAGTCATTTAATGGCCGATTTTCTTGATATTTGGCATATAGATTTTGTAAATTTTTGTCAATTTTAATATTTTATGAGTCTGGAACCATATTCCGGGTGGTGCTGCATTTGAATGGAAGCTACCTAAAATAAAAGTCCGAATATGCCCATATATTTCTACCATTGTGGCATGTAGAATGTTCACACCGTTTGCATGGAAAGCCAGCCGGACAGCCAGACGGATGGACAATTGACTCATATAGTCATTCTGAGCCGATCGGTAAACCACTTTTCTGTATGTTACAAACATCAGCAATTACCCACAGTGGAGAAGGGTATAAAAAATAATATTGGCTGTAGTACCTTAAATAAGGTCTCAACCGAAAATATATCAATAATCTGTGATCACAAAAATTTTTTGTATAAATTTTTATGAAAAAAAAAAATCATTAAAAAAATGTGTAGTTCCTTGAATAATACCACAAAAGAAAAATAACAATAATCCGTGATGACTTTTTAATCAAAATTGAGTTTTTTATCATGAAGAAAATAAAATTTCGTTATAAGGAATTAATCGAAAAACTAACAAAAATGTGTTATCTCTTTACACTTTTATAAAAAAATAATTTGAATTTTTCAAAAAAATATGAAGAAAGGAAAATTTACTGAAGTTCCTTAAATAAGGCTCTTATCGAAAAAATAATAACAATATGTGATCTCTGTGTATTTCTATTATTTTGATTACTTTACAATAATCAATTTTATAAAATTTCAAATTTTTAAGAAAAAAATAGAATTTACTGAAATTCCTTAATTAAAGCTTTAATCGCAAAAGCTAGCAAAAATCTATAATCACTTTTAACTTCCTACTTTAAATTGATTTAATCACTCGTATATTTTATACTTTTTCCAAACACTTAACAATTAAATATCAAAAATAAAATTAAAATAAACTTCAATGGAAAAGAAAGATTCAATTTTAAGCAAAACCCAAAATTTTCACAAACATTTAACTATTTGTGATTTAAAATAAAAGTGACATCTACTTTGATTTGTTACAAGGAAAAAGAAAGGTAAAAGGAAATTATCCCTTTAGTGTACTTGATAAATGTTATCATTTTTCATTTAAGCGTTAAAAAAGAATTCAAATAAATGAAGGACTAAATTACAAAAATGGCTCTTTTTCGAAAATTACAAAAATTAAAAAGTATTTTTAAATTTAAACAAAATATTAAATCGTAAATTACTTTTTTTAAACAATTTGAATTTTAAATTTATAATTTTGTATTTTTCAAAATGTTTTTATGACAAAAAATATATATAAGCAAATACCAAAAATTTTTGATTAATAGTTTTTTTATTATTGACAAGTTACGTCTACACTGAACTAGATAAAGTAGTAAATATAAGGAAAAAGGGTGTAGAATTGAAGAAAACTGGTTTAAATATCATTCAACGAAACCTTTATTCATCATAACGAAAATTTTCGTTAATTTTCGTAAATTCTTCAAATTGACAAAAAATTGTCAATATGACTATTTGAATTCGTTAATAAAAATGCGGTTAATTTGAATAAATATTATTCAATTTGAATAATACATGATTCAAATTGACAAAAGTAAATTCTTTATATTGATGAATATTAATCAATTTAAATACCACATTTAAGTTTAATTTACGAAATTTTAGTAGAATTGAAGAAACAATTACGTTAAATTGTTGTAATTAATTAATATGTAAACTATCAGGGACCAAGGGAAGAAGTACTCCCCATGGAAAACAAATATTGATTATAGAATATCTTTAGTACTGTAACAGCGAGAATCTGGTCTCAATTACATTCTTTAGTTCACTTTGATTTGTTATTTGTGAAATATCTTTCGTGATCTAGGACTGATGAGAAATTTCCTATTGCAAAACGCGTCGGGTAAAAGCTTATTTTAGATAATAATTAAATAGTAAAGAAAACGTAATAGACAACTAAGAGTAGCGCAATGTCAAAGGACGGTGGTGAGTCGACCGGCTTGTATTTCTGATGAAAAACTAATTGCATGTTTAATGATCAGCTGATCTTCCATTTGTATTTTCATGAATTTATACAAAAAATTCCTTTAATTTCTGGTCATATTAATTCAAATGTTCTATAATATTGACCTCCTTAAATTTCAATATTAAGTTTACATAATCTGTGTGATATTCATTTCATTAAATATGTCAAAGAAAATATACAAAATTATTTGACGAAAAAAATAGTTTAATTAACAAAAATTTTATTCAAATTAACGTAATTTTAGTATGTAGAATTGAATAAAATCACGATATGTGACACCCGTTTTTAATAAATATATAACTTATTTTTCGTTAATTTTTTAACGAAATTTTATTCAATTCAACATCTTTTACTAAAAACTTTTTGGATAAAATTTTTTAATATATTTAAAAAAATTCTTTCAATTAAAATCTGTTTATATAACACCTTTCTTTCGTTAAAGTTCTACGAAAATTTTTCGTTTATATAACTAACGAATTTCGTTCAGTGTAAATATTTAGAAATTTTTGTCTTTTAACATGAAATTTATCTCATTTTATTTAATGAAATAACAACCAAAAACCTTCAACACACAAAATAACACCCAACAAACAAATAACCAGTTTAATGTTTAACTATTTGTGTGTATATAACTTATTTTATCTTTTAAAACATCCGTTTCCTGTTTACTTTCACTTTCCTCTCTCTTGCACCCTCTCCCTCTCTCATTCTTATTATTTATATTTGCTTTTGCTGAATAACAAAGTTATTTTAATATAAAGAAAAGAGTAATAATGTGAGTGTTGGTATGTCTGACCTTGTAAGTGTGAGTAAATTTATGTCTGCATGTGTGTTTGACAAAAAAATACTCATACACGCATTTTCATAGTATTCATGTATAAAAACTTATTTCTACTCTTCTTTATATCAAAATAGTGAGATATTTTTAAAAACAGTTACTTAAGGTGGATCTGAAATTTATTTCACCAATCGGAAATCAATATTTTTGTTTAATACTGATTTTTAAATAATAAAATTGGCCCCAATTGAAAAATTACCAATAATCTGTGATTAATTTAAATTTTTATTGTGCTCTTTAGTTCTCTTTGAACAAGAGCCCAATATTACTCCACTGATCTTAGCTCCGAGCTTCTCTTGTTAGAAATACTACATTATTGTCCTTGTTTCTCTCTGGCACTTCTTTACCATTATGTTTACCAAAATGGATGTCAAGTCAGCTCAAAAATAAGTAGACACATTATGACATTCATTCTTTGACGTGAATTTCGGTATTAAGAGAGTCCGTAATTGGATTCTTTTGCAACTACACGAACTTCATTTTGCAACAAAAATATGTTTCTATTTAATTTGACTTTAACTGTTGGAAGACCTTTTGAAATTGATTTCTATTTTTTTTTTTTTTTTTTTTTTTGCATAAGAACACTTCATGTGGACCTGAACTAGATTTTCGATCAACGAACAGATTGTCAAGATGCTGTTTAATAATATTGGAAACAACTATCCAACATTTAACTTGGCTGTAGTTCCATAAATGAGGCTTTAATATAAAAACTAAGGATAATTTGTGATCACTTTCAATTTTTATAAAAGGAAGTCCTAAACAAGGGCATTTCCATATCATTTAAAATGCTCTAAAACATTTTAACATTCAATTTAAGTAAAAATTCCATTTTTTTGCTTTCAATGACATAAAAATGCGCGTTAACATGTTGGTGTTGTGTATATATATGTTTAAAATTATATATATGTGTGTGTGTGTTTGTTGATAAACTTATAATTATATGAAACTTTATCATGTTTTTAAAATATAATTTATGTCTCGAAAAATTTTGTTAAGAGAAAAATTTCAACATAATTTTATTTGCCAAAAAGATGATGATGAAAAGAACAATTTTCATAAATTTATGAATATTCATGAACTCTCATCCTTATTTCATAATTTCATCTTTAATCTGTTTACAATTGATAGCAATCATATTAACCAGATACTTAATATCAAGATTGTTGCATAATTAATATAAAAAAACAAACAAATTTATTCAGTTCGGAAAATAAAAAGATAAAAATGCTATATTCGGTTATGCCGAATATTCAATACCCTACACCACAAATGCTTGTAAAGTAACTACATTATGTTTCGTACATACACACTAACACAATCACTCACTATACAATAGATAACAGATTTTCTTAAATATAACACAAGAAAACTTAATCAGTCATTAAATTCAGACAGACGCACAACTCAGATTTTGATTTGATGCAAGAATATATATACATTATAGGGTTTTAGGTGATTCCTTCTATACTCTAAATGACTCTCTTTACCATTTCTGGTCGTGAATTATATAAAAATATGAAAAATCAATTAAGTAGGTGAAGCCCGACTATGTAATACCCTACACCACAAGGTTGGTTATAAATAGTAGAAATGAAAAATTAATGAACAACTCTAGTATAATTAAATTTTCTGATTTATTCTTTACTCTGTAGTACATTATTGTGACATTAACATGTAAGTGAAATTTATGCGTTTTAAAATTAATTTTTCTGGATGGTCGTATGAGAGCTTGAAGATATTATGGAATGATCCTTGTATAATATTGAACATCGATTTAAAATTATTATAAAACCAAGTTATATGTGAGATTTATGCCCTTTAAAGTAATATTTGTTACGGAATATGAGAAATAATGCACCGACCCTCGCATATTATGACACATAATTTTAGAATATTATAGGATTTACTTGTGCCAAATTTTGTTTAAATCGCTTTATATTTAGGACGTGTATACCCTGAGGTACCTGAATAATGGGCAGAAGATGGCCAATTTCAATAGGCTTTATCCTTAAGTCAAAATAAAAACATGTACCAAAACCATATAGATTTCACAATGTTTTCATGGACAGACAGCCGGAACGACCGACGAACATCGTCAAGTCGACTCAAAAAATGATTACGAGTCGAACGGTGTACTTAAAAGTGGACGTAACACCATTTTTTTCTGCATGTTACAAACATCAGAACAATCGCACAATATCTCAAAACACCTTCGTTGGTGTAGAGTACAAAACAGATAAACATTTTTATAAAACTCAGTTTTATAGACAAAAAAAATAACATAATCGATAATAATTATTATATAACAAAATTATTTAAACGCACAGAAAGATTTACATTAAATATCTCCATTAATTGAGAATCCTTGAAAATCAATGGTTGAGTGTATAAGTGCTAATTTTGATATTAAAGTTATTAACACAAGAAAAACATGTCTATTTCTATGACATGAGGGAATTAGTGCTAAATATGACCAAATAACTTCCTACAAAAATATAATATATTTACACTAAAAACGCCTAATTAATTACATACCTTTCCTCACTAAAGACTACAATTTAATAGTAAATAAATAAAAATGAATTATTAAAAATAGTGAAAAATAATCATCAAATTGAGTGTAGTTCTTTAAATAAGGTCCCAATTAAAAACGAGCAATAACTTGTGATCACTTTTAATATTTATAAAAATTTAATTTTTTATGAAGAATTATTGAAAATACAAAAATTTTCTATAACTTTGATCTAAGTATTATTATTATTATTATTATTATTATTATTATTATTATTATTATTTCATCAAGTTAGCTTTGTAAAACATGTCAGTTATTATGTTTAATGTTAAGCAAACCAACATATTGTTAATGTGATTAACATGAAAAACGAGAAAAAATTAAAATTTCTCAATGATCTGTTGTACTGGGAAAAATTTAGGACGGATAGGGCCAGAGGGAGAGGTTATCCCATACGAGCATATATTGAGTACTTAATATCTAAAGAGCTATAACCCAATTACATTCTCAATGAACTGTTTTAATGGACAAAATGTAGGACAGATAGCACCAGGGGGAGTGGTATCCTTTATATAAAGCAAATATTGAGTATCTAATATCTAAAGATATTGTAAAATTTGGTCTCAATCACTTTCTCACTAAACAGAACTGGACAAAATGTATAACGGATGGGAGCAAGGGGAGAGGTGGGCGTCTTACAAAACAAATATTAATTATCGAATGTGTAAAGAACTAATGAAGTGAGAGCATTAAGATTTTATCTCAATTACATTCCTTTGGAACTGTGTTGCTGGACAAAATGTTCCAATCACTTTCTTATGGAATTGATATTGTAAAGAAGTATATACCTAATGAACTTTCACTACCACTATCACTTTCCTATGAAACGATTTTATTGGAAAATTTTAGAACGGATAGGGAAAAATGCCCTTAGCAATTAATCCTTTAGGTATTGATTTACGAAATTTCTTTCAAGATCTGCTACTGAGGAGAAAATACTAAATTTGGAGTTAAATGAGACCATAATTGAAAAAATAATAATAATCTGTGATAACCTTAAAATTTTAATAAATTTACAAAAATTGGTTAAAATTCCGATTAGATCCTAATAGGAAAACTAACAATAATCTATAATGAATTTTAATTAAAAAAAAATCAAAATGTTATTTAAAAAACTAAAATTTACTTTAATAAGACTTCAATTGTAAACTTAACAATAAAAACTAATCACTTTAAATTAGAAAAAAAAAATACATTTTAATGAAAAAATTTAAATTTGCAGCTGTTCCTTAAATAAGGCTCCATTTTTTTAATTCAAATAGAAAAATAAAAATAATCTGTGATCACTTTACATTTTTATGAAAATTTAAACTTCATGAATACTTCAAACTGACTGTATTTTGCATTTTTATTAAATTTTCCACTGACCTGTGAATATATGATTAAAGCGCAAATTTTGTTGCATATACAAAATTGCACATTGACAACAGTGTTCTGCAGCATTTTGTGTTTCTTATAAGAAAAAATTGTAGATATTCATTTCAACAATCATAATAACATTAAATAATTATTTTATAATGAAAAATTAACTTTGTTTTTTGTTCTATTTATAAAAACTTTTTCACTTTAAACTTAAACATACAGAGGTAGTGAACAGCAGCCTCCACCCATTAGCTTTTGTTATTTCTTTTATTATTTAATTATTTCACCAAAACTTTTGTAAATTTCATTGATATTAAATGATTATTAAATTTAAAACTTTATTATTTTAATAATTTAACAAATATTTTATTAAATTTAATTAACTAATTCATTCGCTTTACTTATAAACCGTTCGCGCACTTTTTATGAAAAACTCTAGTGATGACAGTAAATAAATGACAAATGTTAACTAAAAGGAAATTAAAATGAATTTCTCCCATCTTTAGCACAGAGTTGTATTTAGTATTTTTTAATTTGAATTCTAATTTGGATTTCTGTTTGAGGTCAATGTGTGAAAAGTAATTTTTTGGAACAAAAAAAACTATTTTTATAGCGTTCGTTCTTTAGATTTCAATTTGGTGTGTGTGTTTTCTAAGTTTAAACTTCCTGCCTTTTATTTTTAATGATGATGGTACTTTGATTATATCTAAACAATAACTGGATTATATAAAATAATCGTATAGAATCCGGTTATTGTTTAAATATTATAGGAAATATCATCACTAAGAACAGTCAAAGGCAATAAGTGAGCTCAATAATAATATTATATTTGTTATTATTATTATTATTATTATTATTATTATTATTATTATTTTGTATGAACACCTTTAAAATATCTTTAATTATTTGCATATTTTATTTATTTATATATTATATTATATAATTATATTATTATATAATTATATTATTATATTATACCCTTAACGATGTCCGCCAGACTGTCCGCCCGTCTGCTTGGCTGGATTCTTTTTATGACAATCAAAGCGCCAAATCTCTTCACTAATTTTACACTGATTTTTTATTCATTATATCACTGAGTGTTATCATTCTGCTAGAAGAATCTACAACATATACATGCATAGTCGTTACTAACCATTGAATTCAAATTACATTTCGTAACAATATCTTAACGAAATTTGGCAGGTGTCATTATTAATTAGTCCTACGGACATTTCCCATTGAGATTGGTGATGATTGATGTACCTCTCGGAAATAATATAATTTTAATTATATACTAATGTTTTCATTATTTATCGTTGAAATGTCATCTCTAAGAGGTTTTACAACAACAAATTTATGAATATTATGTCAAAGCGCCAATAAGTATTAAGCACAAAAAATATAAATAATGGAATCTACAGAAATTTTAATACCAGAAGCAACCAAAGAGGAATCAAAATCCATAAAAGCTATCAACAAAGATACTGTTCACAAAATATGTTCAGGACAGGTATATTAATTAACTGAAAATTTTGTAGAAACTTTTATTAAAATTATTATTTAAAAAGGTTGTGTTGAGTTTGGCGGTGGCTATCAAGGAGCTGGTAGAAAATGCTATAGATGCAGGTGCCACCCTAGTGGAAGTTAAATTACGTGACCAAGGTTTAGAATGCATAGAGGTGAGTGATAACGGTAGTGGCGTAGAGGAAAAAAACTTGGAAGGGATGAGTAAGTTATGAAAAATCAATTATGAAAAATAATTTTATGTTCTCTTAAAAAATGTTTAGCTGCCAAATACCATACTTCTAAACTTAGAGAGTTTGTGGACCTTCAATCAGTAGAAACATTTGGTTTTCGTGGTGAGGCTTTAAGTTCACTATGTGCCTTAGCAGATATGTCAATAACCACTCGCCACAAATCCACAGATGTTGCCATAAAAATTGATTTAGATCATGAGGGTAAAATCAAGAAACGTCAACCTTGTGCCCGCAGTATTGGTACAACTGTAACACTAATAAATTTGTTCGAAACATTACCCGTTAGACGTAGAGATTTTGTGCGTAATATCAAAAAGGAATTTGCAAAAATGTGCCAAATACTACAGGCTTATTGCTTAGTCTCACGAGGCGTACGCATTATATGTAGCAATCAATCGTTAAAAGGAGCCAAAGCAGTAGTTGTACAAACTCATGGCTCTCAAGACGTTTTAGCGAATATTTCTGCTATTTTTGGTAGTCGCCAGGTAAATGATATACTTGAACTAAAATGTCCATTAAAGAATAGTGATGGTCAGATAATACCAGCTGATTTGTTAATGGAACAATTACAAATTGATATTGGCGAAAGTTTTCGTTTTACCAAAGAAGATATTATGCAATTGTATGATTCAAAATTCAAACTAGAAGGATATATATCGAGTTGTGCTCATGGTAGTGGACGTTCATCGAAAGATAGGCAATATTTTTTTGTTAATTCTAGACCTTGTGATCCTAAAAATGTAAGTGAAACATTTAAAAACATCTCATTTTATTTCATTTTCCCCTCTCATACAGATATCTAAAGTTGTTAATGATTACTATCATCGTTATAACATAAATCAATATCCCTTTGTTTACCTCAACATCATAACTGATCGTCAAACAGTTGATATCAATCTAACACCCGACAAGCGTCAATTGTTGCTCAATAATGAAAAAATACTTTTAGCTTTAATTAAAAATCCTTATTAGCTACATTCGGTAATATACCCTCCACCTTTAAAATGCAAAATACTACCATAACCAGTATGATGGGAACGCCTGAGGAGAAGAACCGAGAATCAGTAACTGCAGAAGTAAAAGAAGAGATTATAAATGAAGTGCCCATAACATCTACCCAGAAATTTTGTGAAGTTTTATCACAATGGAAACAAACTGGAGATACACAAGGAACCAAAGTAAAACCTATGAATCCTAAAAAAGGAAATGTAATGATGAAATTGCAACTAGGACTTTAAAATTACAAAAAATTCAAGATTTTCTAAGTCGAGAAATAACAATTTCTAACGATAATACCAACTCATATGTAAGTTATAAATCAGAATCCGATAGTGAAGTTGAAACAGATGATAATATCATTAGCGCAGCAGAAAATAAAACTATGAAAAAAGAATCTTTGGAATACGAGGATTCAATAACAACACAATCTTCAAAATACGTCATAGAACGTATTGAGTGTAAAAATGTAACTCCCTTAAAAACTAAACCGTCTTTCATGGAGAACAAAATAAAAACACCAGATAAATCATCACCCACAGATTCGATTAATAAAAACACTATTGAACTTGATGAAAGCGATTCGGATACAGAATATACTTCACAACCATGTAGTGAATTGCGAATATCACTGGCAGAATTGACATTTGATCTAAAAGCAGAGGAGAATCTTTCGAGTGATAAACAACGTAAAACAAAATTAGAACGTTTACGTTTTAAAAGTGAAATCAATCCAAATCAAAATAAAAATGCCGAAGCTGAATTGCAAAAAGAAATAACTAAAGAATGTTTTGTAAAAATGGAAATTATAGGACAATTTAATTTGGGATTTATTATAACAAAACTCGATACTGATCTCTTTATAGTCGATCAACATGCCACCGATGAGAAATATAATTTTGAAACTTTACAAAATACAGTGCAATTGCAACATCAACCCTTGGCAGTGCCACAAACTCTAGATTTAACAGCGGTTAATGAAATTGTTTTAATCGATCATTTACCCATATTCGAGAAGAATGGTTTTAAATTTGATATAGATAATAACGGTGAGATCATTTTTTTATATTTTGTATTGTTTTTTAATGAAGTCAATTTCCTTTTAGCTCCTGCTACAAGAAAAATACGTTTGCTGGGCAAACCATTTAGCAAAAACTGGGAATTTGGTAAAGAGGATATAGATGAATTGATTTTTATGTTACAAGATGCTCCCGAAGGTACTATGTGTCGACCATCTCGTATTCGAGCTATGTTTGCCTCTAGAGCTTGTCGTAAATCTGTTATGATAGGAAAAGCCTTAAAAAATCCACTATGGAAATGTTGATCAGACATATGGGTGAAATTGAACAACCTTGGGTAAGTCGTTGTGTTTAGTTATTAGTCACAGAGAAATTTTTATTTGGAAAGGCGACGCAACTATTTAAATTTACTAATAAATCTTTATGTAAAATACTCAAAGATCTTTAAACTCCATTGTTATCTCCTAAAAAATAGACACCTGGTTACCTAGATACTTAGAAGTAAGCAAAGATCCGCTACGTAAAACCTCTTACTCATTCATTTTCGTTTATGAACTCCAACAGGTTCCTCAAAGATCCAACTCCCAATCTACTTCCACCTTGAGGCTTCCAGACTTAGACAGTGACATAAAATATGGTTCGCATAAACAGTTTATGCTTAAAACAACAATCTCTGCCTAAAAAGAAAAGCTCTCATGCCTCTCCCGCTCATTAAACTTCAGCCATAAAGTCCTTGCAGAACTTGCAATCCTGTCTTCCTATCTTCAAGCATTCTGCTAATCTCACCAAAAAAGATTATTAAAGGTAGACTGGAGAAACCTCCCTCACATCTGGATCTAGTACATACACAACCGCATCGATACCTTTCTCGATCTTAGACCTTTCTCGATCTTAGACCTTTCTCGATCTTAGACCAACAATTTTGCACTTTGGCAAAATGGCTCTGTTACTCGTAATATTCGTAACCTAACTGTCAAGGCGTAAATCTAACACTAAAATCCTTTCTTCATTCTATCCTGAATATCGAGTCTTCATGCTAACTTAGAGTCAAGTATACTACTTAACTAGCCCAAGGCTTATAGATAGATCACATAAATCCAAATGTTTTATATATAGTAGAAAGAAACTTCCTAGTGACTAATCACCACATCAGCATATACCACAATCTTACCCTCATAATCTCGCAATAACTCTGATGATCTGATGCAATCAACTACCTAACCTTATGCCACTATCTCTAGTCACTATCTTCCTACCCTTTCCCAGGTCGATTTAATAGTTCCATCACTAAGTATAAAACTAATCCACTAATCTATTTAAGTTCTTTGCATAAATTTTATTTTCTTATTTAATTTCGGTGCCTTTTAAATAAAACAAATTAAAGGCAAAATAGCTTTTACATAAGTTTCGATCTGAAACCATTTGATATTATGGATGCCACATCGGAAGGATCACGTCCTCTTGTTTCGGGTAAATAAAATTTCGTCAAAAGAAACATAATAAAACATGTTATAGAAACGGTAGAAAAACAAATGAACCCCAAGCATTTTGTAGACTGGGAAATGTCATTCCTATAATAAAATTACAACTCCAGGATGATAAACTACCCAATGACATGGCCACAGGTCTAGGTGCAACTTCAAAGAGTTCTGAAAGTGCAAAACATTTTAATAAAAATAATGTTGTTAACAAAATATTTATAATAATAAAGAAGGAACATACCTGAAACCTATGAAAAAAGGAATTGGTCCCACACCAAATTGGAAAAAGAATATATAGAGAAATATACATATAATGCAACCTTGAGCAAACCAAGCAACACTATCCTATAAGAGAAATCTATAGAAATAAATTCAAAATACAAAAAAAAATTCGAAACTTACGATAAAATTAAGCATCAAAGCAAACTTAGGAGGAAAAAGAACATACCAATGTAGACATTAACATTAATGGTCTACGATCGATTTTGGCCATTAAGAAAGGCCCTAATAAGGATGTAGCTAAATTCAAAGATCCTGCCCCCAAATTA
>PYHX02000494.1:87773509-88183509 GCA_004302925.2 Cochliomyia hominivorax
TCAATTTACTTAAAGGAAGGATAAAATACCTTTGCTGCTTTTAAAGCTTCCTTGGCCTGTTTCTTTGCGGCCTTCTTAGAAGTACCTTCGGTTGCTTCTCCCGCATTTTGATTTTGTTTCACCGATTCGTTTTCAGTCACCATGTTGATAAGTAGTTTCTCTTATCTAAAAGTAAGAATATAATTATTTTCAAAATACTAAAATGGAATTTACCATAAATGTCAACCTCGACCTGAGGCTAATTCAATTGCATTAAAATTAAACAATTCTTAAACAAAATATTCGATAAGACCAAATATTAATATTAATAGATAAGCCGCCTTTAAAGAGAGAGAACAAACATGATTCTCTTCTCATTATTTAGTTGCATGTTGCCTAAAAACTATTGCATCATGTATAAAAAACATAGATAAAAATTTTTTAATTTCAAAAAAATAAAAAAAATAATAATAAATAAATAAAAATTTGAATTATTAATACACTATTTATGTTTTAATTACGCATACTTTTATTAAATATTATTTATTTCTCTGTAAATGATCTGCGAGAACATATCGAACCACATGCTTCTCCATAAAAATTTAGGTTTTAAAAGAAACTTGTATGAGTTAATTAAAGTTTAGATTTTTCTGAATGTTGTAAAGCAAAAACACTTTTTTATTTACCTTTTATTTGTTAAAATTTTATTTAAAAATCTTAAAAAATGAAACACTTAAAAACAGATGAATAATTATTATCTGCTGTTGCTGAAGTAAAGAGAGGGCAATCAGCAATTACAATTTGACGTGTCAACATGCTTGCCAGATTATTATACAGAATTACCAGATAATATGACATAAATGTCATTGAAGTTGTGTGTTTAAAACGTAATTCTGTTATGGCAATATTGTCGGTTAATTAAAAGTAAATTGTTTAAATTCGTATTTTAAAGACATAAGCCAGGATACATAACACCGAATTCATATTTATAAATAACACATATATTTTTAAACGAAGAAGAAAATACTAATAACAAAATTTCGATTTGTAAAAAATGTACATTTTTCAATGCTGCAATAAAATAGATTACAATTTGTTAAACTAATAGGATTTATTGTTTACTAGCAGACCCGAAAAACTTCGTTTTTTCGAAAACATTTTAGAGCATTGCTGACCCAAAGCAAACATTAGTATTGTATTATCAGATTATAACCTTTTCTTCTTATTCTATAAGTCCTATATTTTTCTAGTGATGGTGTCTCACAGAGTAATCGGGACCAAATTTGGGAGCTCTCGCTGTTATAGTACAAATACCCTACTTATATTATTTATATAGAAAGTTAAAAAAAATAATAAATAAATAAATAAATAAATAAATAAAATTATGTAGAATATTGTGCATATGTTAGTATTAAATCTATACCATAAAACAACGTAAATAATCTTATTTTGCTTAAAAATCGCTGAATGTAGTATGAAAATCTCTGAACTATCAACACTGTATTTAGTACATAAATTACGTTTTAACGTAGTACGTTTATTATTTTTTAAGTAATATTGCGTGTTTGTTTGTCTTATTGTTTTAAATCGAGAATCATCTACCAAAACAAACCTCACAGCACTTTCAAGATAAAGAATCTTATCTAAATACGATAGAAAAATAAAAGTTTAGTGTTCAAGAGATCTAATTAATTAATCAATCAATCTAGAAAAGGTAAAATAAATAATAAAATAAACAAAATATTACAATGAAATGAAAATATACGGAATTGTGATGAAAAAAAAAAGATTTTCATTTTATTTCTTTTCTTCGCCAAGTTTATATGGCTCCAACAATTTGTGACTCATAGTTATTGCTATTTTCATTTTTTATTCAAACAGTTCCAAAGTACGTAAATATGCGAAGGTGTTAGTTACTATTGTTTTTGCTTCATATTTCATTTTTTTCTCAAAATTACTTTACAAAATATTATATTACTAATTGAATACCTTAAAATAAACATATATAATGTAAACGTGACGTATATACACACACATACGTTTATATTTACATATTGACCGACTATGTTGTTACGATTTCATATGATTTCATTTTGGTATTTAGATTACCTTGAAGCCTTTAAAAATGTAATGACTTAGACTTTCTAAAAAGGAAAAAAATTATAATAAATATTAAGTAATATTTCTTCTAGAAAATGCATTAAAGTTTAATGGAAATATAACATCCATCGATTTTTCTTTATTTTAAGTGATATAGGAATGTGAATTAAATAGAAAGTTATTTTATGTATGTACATACATACTTACATTATGTACATACGTACATATGATGTTTTTATCTTATCATTTATAGTGAGTAATTGAACTGCTTTTAAAATACCAATTTACAATCAATTCCAATATTTGTGGTTTAGTATAAGTATAATAAACCGATGACTTTAACTATATACAGTAGACTCTTACAAATGTGAACACTAACATATTCGAATTGAATTTCAATAAGCTGAAAGTTCTAAAATCTAAACTTATGGTTTTAAATTCAGATTCATATTTGATTAGTATTTTGTACATGAATTTTTGAGAATTTGTCAACTTATAATTACTACTATTATTAGGTGCGCTTTGCTGCACGAAAATTCTCCTCAGTCCTATATCTCGAAAGAAATTTCACAAATCACGACGTGTATTAAAAAATTTCATGCATTGAAAATTTCGCTATATCCCCCTGACCCTATCCGTTCTAAAATTTTTCAGTAAAAGCGTTTCATAGGAACGTGACAAATTTGGATCATTCGATAACAAATAATTCTTATTTAGATATTCGATAACTAATATTTATTTTCTGTTGGTAGACTTCTCCCCCTGATTCTATTCGTTCTTTATTTTGTCCAGTTAAATGGTTTTTGAATCAAGTAATTGGGATAGAATCTTAATGTCTTCACTTAAATAGTAGGGGCATCCCTCACCCTGGTCCTGTCCGCCTACGTTCTGTCCAGTTAAACAGTTTTTTTGAGGAAGTAGTTGGTACCAAATTTGAGAACACTCGCTGTTATAGTTCTTTAGATATTCGATTATCAATCTTAGTACTAACTTACAAAATAATCTAAAATGTTTAGTTTCCACGAAATTATATTGAAAACTTTATTTTAATTAAAAATAATCTAACTAATTTAATAAATTATTGTTTACTTTTTCAGGTATAATATCTTATATTTCCTTCATATAATTTGTCGCCTTAAAAACTACATCAGAGTATTATAATGGCTGGTAAGTAGCACTGATAGAAAAATCTAATAAAAATTGGTATTTTCCCTATATTACAGCTTTCGATTTATATTGAAAATTAAACTTTAACAGAAATCAATATAATATCAACCTCTTGAGTATTTAAAAGGAAACATTTAAGGAAATGTCTTGGCAAGGTGGACCTTATTATCAAGGTTTTATTTTAAATTTAGTATTTTTCTATAATACACTAACAAAAATAGACAACATTTCATTTAAACAACTAATTTGCATGCTTAAAATTTTGATAAGATTTGTAGTGCTCTAATTAAATTGTCTTTATTAGCAATCATACACATAAATTGTATGTATTTCACATAAAATATTTATTATGACAAATATACAAAATATATTTGTTAGAGTAGCGTCATTATTTTAAGTTTTGGTTTGTTTATAAAATGCGTGTTAGTAATTTTTTCCCGATTATTTTTACTTTGAATTGCCCTATGTCCCTTGTTTTTAGTTAAGTTTACAGAAATTAAGAATCAAATTATAACCCTTGATTATAAACCTGTTTATGTTCTAAAAAAATCATATTTTTCCTAGTTAATTTATATAATAAATAATGATACCTTTCATTATTTATTATTATTTCCTTTTTTTTTCATTTTAATTAATAATGTTTTAAATTAAAAAATGATAATTCTTGTTTATTTTTTATATTTGTTTAATAATTAAATACAAATTGTCAGGCCCTTTGTACTACCAAAAAATTCTTGTTATTGAACAATGCATTTTTTATGTTTCAATTCAAATAACACACATCATATATACATACAGTAAATATAGTGGATTTGGATAATCCATATTTATTTGAAATTTCCATCAACCATGTATTCCGCTAAAATTTTTAATTTATCTTGTAAAGAATTTGTACTTTTATAGTCTCCACCACCAAAAGTGGTGATGGGGGTATATTAACTTTGTCATTTCGTGTGTAACGATAACAGAGAATCATCTCAGATCCCATAATGTTTATATATATTCTTGCATCAAATCAAAATCTGAGTCGATTTAGCTATATCCGTTTATTTGTCTGTTGTTGGCACTCTCACTTTTACTATAATTGAGAGAACTCAATACAATTTGCCGTGAGTATTTGTTATAGTCCTGAGAAGTTTCCTATTATAAACCAGCAAAATGAGTTGACTATATCAAAAGATATAGATCATATCTAACTTCTAAGTTCAAGCAAAAAACTTTCATAAATTTGACAATTATATATCCAATTATATATTGTATAAACATTCTTACTTGTGTTTACATCGTTTTCCTTGGAACATTTTGACAGTTAAAAATACAAAACATAAAAAAAAACATTTATATGGATCCTGTATAAAATAATAGACCGATCATAACGAATTTCAATAGGCATCGTCATTGAGCCAAAATATTAGTACGTGCCAAATTTCATTAGAATATCTTAAAAACTGCTACATACCTTTACTTTAGCGAACAAGCTCTACATAGACAGCGAGCCGGACGGACATGATTAATTTGACTCATTAACTTATTGTGAGTCGAATGGTATATATAAAAATGGTGGTTTGGCCAAGTGTGACTCGGGTACGGAAATCCAATTGTCGTGGAAACGCCAAATTATTGCGTTCGTACCACTGGGCGTCTACTGTAGTCACATATTACAAACAAGATTATAATTCAGATCTTAACAAAATCAATTTTCATATAGTAAATATATTGTATCCGCTCTCATTTACAAGATTTAGTCAAATAAGATATGGAACAGACCTATTTTTTGAAAAGTTTTTGATCAAACGTCCCAGTTTAAGTAATTATTAAATTATTTTATAATTATTAAATTTATTTAATTATTAAATATACATATGTGTTATTATGATATCCTACGAATATATACTGTATTTTGCGTATTTAAATATGTACATACGCAATAAATATGAACGTATGTATGTATATAATTTTTAAAATAATAATTAAAACACTTTTTGTAGTACTGAAGAAGAAGCACTTTTTATAAACCTCCATAAACAAATGTGAGTTTTAGTTTAATCGCAGTAGAACTTCTATTTAAAATAAATATACATACACTTACATATATACATACATACATACATACATACATACATACATACATACATACATACATACATACATACGTACATACATACATACATGTGTGTTTTTTTTGTGTCGTTGTTATCTATTTGATAACAAAAGTTATATATATATTTTTTTAAATTTAACGGGAAAATACTTTATTACTAATATATTTTTTTGTGTAGAATTGCAGACATATTTATTTCGACTATTACTTTTCAAAAGGGCAAGAGGAAAATATTTTTAAATTTTGGAATAAACATTTCACTTTTAATATATTTAATAAATACAGAATTATGTATCAATCTATAAATTCAGACCAAGGAAAGAATTTTATAATAAAAAATTGTATTTAATCATTTATTATGAAATAATAAACCAAGTACAATATAGATTATATTGCCATTGTAATTTTTAGATGTTAAGCATGAAATATTCCCTTTCAGTAAACATGTTAACTAAACATTTTGTAATTTTAACAATCTAATTGTGTTAAGAAATTTTAACAGAAAGTAAATTAATTTACATTTCTATTGTAGATCCTAATCAACAGCAATATTATGGGGGTGGTTATCCACCACCTCAAGGAGCTTATCCACCACCTGGAGGCTATCCACCACCAGGAGGATATCCTCCAACTGGAGGTTATCCACCACCTGCTGGTGGTTATCCCCCAGCTGGAGGTTATGGTGCACCTGGCGGTTATCCACCAGGAGGGTTTGTCCCACAGCCTGGCTTTATACAACCACCTCCAGTAAATGATTCATACGGAGGCTATGAAGATCCGGAGGCTCCAAAAAATTTTTCTTTCGATGACCAGAGTATTCGCAAAGGATTTATACGCAAAGTTTATATGATTTTAATGGTAAAAATATATATTTCATATTTTTTATTTTTAATAATTGAAATAAAAATGTTCTATTTTTTAGGGACAATTGTTGGTAACATTTGGTTTTGTAGCCTTGTTTGCATTCCATAAGGGTACCAAAGAATTTGCTATGCGTAATCCTGCTCTATTTTGGATAGCTTTAGCGGTTCTATTGGTAACTATGATTTCAATGGCTTGTTGTGAAGGTGTTAGACGTAAAACTCCAATGAATTTCATTTTCCTGGGTCTATTTACGCTGGCTGAATCTTTTTTACTGGGTGTATCAGCAAGTCGTTATGCACCTAATGAGGTGAATAGAAATTAAAAATTTAAATTATTCTTAGTTTTAACATTATTTAAAATTATTTAAGGTTCTTATGGCGGTGGGTATAACAGCAGCGGTTTGTTTGGCTTTAACTCTATTTGCCATGCAAACAAAATATGATTTTACCATGTGCGGTGGTGTGTTATTAGTATGCATGGTTGTGTTTCTTATATTTGGAATTGTAGCCATATTTTTACCAGGAAAAATAATGACTCTAGTCTACTCATCAATTGGAGCCTTGTTGTTCTCCATCTATTTGGTTTATGACACCCAACTAATGATGGGAGGAGACCACAAGTACTCCATTAGTCCTGAAGAATATATCTTTGCTGCTTTAAATCTTTACTTAGATATTGTTAATATATTCATGTACATATTGGCCATTATTGGGGCATCAAGAGATTAAGAAAGATCCCCAAACAGTATGTAAACAATATAACAGAGAGAACAATCTCCTTAAAAATCGAAAACAATAATTGTTGTTAACATTAAATATACAACAACACAATATTTATTAGCAAATCCTTATAAATAATATATTCTAAATACAGAATTTAAAAAATGAATGATAAATTTAATCAAGCTATTTTAATGTTACTTCCCTAACAAATTTCTTTAAATGTTATAACACGAAATCGTCACATACATACAAATACTATAAAAAGTTGTATATTAAATCTACTATTAATGGCGAAATTCTTATTTATTTTTATATTTCATAAATTAAAAAATAGTATTTACTGGAATCCTTAAAAATGTAAAAGTATGTATGTCAGTCGTTGCAAATATCATTGTTAATCATTTACTAACGTATTTAAATATTGCAAATGTATTAAATATTTATTTAAACTAAATTTAACTTTTTTAATTTTTAGTATTGTTATTTATACTGTAATATTTTTCCTTTTTTCTTTTGTTTTGTTTTTGTTATTCTTTTTTTTATCTTATACCAAAAATTTATTCATTTTAGATTAATAGTAGTTTATAACCTAAAACAAAATGGATTAATATGATTGCTTAAATTAAAATATAGTATTTAATGCTACATAAAAACCAACATCAAGTTTTGAAAAATTACAATAAATTTACATTTTGTGTGAAAATTATATTAAAAAGGTAAATAAAGTAAAATGTATAATAAATTATAAAAATCCAATTTAAAATTAGATGAATTTAATGAGATAATATTTCGATAAAAAGTGAGTCTTACAATTTAAATATCTTTATAGTAAAAATATTAAAAATAATGTTTATTTAATTTAATTAAATAGTTAAACAGCCCAATTTTTAATTTCTGTTTTGCAAATGCTACATACAGTATATTGGCGCTTACTATTAGATGATGTGGAATTGCGCGATTTGCGATTTGAATGTTGAGATTCGTTATTACAACAATTTGAAAGAAAACTCAAAGGTACAGATTCGCCTTCGGCTATTGTTTGTGGTAAATTTTTACCTTTCGTTTCAGGTAAAAAAAGACTAGCTACACCACCGACTATCAGCAATGAACCCATTACAATTAAGGGCAACACAAGCATTTGTTGTCCCATATGATTAATAATTGGAATAACTATAGGACCAATCATGGCTATAACTGAACTAAAACTCATGCCTAAACCTCTTACAACAGTAGGGTAGATTTCGGAAGCTAATAACGGAAGTACCACAAAAGCAGATGAAATTCCCATTTTACCAATACAATATAAAATCAACATCATGTTAGCACTTTCGCTGTATAGAAATGTAGCAACACAAGCTACACCCCCTAATAACATTGAGATACATAAAATAAAACGTCTTCCAAAGTAGTTTAAGCCTGGCCAAAGGAGTATGTAAGTTGGCAACTCAACTACACCAGCTAAAAAGAAGTTCCATATTTCATCCCCTCCTAAAGCCGGCGCATAATAACTAAGACCTACATAAACACTAGTATTCGCAAACCATATAAGTGTAATAATTAGAGTTTTGCGACACATATTTTTAGTTTTTAATAAATCCAATATACCGGCGGATGTAGATGTATTTTTGGGAAGGCGACATTGTTGAGCTTGATACTTCTGTTCAATAATGTTAACAAAATCTGGTACCACTCTTAGGCCATTTACTCTTGCCATCGTCTTCAGAACTTTTGCTGCTTTGCGTGGTTGTCCAACAGCCATAAGCCATCTGGGGGATTCAGGCATAACAAAGAAACAGGAAAAGAGTAGTAACAATGGTAAAGATACAGCCAATGTTAAATATCTCCAATCACGTACAATATAGACAATACCAGCCAATAAGACCAGCCCGCAGGAATATGCAATGTTCGAAACTATAGTGCAAAAGACGCGTTTATCTGGTCCAACCATTTCAATAGCTGTAAAGAAATAAAATGGATTTTTTTTCAATTCTAAGTAGACATATAATTTTTTATTTTATTTACCCAAAACATATGGACTGGCTAATATAGCTGGTACTGTTAAGCCAACAACGAACCTGAATCCAAGCCAAGAGTTAAAATTCCAAGCTAGAGCACTAACAGCACAAGCTACTATTTCCAATAATAAGTAGGCATAGAAACTTGATCGTCTACCCCACATATCCTGAAGATATCCAAAAATGTAATTGCCGACCAGACCACCAACACCAAATATAACTAAAGCGAGTGTTACTAAATAACTCTGATCACATACCAGATTCCACTGAAATATATCAAAATAATATTTACACATACGTGTACATATGTAAGTAATTTTAGGCAGAAGTTTTTTTTGATTAAAATGTTTATTTACTTCAGTTACAACTGTAGTTGGATACTGGGAACGGTCATAATGCCAACCATGTTCACAATAGATTAATTTTGATCCCGAAGGATTTCCTATGTGCCACACCTTATCGCGTTGCAAGTCAACAGGTGTACGATATTCCATGTAACGTACAATGTCACTGTAATTTCTTACATACATTTCACATTGAGAATATTGATTTTCGTTTAATGGTATACTTAAATTCATAACCAATTCAGTGTAATCTTGAACCCAAGGTTCTAATTCAGGTATTCGACACCAATGTCTGGGTGTGGCTGCAATAAATAATTGACTAAACAATTGCTTTTACTTTTTTTTCAAATGCTAATTTATTTACACATATTTTTGTTTTGATAACTACACACCTGTAAGCATGGAAGGCACATGGAAGGGCAGCAGGGAGCAAAACGGAACATATAATAATTTTTTGATATAATCCGAAGGACCCCACTTCCTTAAGTACTTCATCGAAATCCATTTTGATAATTTTCCTCCGTTTTATTTGTGGCCGCCAAAAAATCTATTTCAAATTTCAAAACACCAAGTGTGTGTATTTTTGAAGAGCATCAACCCAACTGAATTTAATTTCATTTATCTATTTGAAGATTGTATGCAAATTTTGAAAACTTATTAATTGAAAACAAAGGAAATTTGTTCCAAGTTTGTTTTTCTAATAAAATACGGTGTGTGTATAGTGTTTGTTTTCTATTTATGAGTAACTGTGATTGTGCATAAAGATCTCAATTGGACATAATTATATTATGAGGCAACAAGTGTTTAATTAATTGCCTACCACTGGGCTTTGAAGGTCTTTAAAACTTAACACACTGGGTTAGATTTTACTTAAACACTATTTCCAATATTATATATTTTTTTGTTTTTATATATTATTAAAAAATATGATATTTAATTCATACGTAGAGTTTTTCATATACATAATCTATTTTATCCAATATATTTTATAAAAAGTTTTGAAATTATCTAATCAAATATATTTAATATTAACAATTGTATAAATCATTTGAAGTCATTTTTTTTAACATTTTACGCCAAAAAGGATTTAGGCGTTTCTTACATTTTTTGAGATTTATGTTTTATTAACTGAATCTAATATTAATAAATAATAAATAAAAGCAACGTTTACTTGAGATTTATAATTTAATGGTCGAAAGTGTGTCTTGATGAAAGCTACAAAAAATTGTACGGGGCGCTATATAAAATAATGGAACAATGGGATCGTTATATAACATAATTGAAACATTTCAATAGATTAATTAAATTGTACTATTTTTATAACCAATAGAATTTACACAATTTTTTTGTACAAATATCTACAGCCTAATAACATAATAGTCCTCGCAAAGGAATAATACATTATAAGAGGAATAAAAAAACAGTTTTCTAGTTTGTTTTACAAAGTTTTCCACAATGAGGAATTCAGCTTGAATTCAAATTTGTTGAAGCGCGTTTTATATCCGTCAATCATACATTGTAATATATCGACGTCAAACAAAGCGTCACAATGTAGAGACAGAAAGAAGAAACTGCGGCTTTTGAGACGCCGTTATGAATATTTTCAGTGAATGCGCGCATCCGAAAAACTTGTTCGGCGCTGGTCTCTGGCCTCTGGTAAGTACAGCTGATCAATTGTTTTCAATTAAATTAAATTTGTTTATAGAGAAATAACTCAATTAGTTAATAATTAAATTTTATGTGGTAGAGAAGATGCGTAAATATCAACAGTTATTACTTTTAGTAATTTCTTGCATAAGTGTTGGAATATTATTTATGTACAAGACTGAAAATAATCGATTGAAGGATGTCCTGCACGTTATAAATTTTTTTGGCCGCAACGATGCGGCTATTTTGAGAAAAATTGAAAATAATGTAACAATGAATTATTTAATCGATTACCTACATCCTTTGGGAGTGTGGCAATCAATTGGTGATAATTTCCATGCTTATTCAGCGTATTGGAAACGTAATGAACTGGTGGCAGGTGGCGAAGCAGATGTTATTGTGGTGGGACGTAAACGTTCAGTTTTAAACTTTAAATGTTCATTAAATTTTAGGGGGAGTTCGACAAATATACAGGGTAAATTCCATTTCCAAAGGATGGACAAAGATGGTGAAGATGATAATTCGTATTTTACCCGATATAGTTTCTATTGCCGTGTTACTAGAGACTTTGGTGTTCCTGATTCAGTTTCATTTATTGATCTGACTAGTAGTAATAGAGATGGTTACCTTGTGAAATTGCGCTATGTTAAAGTTGTTGATAATGTATCAAAAAAGTTAGCTGTACAACCATTAACGGTTTGTGTGGATCTAATGAGCCAGGAATTTAAAAATATGACAACGACAGAGAAACAAGGACCAGAATTATTAGAATTTTTCATACATCATTATGCTTTGGGTATAGAAGATTTCATAATATACAATGGCGATAATTTGCCTCAAAATTTGTTGTCAATATTAAAACGTTTTAATATACGGCTGCATTTAATGCCTTTTAATTTTCCTTATTCAGCGCAAAACTCTACTGAACGTATAAGAGGGTTGATAGAGACAGATTGTTTGTTGAGATCTACCAATCGAGCTCGAAATTGTTTACTTTTGTCACCCAATGAATTCTTTTATCCTAACACTAAATTAGATCAACCAAAGTCTATTTTGCGTTCACTTAATCACTATTCAAGTGAAGTATTACGATTTGATTTGCCTATATTCGCCGTATGTAAATCTGATCAGAAATCTTATCTATTTGAAAACACTTTATATGATCCAGAATGGAAAACTAAACATACCATTTCCATATATAGACTACAAGGCACTGGTACAAGTCTTAATACCGAGGAATTAGTGAATGTGCCAAGACATATGTCATTGCCTTTATCTCAAGTATTTATACATCATTATGTGAACTGCATACATGTGGGTAAAGATGGTCTACATGATTGGCGCAATTCACTAAGAGAAGATTTTATGCAACACATCCACAAAATCAATCAAGAAATAAAAATTTTAATATAATACCTATAATGTCTTCCTTTTGTACTTTTTTAATACGTATATCTTGCTTATATATTTTAAGTATATCAATAGTATTAATATTAAATAAAATAATTCTGCATTTTAATTATTTTTACGAACTTATTTGTATTCATTCATAGTAATTTATTAAAAAATGTCGGGATTGAATAGAACCATCCAGTGAATTAATAAAATTATGTTTAATGGAATTCGTTTAATGTTTCTTGAAGATTTTGTATTCTTAAAATTTATTCTTTATCGTTTTATAACAACTGACTAAAAAATTTCACATACATTTATTTTAGTCTTTGCATGAGAGCAGCATTTTTAAGCCCTGCCGATTCTATGGTCGCACTAACATCGGTAAGTTCTCGAGTAGGAAATGATGAAACCAAAATAAAATTGCGATTCGCATACTGGGGACGTGCACTATAACATAATATGTTAGATAATAATAAAACATAAACTTATAAATGAATATTTACGTTTGTATGTACTCCTGTATGTCGGCTACTGTATGGGACAAATTAAATTGTGTAGTTAAGCGTGTTCCATCAGCTAAACGTATTTGCAACGTGGTAGTGGGCGATGAAGAATCAATTTTTAATTTCTCTTTAGCAGCTTCTTCGCTTGATTTTAAATCAGTAGGTGCAGCTGAAACTGATGTTGATAATGAAGATGTAGACTCTGTAATATTTTCGCTTATATTTGGTGTAGGACTATAAGTAAAAATATAAATTACTATTTATGATGAAATTGTTTTTAATTGTATACGAATATACATACCTTCCTAAAGCATGTCCAGAACCTTTGAATGTTTTTACAGTTGTTGGTTTCTTTTTAAAATCTTCATGTCGATGATCTTCAACGTCAACATTTACTAACCAGCCCATTTCCAACAGTTCATTAGGTATTTCGCTATGTTTGAAAAGAAAAACAAATTAAAGTATCAATAAAATGTTTGTTATAAATTTATATTTAATACATATGAGAATATATAATATCAAATATGTACCTATTATATAATTTGCTGCACAAGACTTTGTTGCAACATATATTTTTGATATAATGAAGGTAATTTTCGTTTACTTACCCTCTCATAACAGTTTCTAAAAATTCTTTATTTTGTGGGTCGTCGTATAAACGTAATTCTCCATCATCAATCGAAAATCCTTGGCTCCACAACTTTAAGACAACTACAGGTTTAGTTTTATTTTCGCCTTCTTTACTAGAGGGTGTAACTACTGAATGGTCCGAGTCAGTCATACCAAGGCGAATTCCTTGGCCCCAATTAGTTCCTGAAGAAGTGCTTGGAGCTGGTGAATTATCGTGAATTCCACTGTTTTCTTGAGCCATACGAAACATATCGGTTAATTGCTCTCGGAAATTTTTACGTTTTGGAGGTCCTAAAACCTGTTGTCCCGAACGATCTGAGCCGCCGGCATAAAACGCTTGACCCTCCTCATCATCGTTGCTAGTGTTACGTTTGGACATATCACCCAATGTTGCAAACCTAAATAACCAACACAAAATAATTTTTTCTTATATTTTAAGTTCTTTTCTATATACCTTGGTTTGGCCGAAGTTGAGCCTTTACCAAAATTTGCCCCATCCGGCGATGGTGGTTTAGTTTCAACCATTCCGGCAGCAGGCTGATCATCTGTTAAGCCGCCAACGGCATCCGAAATACCTTCATCTCCCTGATTACCCAAAAAATTGGATATAGCATCCTTTAAATAAAATTTGTTTAGAAGTATCAAAAATTTTGAAAAATCTGTTCCACAAATATATATTCCATGTGCATATGTGGATGTACGTACCTCTAATGACCAATTGCTGCTAGACAAATAAAATCTTGCAACATTCTCTTCCCCACCGCTTATTTCAATAAATTGGGCAATTAATTCATCATGATCTGCCATAACAACTTGAAAAAATTTTCCTTTTTTTGTATTTATTTGTTTACAGAAAAACTAATTTCGCAAAATATTTTTGCACACAATGATTTTACAAAAAAAAAAAAACAACAAATAATTGTCTACAATCGCAAACGGCACCTGAAGTAATCGATACTCGTTATATAAATTTGACTAAAAACAGAGATGTATGTTTCAACAGGGTTCACCAAATTAAATAGAGACAAATAATCGAACAATCGACAATTATGGCGAAAACGAAGAAGTCGGTTAATATATAACAACGATAAAAAATTTATATATTTTAATACAAATGATATTTGATTACTTTCTTTATAAATTATTTTTTTTTATCAGATTATACTTATACTCTATATGTATTTATATTGTACCTCTTTTATTGCAGTAATCAATATTGAAGTTTTGGAATGATATCGAGTGTTTAGTGATAAAAAATGGAAATGGATCATTTTTAATTTTACAATGTATCTACCAGATAGTAATTTCACCCTTTTTAGCTATATATAAATGTAGATATTTATAGAATGCAATATTGGACAATTACAGTGCTGGGCAATAATATAGAGTTATTTGTCTGACAAAATGCTGTAAATGAGAGTAAAAGTAAAATACTCTCTCTTTGAGAGTTGATTTTGACAGTGTTGCCAAATGTGAGGATTTTCCAACAAATTGGAAATTTTAAGATATATTTGGGGAAAAAATTTTCGTAGAGAGAGAGAGAGATTTCTTTACAATTTTACCCATACTTTAAGGGGATTTTTTAATAATAATTATTTTTTGTTTTATTCTCAATCATGCCAATAAAATCAAATAAGAATGCTTTATTCGGCAATGATGAATCTTTAATACTGTCCACCATATATTGGGAATATATTGAAAATTCAGTTTGTAGGAGGATATCACTTCCCAGTGCCCTATCCTAAAATTCGTTGTCTATGATAATTTGTCATTATCGCTTCATCCAAGCGCCAAATTTAATAGCAGTTTTAGAAATATGCGACATTTAAAATATCGTCTGTAAGGGGGATATAACTTCCCCCTTGCCCTATCTGAATTTTTTATATAATTTATTTTGTTATAAGGCTTTATCATGAAATTCTCCTTAACAGATTCAAAGATAAATCATATGCAAAATTACGTTTGTAATAGGATAAGATAAGGGTATAACATTCTTTCGTGCCACATCTAAAATTTTGTAGGTCGTTAATATTTTGTTATTAAAGCTTTATCCATATAACATATTAAAAAATGCTTTAAAAGTTTTAGAGATATGCTATATTAAAAGCTTAGTTTTGCTAGGGAGATACTACTCCTAGTGCCCTCTCCATAAATTTTGTAGTATGCAATAATACGTTATCAAAGCACTATTCATGTGCCAAATTTTGTGAGATTTCCTCAATTAGTTATATATGCGATACGTTTCTCATTAAAGGTAATATCAGCCTACTAAATTTCATTAAAACTCAATGATCCGTTAATTCATAATCGTTGTTTAAAATTATTCCGTTTTAGTAATTTTAGTTTTACTTTGGTTAAATTTCATTGAGTTCTATCAAATATTGTGGATGTGAGCGTGCTAACAACAGACAGACAGACATAATTAAATCAACTTAGATCTTGATTCGATACAAGTATATATTTTGGGATCTTGATTTATTCCTTTTTGGTGTTACATATGTCTTGACAAACTTAATATACCCTCATCACATCACTTGCGGCGTTGGAGAGTATAAAAATAATATTCAGGATAATACAAAACTGTCTCAGAATTCCATTTGAAAGTTGAATTGTTATTTAGTAAAAATATTGATTAACATTTAATTTCATTTTATAATTACAAACAAATTCCCATTTCATATAAGACGAAAATGTGATATCGCTCATTTGCTGCAAGATAGTCAAAACTTTTCAGTAGACGTATTTTTAATTTTTTTACAGTAGCATATTTCTTGGAATTGATATTTAAAAACTTTATATTTGGTTAATTTTTCAAATGCGAAATCCAAATAATATGATTTTAAGCTTATTTTATTGTCATAAATATACAAAACTTTACTCCATTTAACATTTATGCTTTCAATCAAAATTTATTTTTTCTAAATGTTATTCTTTTCTTTATACAAATTGAAACAATTATTTATGGTATACATTTAATAAATTTTATTTAACATTATAATACATATAATTTTGCTTACAATTTAACAAAAAAATTATTACAACAAATTTGGATTTGAAAACCAGTTCCATTAAACCACTTTATAAAATTAAATAACACGATATTAATGTATTAGTTTTTATCACTCTGTAAGTAAAATTGAATGTAGAAATAAAAATAAAACAAGTTAAAGTTTAAAAAAGGAAATCTAAAAATATAATCTACAATTAAAATTATTACATGAATTATATGAAATAATACATACTAAAAAATTTTATGAGTACATATACACATATACATAAACATATGTATACGAAGTACATATCTTTAAATAGTAATAAAATGTTTTAAACTAAAAAATACACTTTATTTCATTTGTAATTTCTTTTATTATATGTATATTTTCGTAAATATGTGTTGTGTTCAAATAAAAATACAAAACGTCATAAGATGGATATTAATATATGTAAGTCTTGTAGAAAATTTTTACTTAAATATTATGCCCTTCATGCCATGACTGTTTATATGTAAGCAAGCAATATATTATTTAAATAATTAAAAACAAATAAATAAATAAAAAATAATACCATGATTAAATAATTTTTATGCTCGACCATTCATAGTGAAAAGATATAAAGTATGGCTCTAAGTTGTGTGTTTTCATAAAATATGTAAATATTAAAGGATACAATAAGAAGATTAAAAGATATACATTGAATAATTTGTTTAATTTAATCCATATTGCAAGATGATGATGACAATATTACCGAAACTGTTCAAAACGTGAAGCTTCAACCAACATAATACCCGCCTAGATTATTTTAGAAGGCGACTAGGAGCGGCATAACTATATAATAATGGTTCTTTCTTATAGTGTTATATTTTGTGTGTTTGTGTGTTATTCTTATAAGTTTACCGCGAAAATAGTTTACCCTTTAATGTACATATATATTTATTACAACAAAATATGAGTTCATATCTAATAAAAAAATCAAATAAAAAATATAACTTTTTAATTACCTGCATATAATGATTTGCAAGGAATGTCAATCCAATTCCTAAACCAAAAGCAAATATATGGGATAAATATAGATTTGGAAATGGACGTCGTTTGCGTAATAAGAAATTCAAAATTGCAGCTTTACGCTCTGAATAGGGGGGATAACGACCACTGCAGTTAATTAAAAAAATTAAATATTACTTAGTAGTTATGTTGTTATTAATGATATTTTTTCCAAATACTCACGAAGCTAATTTTTCACCTAAAGGTTTAAGGTTTTTACCGAGACATGACTTTTTATGTGTAAACGTATCAAAACCGTATTTGCCGTGATAACATCCCATGCCACTTGAACCGACTCCACCAAATGGAAGAACATCAACTATGGACAAAAAAATAAATTAATTAATCTGCATACATATAGATATAAATATCTACGAATGAATGAATGAATGAATGAATGAATGAATGAATGTACATGCAACATGTTGTACATATGTATGTACTTATTTATGTACATGAATATTTATGATTGTTATGAAAACTTAACATTTAATAGGTTAATTTTTTAATAAATAGTTTATAACAAACATAATAACACTGGAGCCCTGACTTGAGTCATTCCGATTTGTTTCGCTTTTAAAAAACTGATAAAATTTGATTTGCATAGTTGCAATTTTAAGTTACCTCGCTAGAAACGATAAAGTTTTTTTACTGCACCATTTTTAGCATCACTGATAATACTTATCATCATCTGTACGTTAATGATCAAAATAAGTGAAGAATGTCACTGAGCAAAAACCTCACTTCGACTGTAAGAAAAATACTGCAAAAATACAAAATTGTTTGCCTTATTTAAATATATAGAGAAAAAGTTGATACGATTTGCGTCGCATTTCTTCGGTCTCCATCAATGACGCAAGTCGGGGCTCTAGTGTAGTTTGTAACTAATTATCTAAAATAGATAAAATCTTAATATGTTATTTAATCGAAAATAATAAAATAAATGGGAAGAAGTAACCAATTTTAAATTCTTACAAAAATAAAAAATATGTATTTTTATTTAATAGTAATATTTACAATGTAGTGAAAATAAATTATAATATAAACTCGTATTCGTTACATAATACTATAATTAAAATTTAAGTATTTAAAACTATTTTAAATTATTTAAAAATATAAACAACTATAGTGTTTAGCATAAAAATTGCAAACAATTTAATCGAATGATGGAGGATGTAGAATATAAATTTTTAAAGGAATCAACTGATAATTATAAAAATATATAACACTTCTTAATACCTGCAAAATGATTCAAAAGATCATTACTGCAAAAACCACCACTGGATGTTTGAGTTTTAAATAAATCAATAGTTTTTTGAGAATTGCTCAGAACATATAAAGCCAAAGGTTTTTCTCTATATATGTATGTATAATATTTTTTTGTATACATATAAATTAAAAATATAAAAGTGAAAGTTTATAGTTTTAATAAATTATAAATAAAATAAATAATTTTTTTGATTGTTAATAGTAACATTTAACGATATAATGAGGCGATTTGGTGATTGGAATTAAAAATGTTTTATTAGGATTAAAAATTGTAATTCCATAAAGGAAGCATGCATGCTTTAAATTATATAATCGTAATATTAACAGCAATTGATTAAATATATTGAGTTAATTGAATAAAACCAATACCTCCGCAATGCATAATAGTTTCATTACTGCAAAATCCACCACTTAGAGTATTATCTTTAAACTCCTTTATAACTTTCTTTGATTTCGAGAAAACATAAACCACTAAAGGTTTTTCCCTATATTAATTTAAAAAATTTTATAAAACTTTATAACAAATAGTTAAGATTTGTTTAAATACATACAACATATATAAAATAAATAATATAAATTTATTTATAAAAAAAATATAATAATTATTATATTAATAAACCAACACCCCAGAATTCTAGATATACGCGTAAAATACAATGTAAACGTTTTGCCACAATTTATTTCACCTTCACCTAGAAGTTTAGTACAATTTAGATTTTCTTACCAGCATAATGCATTATTGTATCATTTAATAAAATGCCTCCAGATTGTGTACCGTGTATAAATAAATTTTGTACTTCTGGTTCCATTGTAAAAATGTACATCGCTAGTGGACTTTCTCTAATTTTTTCGCGTATTTTTTTTTTTTTGTTTTTTTATTTTTCATTGTATGAATAAAGATGATGGACAATTTTGGGACAAAAAACACATGTTTGTATAATGGAAAACAAAAAATAAAATATGATGAGTGCAAATGTTGTTTTCTTTTTTTAAATTTAAACTGAACTGTAATTAATCTTAATTTTTTTCTTGCAAACATTTAATGGTTGTGCACTTCTATGAAAGATTGAAATGGAATTGGATATAATGAAATTGTAAAATTACATTCTCCTTAAAACACAATATTTAAATGAAAAATTTGACCATTGAAAAAAACAATTTAACTTTAAAATAATCAAAAATCACCACAAGTAATCGCCGCAAAGCATAGAAATTCTTTTAAATATTTTTCAAAATTGGAATTAATTAATTAAGTCAATGTTCTATAAACATTGCTAAAGTTGATTACCCCAGAATTATATATCATTATTATTTCTTTAGTCAATAAAATATTCCACACAATAATTAATTTAAAATAAATAATATATATATATATATATATATATATATATATATATATATATATATATATATATATATATATATATATATATATATATATATATATATATATATATATATATATATATATATATATATATATATATATATATATATATATATATATATATATGTTATAAAAGTATTTAACAAAGAGATGAATGATTTAACAAATATTAATTATTGGAATGAACGTATTTCTATGCTTTGCTCTATATGTTATGTATTTGAAAGAAAAAAATTCATTAACAAAATTTTTTAAATGCTTTATATTACAACATACCTCGAGTTAATGAATTTAATGGCGTCGTAAGCACTTTCAACATTGACAATAGGCAAAATGGGGCCAAAAATTTCAGACTGCATAACTGGATCTTCTGGTTTAACATCAACAATTATAGTGGGCTCAATAAAACGTTCAGCTGCATAGTGATTGCCACCGACAGCAATTTTGCCATGTTTCATTAAACTCAACAAACGTCTGCAGCAACAAATGAAAAAGTAAAAAATAAACTACATTTACATATAAAAATTATTTTAACATACTCAAAATTATTTTTATTTATAATACGACTGAGATCAGGACTGTCTTTAATATTTTCGCCGTACCATTCCTTAAGAATAATTTTAGCTTCCTTTATGAATTGTTCTTGTATTTCTTTTGAACACAAAACATAATCTGGGGCAATACAAGTCTGCCCACAATTTATTAATTTACCCCATAAGATGCGTTTGACAGCTGTATTTATTTCGACAGATTTGTCAATATAACAAGGACTTTTGCCGCCTAATTCTAAGGTGCAAGGAGTTAAGTATTTATTTGCAGCAGCATGCACAATTTGTCCTACACGTGTAGATCCAGTGTAAAAAATGTAATCAAAACGTTGTTTTAATAGTTCTGAAGTCTCTTCGGGTCCACCACAAACTACAGGATAACAGTCCTAGAATCACAAAAAGCACAGTAACATTAAATATTGGAATATAAATAAATATTGTACATGTGTTACATTATCTAAATATTTTGGTAATGTCTCTTGTACGAATTTAGCACAATTTGCAGCAATTTCACTAGGTTTTATCACAACGCAATTTCCAGCGGCTATAGCAGATGCCACCGGAACCAACAATAACTGTAATGGGTAGTTCCAAGCACCAATCACAAGTACCACTCCATAAGGATCATTGTAAATTTGTACATCATCCATTAAGTTTACCAATGCTTTCTCGGGATACTGCGGCTTAACCCAGTCTTTCAAATTATACAAAATGTGTTTAATATCATTTTTCATAAACTCTGTTTCAACAACCAGACTCTCTTGCTTGGGACGACGCAAATCCGCATCTAATGCATTAATCATATCATTTTCATGTTCTTCGTACATTCGCAACAGATTCTCCAACTGGTTTTTTCTGTAATAAAATATGATAAAATTATTTTGTTAATTTCTTCTAGATTAAAACGGCATGAGCAATTTTCAAATAAAAACTATGTGTAAAGTTATGTCATCCAATAGTGACTGATAAGCGCAAAGTGAAAAAGAAAAACTTAAAACTGAGTTAACTAAAATCATTATATATGAAACGATATCAGTAACAAAAGAATTTTAAGTGAAAACAATGCCGTTAAATACATCTAAAATTATGCGCCAAGTGTTACTTAGTTTGCTTAACTAAATATTTAACCAAACAACCAATCAAACCATCAGTTAACAAACTAACTAAACAACCCGTCAGCCATATGGATGAGCAAGGTCAATGTCAAACTAAATTTATAAAAAAAAGCAAAAAAAAAAATAATATCAATTCATTTAATGAATTAACATAACGCAAGTTTTTAAGTATTTTGTATACGTCTGATTCGATTAATTAGTTAAATTGTATAAATATTCTTAAAAATAATTCAAATTGTAATTAATTAATAGCATACTAATTCCTAAGATAACTTTTAAATATGCATTATACATATTTTTGATTAACTTATTGTTTTTTTTTTTTTTGTAAAAATAATAATCTTACTTTATTATTTTAAAATTTTTAAATTTTAATACAAAATAAAAAAAATATATATAAAATATTTGAAATATTTATCAATAAAATGAAAATGATTCATTTCTTGATAATATTCTTCTACTTCTTTTAATAATTTTAAAGACTTAATTGCAAACCTTGATTAAAATACTTCCGTTTCAAAATATATGGTTTCGTTTGTAAAACACGCACTCACACACTTAAAAATTCAACAAACAAATATAAAAATTAATTAAGATTTAATAAAAAAGGTTAAAATGTATTTGCAATATCGACTAAATTTAATTGGACTATTTTTTAGAATTTAAGAATAAAAAATATTTTCTTGAAAAGTACCAATTAATTCCTTGTAAACATTCTCTACAAAAAAATAAAACAATTAAATTTGAAATAAAACTTTACAATTTAAATAACATTTTATGTATATTTTTGTTTTTGATAACTTATCAAAGATTTATAATTTAATTTTTTTTTAATTAAATAAAAATAACCGATCCAGGGTGAATTTCTTTCATACAACATATGTATTAAAAAGATTTTCAAAATACTCAAATTTATGAAAGACTTATACTAATGAGGTGATTGTCAAAAGTGGATGATTATAATAATATCGATTATTTGCTGCAAAATCATTTTTTTCAGTAGATGCATTTTAAAGTCTTTGACATAAATATATTTCTTGAAATTCATGAATGAAAACTTTATATTTGATTAATTTTTAAAATTCTTACAAAAAATCTGTAATGTGGACTTAACAATTTTCGATACGTAACTGCAATAACGCTTAATTTAGTGAAATAATTAATTAACTTTATATTTGGCATAATATTTTTTTGTTGAAATTCTGTCTGATATATGAATGGACCATTTACAAAATTTGCAAGATAATAAAATACATTATTAACTATACACTTCTGATGAAAATTCGAAACTTGCATATTTTGAATTATGTCGACCTTGCAGCAAATGAGCGATATGTCAATAATAATCGGTCTAAAGGAAATTGTGGACTTGGTACATTTTCTTATGCGTCTGTACGGAAACTTTGATCATATATGGAACGAGCGTAGATTTGGCTTAACACATATTTTATTCATATGAAATTAATTTAAAATTATGAGACTCAATTTCATCAACTGCAGAAAGTTCGCAAAGTTGCCTCTTTTTCTGAACATTACAAGCACTTGCAAAATATCATAATACCAACCATCTATGGTGGTGTAGAATATATAAAAATACGGATTAGTTTAGTTTGCCCAAAATAAATATAAGATTATATATTTGTATACTTCAACTAATCGTAATAAATAAAATATCTTAATCTCGTTATTTTCTTAGACCTTTTTTCCATCTCTCATATATATTAATTGTAATTTCAGTAACTAACTCTATTACTATATTAATTATTTTAAAAACAACCTTGTATTACAAAAAAAAGGTAATAAAATAATTACAGTTTTTATTTTATTTAACAAAATATATTAAAACTAATATAATTGTTAATCACGTAAGTAAATCTATGCAATATTGTGCACTTTAACATTTCAGTTTGAGTAATAGCAAAGTAATTTAATAGATGTATATACATACATACATACATACATACATACATACATACATACATACATACATACATACATACATACATGTATGTATTAAATCAATATTGTTAAGTTTTTATGATCTTAGGTGTATTAAAATTTATTTAACTGGCGTTAAAAAATATCTTGGTCAAGTACATTCCTGTAAACGTTGCAATTAAATTAGTTCAACGTTTGTTAAAAACATTTTTAATAATTTTTATTTGAAATATTTTATTTTTAAGCTTTTTGTAAACAATTTAATAAGAGATAAAAAATATTTTATTAAAATATATATTTCCATTATTAAAAAGAAACTTTATATTAATGGAAATTATAATAAATTAAAACATTTTAAAAGTTTATTAGAAGTGACTCAATAACAATAAATGTTTTAATTTAACAGTTTCTTCAATTTGTGATCATCATAATAAGTAAATTCACATCATAATTTACTGTGTGTTTCTTAAAAAAAAGAAAACAAAAAAACTTAAAAAATATTTTAGAATTTTTAATATTTTTGGTAAATAAATACAGTAGAAAATTATTATAACGATCTATCTCAATTTTACTAAACTTTTCATATAAAACCTTTTTCATCAAACGTCCTAAACAAGTTATAGTTCCAACATTTACAGTTGGTAAATGTAAAAAAAAAAAACAAAATTTTTTATTATTGGCCCAAGCAAAGAAGTTATAGATCGATATCTAAGTTAACCACAAAATTTAAGACAAACAATTTTTGTCAATTATGCAAGAACTATTTATGATTTAAATGAAATTTAATTATGATGTAAAACTAATAACTCAATATCAGAAATATGTAAGAAAATAGAAGACAGTAATAGTAATAGAAGACAGAAAAGTTTCAGTGTGTTAGTATTGATAAAAAGCTTTATAATTATTTTAATTAAAAATTTTTAATCATAACTATGTAACTTTAAATTAAACAGGTGAATAAAATACTTTATTGCATAATTGGCAAAAAATAATAATAACACTTAACGAAATTAAATACAATTAAATACAACAATTTTAATTTAAGAACCATATTTTATTTCAAAATAAAAGATCTATTTCTATTGCTTGTATTTAAAAAAAACTCGAATTTTCAGAAGGAAATGTAAACAAACAGATGATAAAAAACGGTTGTATACAACTTATCATTCTAAAGCCCTGACTTAAATACCTTTAAATATGTATATTCATTTCTACCAAAGAAATCCTCAATATAGCTCACATGGATGTATAAATTTATTCACATGAAATATGCGCGGACTTAAATACCTTTAACTAATATAATAAGTGTAATTAATATTTCTTATGTTTTCAATTTATAATATATCATGTATCTGGTAATAATTTTTGTATTGATTAAATTTATTTGCGTTTACGGTTATAAATTTAATAGATATAAATCTTTTCCCTACACAACAATAGGTAGTTGGGGTGTATCAGCTAAGTTCTTAAACATTAACTCACATCTATTTTCAAGTATATTGATTGACTTAGAATCACTTTCTGCAGCATGTCTGCAAATAAATCTTTTAACATACAAAATTTAAAAACGATAGCTTTTCTACAGACCCACTATCGCATAAATTTTTAGCAAAATATGTAGTATTGTAATAATTCTCTGTGCACAGAAAACAAAGGTTCACATTTTTCATGCCTTCGAAATAATGTTAAGTACACATTATAATGATGTAAAGTATTATATTTCGCATTTTTAAAACCTATTCTATATAAAAAAGGACATCGTATTTTTTTTAAGAGAAACACCTGATATGTCTAAAACAGTTTATCATAGAAAATAAACAAACTTATTTTTTACCAATTTTTTGGTTATGAACAACTTTTGAAATATTTTATTTGTTTTGCTTTTTGTTAAATAATATCAAAATATGGAAATTATTGTAACACTGCATTATCTGTGGTTTCTTAAAAATAGCCTTTAACACCCTACACCAACATAGTATTACGGTCTGCTCATTTAGAAAACAGCATACACGCAACAGATGCAGAAGCCTGATACACCAAAATATTTTCAGGCTTTGATTTGGTGTATAAATTCATATATAACTTTATTGGATCTTAAATAGTTCCCTGGGACTAACGAAATCATTGTGGTGAGGGAGAGTACAAAGCATTAAATCAAACATTGCTTTTTCCTTTTATTTTTGTTTGCAGTAAAAAAAATCGTGTATTAAATACATATATATGTATGAATGTATGTATGTTTGTATGTATGTATGAATGTATGTATGTATGTTATTACATATTGTTAGGAAATTGATTAATTAATATTTAAATCTTAATATTATATTAGATTTAAATATTAAAAAAATTATAAAATATTGGCTTGACTACTGTTGATAAAATAAACTTTTAATGAATGTAAGACATCATTGAAACTATAAAAAACTTTTTATCAAAAAATTAAAAAAAAAATAATAATAATAATAATAAAAATAAAATGAAACTTGTTGTAATCGAACATAAATTAAACAAAATAATATTTTGCACTTTTGTTTTGAATATTCTTTTCATAAATACCAATCGAAAGAGATAAAAAAATAATAATAAATATGTACGTATGAATGTCTATACATGCATATTAGTACATACATACAGTTTGTCAATTATATCTTTGTAATCATAAAAAATATGAATATTGTCAATTCCAACAAAAAATCTTTTAATCATAAATATTTACTGAACATGTTTCGTTGCTTTACCTTTACACAACTTTAAGACGCCAACAATTTCCAAATAGACGGACATATTACAACAATAGTAAAAGAAGTGTCAAATAATTGTTTGTAGAAATTATGGTGACATTGAAAATGTGAAATTTCTCGGCGATTTGTTGTAATTTGTGTTTCTTATATAAATGGAATGTACTTTTTAAGGAAAATGAAAATGTATCGTTACTTCATGTTTGGATGTAAAATGTGCTTGGAAGGGTAGTTACAAAGGATTGGAACATATCAACTATTATTAGATCCGCTAGGAAATTTAAGAAAAACTCATGTTAAAATTATCCACAGGCTGCTTAAAACTAATGAAACTGTTGAAGGAATTTTATATATATACATATATATATATATATATATATATATATATATATATATATATATATATATATATATATATATATATATATATATATATATATATATATATATATATATATATATATATATATATATATATATATATATATATATATATATATATATATATATATATATATGGGTTACTGCTGTTACCATCAGAAAGTTTACAACAGACAGACGGTGATGTATAAATTGATACACATTTATATTGTATGCAATAATATTTATATACATTACGTGGGAAAAGTTGGATCCTTGTCAGTTTAAGACATCTTAACGCCGCTGGTTAAAGGATATTTTCACTGTTATATATATATATATATATATATATATATATATATATATATATATATATATATATATATATATATATATATATTTATTATATATATATAATATATATATATATACATATATATATATATATATATATATATATATATATATATATATATATATATATATATATATATATATATATATATATATATATATATATATATATATATATATATATATATATATTATTGGCCTAAGCAGTGTGTTAGTTACAACTGCAAAATCAGTCTATTCACAAAGAAGTTATAGATCGATATCTGAGTCAACCACAAATTTAATACAAACAATTTTTGTCAATTATGCAACAATTATTCATGATTTACATAAAATTTTATTATAATATAAAACTAATAGCTCAATATCAGAAATATGTAAATTTTTATGATTCCAAATTTACGCACTTAAAAAAGGTTTGTTGTTGTTGGTGTGTAAATGTGTCTATCTTAATGTTGTTGAAACTTCATACATATATACATGTGGTGAAGGGTATTATAAATTCAGCATAGGCGAATATAGCACTCTTACTTATTATTCTTAGTTTTTTGTACAACTTGACATCGAAAATGATTTCTAACTTAGTGTACTTGCAAGACATATAGCTAATAAAGCATTTAAAAACATATTCAGCTTTCCAGATCGATTCTAAAATAAAATTTTTGCATTTCGACTATAATTACTTCATCCATGTCCCCAATTATATGTAGAATCGTCACTGTTTAAATCTATAGATTCTGATCCAGTATCTTCCATATCAGTTTTGTTGGAATAACTAATTAAAGAATTTACTCAGAGGAAAGTTTTCATTACCTAAGTATCAATGTGAAAAAATGTACACACTTTAAAAAAACTGATTATTCGAGGAGAAAAACCCGATTTCTTCGATATTAGAAAAATGAGCCCTTGAGAAAACCCGAAACCGACATAACCAAAATTACAGGTATAACCGGTTATTAAAAACCAGTCCGATCACTCTAATGTAAATATACATTATAATAAAAATTTTCATAAATATTTATAATACAACTTGCTCTTTTTTTACTGAGATTGTAAAATATATCAGTTGTGCATGTTTTTTTTTTGTATTTTATTTCTGTTTTTTTGTTATTGTTAACTCACCTAAAGCTAACTTCTCTTGTTTTTCCACTCGCAAATGCAGTGCGGCATCTTTGCAATATCTAGTTGTTTTTTTCCATTGTTGTTGTATTTGTTGGTTTTGTTTAAAAATTGTAGACAAAAAGTTGTTTTTTTGATGTAACAAAATAAAGTTTGGAAAATATGAAAAGAAAACAATTATTTCATCATCGTTATAGGAGAGAAAATGGTAATAAATATGAGTAAAGATGAGATATAAATAAATATGTATAAACATGGATGTATGTATATTTGGATGCATGTATATATGTATGTACTTACATCGTCGTAACTGGTCATATTTTCCACTTGATTTGTATCTGCAAGTTTAAAAATAAATAATTTTATTTTTTTTATTTTAGTATTTTCTTTTTCTTTTTTTGTATTTATGTCTCGTTTTTTTCTTTTGTGAAAATTAATTTCTTTTTAATTACAATTTGATTGTTAAAATAAAATTACAAAAAACAAATTTTTATTTGATTAATTATTCACTCAATTTTGACGTCTTGTTTTAATAAAGTTGAGAATTTTCATAATTTCTTATCGAGACTTTATTAAATAGATATAATTAAATTATAATAAAATTTATTTTGTTTATTATTACAATAATTTTTATTGCAAATTATTCTCACACGCAATCATTCACTCACGACTGTAGCTCCGATTCCAAAGTTTTATCTACGTTTGCTTGAAGAATACAACACGGAATGTTTTTCCATTTATTTTATATCAATAACATCATATGGGCGAATACGAAACAAAATAAGAGAGATAAAATAAAAATAATTTCCAACACTGTAATCACAAAATGATATAAGAAATAACAAAAAAAAAAAACTTGTATTATTAAACTGCCGGAGTAGCGCGTTTGTTTTGTTAAAAAGACGTTAAATTTGGACGAACGTTAAAAACCAACTAAAATTAAAAATCGTCACCTCTAAAAAGCTGCGCAGAAGAGCAAACAGTTTACTAATCCCATACAACTTTACTATAATTAGAAGAAGAATAAAAATCGAATTCGTGACCATCAGCTGTTTTTTATTGTTTATTTTGTTTAAAGAGAAAATAAATAAAATGTTAAAAGAAAGAAGACGACTTTTAAATGCAGAGTTGTATTTTAAGATAAACATAAATATAACAGTAACGTTTCAAATTGTTAAATGTTTTAGCATGGTTTTCCTACTTGTCAAATTTCAGTTAGAAAATTTTCCTGTACTGAAATAATAAAATAATAATTTAAACTAGAAAATATATATGTTTTTTATTTCAACTAAAATCTTTATTTTAAAATGATCTTAATTTTTAATCTTAAATATAAAACTCTTTTTATTCGAAAAATTGACTTTTAAAGTAAAAAAGAGGATTATTTTTTAACTCGCTCAAAAATGCGAAATGTTAGAATAGAAAACAAAAACTGTGCTTGTACATAGACAAGCACACAAACAATTTTTTTTTGTCCAATAAAACTTACTGTTATTGTTTTTATTAAAAAAATGCAATAACAAAAAAACACACAAAAATTCATACAAGAAAAAAAGTAAGAATGATATATTCGGCTATGCCGAATTCAATACCCTCCACCATAAATTCGTGTGAAGTTAATATGTTAGGTTCCGTAGATATACATATACACACATACACTTACAAATGTATATAGTATATAACACGAGTCATAAAATTAGTTATAATTTTGGATATAACTTTTTTTCTATTAAACTGGCTGTTTTTCTACCATGCCAGATTTCATTGAGCTCTGTAAATTTTTGTGGATGTGAGGAGACAGACTGACGAAAATCGATTGAGATTTTGATTTGAAGCAAGAATATATATACATTATGGAGTCTGAAATAATCATTCTTAGCGTTACACACACAGAATGACAAAATTAATATACTCTCTTCATCACTTGTAGTGTGGAGGGTATAAAAACAAAAAGCTCAAAACTATTTTTTCGGGAAGGGGTCTTATATGGAAGCTACTGCAAAATTTGGACCAAGTTTGTTCATATTTATAATATAATTTGATTATAGTTAGAAAAATCATTGATCTTTGTTTAAATGTTTTATAAACTCAAACTCGTTTTCGTGGAAAGCCCGTTATAAGGGAGCTATAGGTTTTATAAGTTGTAAACTGTTTTCGGTGAGGGGTCTCATATGGAAGTTACATCAAAATATGGACCGAGATTGTTCTAATTAAAAATATACATTACAAATAGTTTAAAAGTTCATTGTACCGAGTTCCAATAGAATTAGTTTTCCGGGAAAGGGCGTTATATGGGAGCTATATTAAAATATGGACCCATGTTAATAACATTTATAAGACATATTTAAAATAGTTAGAAATTAATTATGCCAAATTTCAATAGAATTGGTTCAAATTTAAGAGTTTTATAAGCTATAAATCATATTTCGGGAAAGGGCATTATATGGGAGCTGGGTCAATTAATGATCCCAGAACAATGTGACTTCTTCGGATTTATTATTGTATCAAAATAAGTATATGTGACAAATTTCAGTAAATTATCTTAAAAATTGCGGGCCATATGATACATAACCTATAACTTTTTTCCCGTTAGTCAGATTTCGATGATCTTTTTCACGATGATGGAACACGTGTAATTGTATGCTAAAATTAATTTCTTGTTTAAGTCCAATTACATTTTAGAAGAAATTATAAGAGTTCATTTTCGAAATTTTGAGGTTGCTTCAGATATCGGTCTTTTTTGGATTTCGCTCTTTTTTATTTTTATCTTTTTTGATTTTTATCATTTTTAGAATTAAAATAATTTCTTTGAAAGAATCGATCTTAGGAAAAGTAAAAAAGAGTCGAAAACCGTACCTGATTATATATAAGAATAGTATACAATATTTATTGTAAGCTGTTTAAATTTTCACAATAAAAACAAAAGGCTTGAGTGATACCCCCTTGTCATATTTAAAACTTTTGAAGTCTGTAATATTTTGTTATTAAATCCTTATGTTTCATGAATATTATTGAGATTATTGAGGACGTGAGTGCTCAAACAACAGACAGACGGACATAGATAGAAAGCATTTTGTATTTGTTGAATGCGTTTGCGGTATAAAATTTATCTATCTTAATATATATCTAAAGAACTATAATAGCGAGAGTTTTCAAATTTGGTCCAACAACTTTATCAATAAACTGTTTTACTGGACAAACTACTTTCTTAAGAAACTGTTTTACTGGTCAAAACGTTGGTTGTTTAGTGTCAGCAACGCAATATATTTTTTTGTTTTTTGCAAAGCGAAGTTTGCCGGGTCTGCTAGTATCTTATTAAAAAATAATATGAAAAAATTTCAAAATTCACAATTTTAAACAAAATTTCTTTTATACACGAAATTTGTATTCCACATCTAGAAAAATGTTTAGTAGAGTTGCCACCTATTTTGGTATAGTGACACTACCTGTCTGATATTGCCTCGATATATACAGTAGTGTAAACTTTTCATTACACACTTGGATACAATTATCCTTAATGCGGTTAACAGACGAAAGGATATTTTAAGGCCTTTGTAGTTCAATATGATAATGTGATTTCCTATTCTGGGAAAAGTGTGGCATAAAAGATATTATGAGTGCTAGTTACGAAATATGGAGGCTTCTAACGATAAGCTTTATTATAATGCTGACGTAAATATAGCCCTAATTCTAAGCCCCAACATGTTTGGAATATTTTTTCGTAATTGATATAATGGAATTGCAGTCAATTTTATTAAAAATAATTTCGAAATTTCGAACATTTTAAAAATTATGTTGTTAGTAAATCCTGATCTAAGATTTAAATTTATATAATAATTGTTTCAATAAAATGATTCATGCAAGGTTTTCGGCAGGGATGATAAGTATAAGAAGGATAAGTATAAGTTATAAGTTTTCATTGCGGTACAAAATATTGTCTATATTTTGGAAATTTTCACTTTTTTAATTGTTAATGATTTAATTCAAAATAACGAGTTTTATTTATTTTATTGTAAATTAAAAAAGTAAATGAATATTTTATATAAATAATACACAAATTTTATTAAAGTTAAATGACATAATTAAATAATACTGGTTAGAGAAAGTTACTTCCTGGACCTAAAGCCTTTGTTTTCACAATTATAAAATTGTTTAAAAAGCGACAAAATTTTTCGTATCCAGAGTTGTCTATGGACCTTGAACAATGAGCTTTAATTATTTGTATGATATTTATTCAAAGTTTATTTAAAAAATGTATTGCTTAATTTAATCCCCATAAAGTTTTAAACCAGTTTTAATAATTAAATCTATTATAAAATATTAAAAGTAGCAGTGTATAATTAAAGTGGTTTTAATAAAATAATTAAAACAACTTTTTTTCTAAATAAGTATTTACTCTCGTTGGAATTTTTAATAAAAAGTATAAGTTTTTTGTTGGAGTTTAATGCATTCAGCCACTTCCTCGCAACAAGATGTATTGAAGGGAAACAGAAAATAACTTGTGTGCCCCCGATACAGTTTATCACCACCAAAATTATCGCAAGGAGATAAAAGGTTATCTACGTCAAGTCCACGTTAAAATGACTAAACGAGGGCTTAGTAAAGTGAATAATGGTGAGCCTTTCTAGGCAATTGTAGAGATAGTTCACACAGTCACATAATGACACGTATGTTTTTAAATATATATATATATATATATATATATATATATATATATATATATATATATATATATATATATATATATATATATATATATATACAGAATTGTCCCAATATACCTAAAAACAAATACCGATAGACGAAGGGAATGGATTAACCCCCATATAAAGTAAACATTGATTATGGCAATATCGAAAGAACTTTATCAGCTAACTGTTTAGCTGAAAAAAATGTATTATGGATAAGACCGCAATTCTACTTTACTTTCTTAAAGAAGTATTTGGTTAAAAAAATTATATTTTTAATACAGAAACGATTTCCGGTCTATTAACAATTAAATGTTTTTTTTTTTGTAATTATTTCACATTTTTGGCCATCCATTCTAAAGACAAATTATGCCGTTAAAATGAATTTTAAAACATATATTCTGATTTTTTTGTTATTTTACAACGATTTACTGTCAACCCACGTTACTTCTATCTGAATATAAATTCGATCGAAAAAAATTATAAATGTTTCATTAATTTAACACAATTTAATTTATTTCTTTTTGATATTTTTCACGATTTTCACAAATTGGAAGCAACTAACTAACCTTTCAAGAATGAAGTTTAAAATTAAACTAATTGTGGATCTTTGATTTTTTTATTTTATTTTACGCTAAAAAAACATTTTTTTAAAGGAACAAAATGTTTATTATATTGTTATCATTAAGTGTGTATATATATTTTTTTGTAATACTCTTTCCAGTACCCAACAAACATTTAATGGATGAATTATCGTCTTCGTTATGAAATAATAATAACAACCGAAGTATTTGAACTAAATCAATTTGTAGTTTTTATATAATTTTGAAATATTAACATTTGAATGCGATAAAGTATATTCAAGGAAAATATGTTCTGGGTATTGAAATGTTATTCTATTCATACATTCTTACATACATACATACATACATACATACATACATACATACATACATACATACGTCCATACATACATTCATATGTAAACTAAAAAGGCATTATCTCATCAGATTAAAATTATCACCAAAAAAAAAATAAAAATAAAAATCGTATTAAGGGGCAACAACTGAGTTCAATTTGCTGTTAAACAAATTCTTTTTATATATCTTCATTTATAAATTGAATGCATATTTTATAAATAACTATTTACAAAATACATAAATATAAATATATAAGTATATGACGGTCAAAGTTTATTTAATAAATGAGAATATACTGACACTTAATAAAGAGTTATAGTTATTGGTTTAGGTACATTATATTGTATTTTTCGAATAGTAATAATGACTTTTAATAAACTTTTATATTGATTATAATCTTTTTATATTCTCTACCGATAAGATTCACAACATTGCCCGTTGTAAGTACATTCATATTTTCATGAGAAACAAACTAAAAAATAAAAATGTTATAGTCGGTCAAATAATTGTTGGTTCTAAATGCTTCAAAAATGTGCTTTTCTGATGTATGCTTAAGTGTGTAGTAGACTATTGTTATACTAACATTTATGTGCATTTTAAAAGAAAGGAAAGGGAGCTCAATTTTCTACAAAAAAAAACCCATTTGGGGTAAAGATTTGCATAGAACCAATTTCAACAGGCAATATCACGTGCGAATTTAACTTTTATTCTATTTCCTTCTGTCCGTCCGTATGTCGGTTGAAGTCAAGTTTATGAAGCCGGCTGATAGTTAACATATATGACACGTATTTTAAATGATGGGAAAGCTTAGTTCCTGAGTTATAGGCAAAAATGTATTTTCCTATATTTTGAACCCACTGTGAGACCTATGAACTTGGCTATGGAACTTATTGATTTCAATTCTTTCCCGAATTTAATCTTTTTCAAAATCGGTTCACAAAGCATTGAGATATGGTCAATTCTTTCTTGAAGACTTTAGTCCCATGTAATTGTTGCTTATAACTATAGGAAAACTCGTGGGGCAGCTACGGACCTATTTGTCACGCAAAAAATTACTAATTTTTTACTCGCATTTTATTAATATTTTCTTTAAATTTTCAAATCGGTTCATAAATAGCCGAGATATTAACAATTCTTTATTTTCCTTGTGTTTGTTGTTGAATATAGTATTTGAAACAGTAACAATATAAGGCAAAATAATGTTTTCAACGCTTGAGCGTTAGAGACATAATTTTTTTACTAGCAGATCGAAAATAATGAGGAGAATTTTTTAATTGAAAACATCACTGTAATCGGTTCATAAAATTAGAAAACTACTCATGAATAAAAATTTGCATGCATATTGAGTGCTCTAGAGAATCTATGATGACTCATATAAAGGCTATAGTTATGGTTGTCTTTTTCTCCTTCTTCTACAACTGATGATATTATAAAAGCCTATTTATAACAGGGACTTAAAGTTAAATATTAAGTCCGTTGCTTACAAAAACAAATTCCAAATAAGCGAAGGTGAGGGCTATGGGAAATTCGGCAGGGCCGAATTTAACACTTTAAACTGTTATAATTTGTTATTAATTTCAGAATAAAATTAAGAATCAAGTCATATTTAACGAAAACTTACCAATATTAATTACTTCAATCCTCTCGAATCTCTCATTTTCTTTATCCTGAATGACTGGAATCATTCCTTCAGAAATCAGTAAAAAATTATACTTAATAAAAAAATGTTCAACATTTATATTTTAATATACTTGCCGGCATCATTTGCGGGTATATCCAAAATTGTATCACCCTTGTTATTCGGTAAATGACTTCTTTTATCCATCGTATAATAGAAAATTTTCTTTAAAGAAAAAAAATAGAACAGTATTTACATATATATATATATATATATATATATATATATATATATATATATATATATATATATATATATATATATATATATATATATATATATATATATATATATATATATATATATATATATATATATATATATATATATATATATGTATATATATATATATATATATATATAGAGAGAGAGAGAGAGAGAGAGAGTATTTGCCCTTCATACCACTTTTACAAATAATGAAACCACAATAAATTTTAATACAAAATATTTTAAATGTTAATTTTTTAACCTCTAAATGAATTTTTAATATTTAATTAGCAACTTAATAACGTTCATTCTATGTACATACATACAAATTTACATAAATATATAAAAGATATAATTATACAATTTCATTACTTAAAAATTCTATAAATGAAGAATCTAAACTAAATATATTTCTTGAATAAAAAATTAAATAATTACTCAGCGTATTTGAAACTAAAAAGAATATTAAAATACTTTTTAACAAATAAAATTAATATTTCGAAATTTGTAGTATATTTCGAACACTTTTCACACACACCCGTTTTAGAACTGTTTAAAATTGGAAATATATTAATTTTAATCACAGCAAAACTTAAGTTATTACAATATAAAACAAGTAGAAATGCTATATTCGTCTATGCCGAATTTGATAAATTTTGAAATGGTAATGAAGTACATGAAGCTTAATTTTATGGACAAATTTTATTCTAATAATACAATTTGTAATTGAAAATTTTAAGTAAAATGAAATATTGATGTTGCCTCTGCCATGGGTCTTAAATAGGAAATTTCTCAGGTAAAGGATTTACCTGAGAAATTTATAAAATTTTTTTAAATTTTCAATTTTAATAAAACTGAAATTTGAAAAATAAACATTTCTATGTACAAATATAAATTTATGAAAACAAAAATAAACAAGTTTGTTTTTTAAATACAAAATACATATACGTACAGTTGTGATCATAAAAAAGAACAAATAAGCAAGCAATAAACTGGGGCTAATCTATAGTTTTAAGGCAATCAAATTCCCTTAGGTTACTAGAGAATTTTTTCACAAGGTTTACATTGACAACTAGATCGACTCTGAAAGTGATTTTAAGTCGAATTATGTTTCCTATTCCTTCAAAACATCAGTAGTAAAATAATTATAAAACGATAATGCGAATGATAACATAAAAAATATTGCTTTATTTATTATGATCAGGAGTATAGAATTAGAAAAGGGTTATAGTATATAATGTTAAAATAACGAAAATAAATTTAAATTGTTGTGCTATTTTAAAGACCGCAGCTGTATAAATATTACAATACAAAAACGCAAAAATAAATTCGATCGCAATTCAATAATAACCAAGTTCCATAAAAAATATCGTGATGAAAGTAAATATTGAAACGTACTTTGCTCAACTCAACCCAAGGAGTTTCAATATAAAAACAAATTACTTTCCAATATTGTATCATTAAATTTTAAATGTCTTCTTCTTCTTTAGGTATTTAAATATTCTACATAAAGAAATAAATAAAAAAGTAAAAAAGAATAATTAAAAAATTCTATCTCTTAATTAATAACAACGAAACTCGTTTAATACGTGAATACGAATTTATATCAAATACGAAATATTAAAAATATAATTAAATGTTAAACAATTCTAATAAAATTATAAAATTGTGCCAAAAACGTTTGTTTGGGTTCAATTTGAAAAAAAAAAAAAAACTGATAAAAACTCAATACCAAAAGGAAACATTGTCACGTCATGTCTGATTGGATTTTTAAAGTACGAATACGTTACGAATCAGTACACCCATCAACATCTAATAAATATTTCTACATTTATTTATTTATTTATTTATTTATTTATTGCACATCAAAAATAAAAAAAAAACCTTCTCATACATAAAAATAACAAAAAAATAAACTGTTCATTTCAAAATTTTTAAATGAACTCGAATTCGTTGCAACTCGAAATGGCATTTTTTTTTTTGATATTTCAAATAAAGTTTTCAATGTTTTTAATTAATTAAATAACGAATAAATAAATGATGCACTCAATGATTTAACTTACGATTTGTCTTGTACTTGAGCTTGATTTCTCTCTATAAAACTCTATGAAATAATTTTTTTATATAGATTTAATCGTAGGATTATGTATTTAATATAATTGACTAATTTAATGGCGAGTTTAGCAAACATAAATAAAAGATTTTGATAAAAATATATAATTTTAATTCGATTATTGTTAATCACTTCTTATCTATCACTCGTTGTTATTATTTTTTTATTTAAATTAAATTATATTGACTAGAAGAAGTAAAATGTTTTTATTTTAATTTATAAACATTTGTTTTTTATTTTATTTTACTTTTTTTCGTTTAATTTTAAGAACGACTTATAAATGTTTCCTAAGCGATATCACAATTTGAACTAATGTTTTGGTTAATACAACTAAATTTTATTGTTGTTGTTAATGAATGAAAAATTAAAGAGGCAGCAATAACGAAAAACACAACATCGATTCGTTTTAATATTTATTATTTTAATACTTTAAATATTTACATACCGACATACATATAAAAATACTAAACGCACATGTGTACATACATGAACATACATACAATAACATACTTACGTTATTTACATACTTACGTTATTTACATACTTACGTATACATATATGTAAAGACATTTATGAACATATTTAGATATTCATATACCCTTCACAACAGGTGACAGGGTATTACTAAACCAGACACATTATGTTATATATATTGTTGATATTTTTCTGAAATTTGAAATTAAGTTTTCCATATAAACAAACAGAAATATTTTTATCAGAATATAAAATTATTCTTTATCCACATTTATTTTTCCAACATGAAGGGTATGTGAAAATTCTCCACTGCCGAATAAATGCTTTTCAATGTTAATTTGATTGTGTTGAATATGTACATATGTATATTAAGGGTGTTCATTGTCGTCTTATATAAATTATGGATTAAATTACACTCAAAAGTCAATATAAACATATATATGGGCGATTATAAAAATCCAAAAATATGTCAATATAAAACTAAAGAATCTCAGCATTTCATCAATATTGAAATTAACAATAAACAAATTGCAAAGTAAAAAAAACAAAAGCAAAAACAATAATAAAATAAATTTAATTTGAACCAACTAAAATGAACGATGTTAATCAATACTAACCTGGACTTAATTGATAGCTATTCCAGTCTATCAAAGTCAACGTTAGCAGAATTTTTACAAACACACTCACACACATGCACACATAAACTCAAATACTCATAATAAGAGTGTCTGCCACATACATTCCCTTCAAACATTTGGAAGTTAAAATTGTTGCGTACTCCACTTCTTAGTAACTGCTGGAAGTATATTGAGAAGATTTTTGCAGATTTACAATAAAAAAAAAATATATTACTTATTGTCATTTCATATTCTTGGAAAAAAGATGGAAGCGTCTTCCAGAAGTAGTTCAGAATATAAAAGACAAGAACAAAATACATTCCAATCGGCACTTGATCTTCTCTGAGTACATAACAACGTCTCTTCCAGAAGACTTTTAAGAGATAGTAGATAATTTACAAAATATAATACATTACTATTGCCATTTGATCTTTTCGGAGTTTACAAAGAAGTGTCTGCCAGAAGTTGTTTGGAAGATAATAGATGATTTATAAAAACAAAATATATTACGATTGTCAGTTGATCTTGACGGAGTATATAAAGAAGCAATTTCCAGAAGTTATTTAAAAGATATTACAGAAATTACAAATATAAAATACATTATTATTGCTACTAAATCTTCTTGGAGTGTAAAAGTATTCTTCCAGTAGTTTTTTAGAGGATGTTAAAGTAATTACAAAAATAAAATACATTATTATATTTATTATTCAGTGTTTTCTTTCTCGGTTGTTATTGTATTTTCTGTAAAAAGAAATAGAAAACAACAGTTTGCTGCTCTTTTCAAATTTAAATTTGTGTAAGCATTTCAGTCATATTTTGCTTTAGAAATCATTGTGTTATAATTATAAATGAATAATTTTTATTATTAAATTAAAAACTGTGATTAAGATGTAATTAAAAAATTAAAAATTAAAAAATTTATATAAATACAATCCACTTAAGTAAGTAAATTTTATAACAAACTTTTTAACTTGTAGAAAAATTTTAAGAACTCAATTCTTTTCAGATTTACATGTAAAACTACAAAATTATTAAGAAACAAAACTTTGGATGGAACCAGGAAAAATTATGCATTTTCAAGATTTACAATATGTGGAATAATTTTATGTAATTTAATCATAAAATTTTATAAATTACGAATAATAAAAGTTTTTATTTATAGATTTTTTATATCAATCTATAAATCTTCTAGAAGTCTTTTTTAAACCACTTCGAAGAGGAACAGTTTTTCCCGTACGGAAGCTTTGGCGATGAATATCAACTTGTGGAAGACTTTTCTACTTCATTATTGTTTCACTTTCGCAACAAAAAATGTTTGTTGGGTTAAGTTGTGTCAAAGTATTATGTCGTGTTAAACAAAAATTTTGTTTGTTGATTTGTTTTATTAATTTGTATTAACAATTCCAGAAATATTTTTGTATGTATAAAATTGCATTTGTGTTAAAGATTTATTGGAAACATATATGTAATTATTTTATTTAGGATACAATAACATCTTTGGCAAATTATTTCAATATGTTCCACGCTGGGTTAGAACTTTTTTGGTTGAGTGTTAGGATTTACATGAAATTTCACATAGCACAGTGTGTCAAAATTGTTTTTTTTTTTTTTTTTTTTTAACCTGGAGATATCTTGAAGTAATTGTACATGGTTAAAGAATTTTGGTATGAGAAAACATGGAACGAACCTCGTATAATTTCGCATATAATTTTTTGCTTATATTTATCTTAATTTGACCAAATATTATTACAATACTTAATAATATGTAAAATTTATAGGGTTCAAAGTAAGGGATTTGTATGGGTCCAATGAATAAAAATTTGGTAAAAATCGTTTTATATTAGGAATTTTATGGACCAAAAGTCCCATTCATGGGGACTTTTGGTCCATGGGGAAATAATGGATAAATTTTCATTAAGATATCTTTAAAACTGCTTAGCGAACAAACTTTACATGGACAGCCGGAAGTACGAACATAGTTAAATCGACTTAGGAAGTGATTCTAAGCCGAACGGTATACCAAAAAAGTGGTGGTAGGATTATTTTTCTGACTTGAGTTAAAAGTTTATAAAAATCGAACTTAAACTGGGTTTCTTGTATTTAGTAATTTAGATATTTTTCAAACATTTCCATAATAGGTCCATAGCTCTCAAAGCGTTTTCATGTTTCACTTATTTTTGCAGTTTTCGAGTTATGTAAAAATGAAATCTGAAATTTTATTATATTGAATTTTGCAATTTGGCGGAAATGTGACAAATTGTATAACAACATTATAATTTTATTTCACGGATATATTTAACAAACAAAATGTTTAAGTGTGTTTAAGTAAATACAACACTTTAGCAAGATTATGACTACTCATTTAAAGCGGTCTTGTCTTATGATATAACATATTGTCTTTTCTCTATACCCAAAAGTGGCACTTGTTCTTATTTACTGTCATTTAACTATACTCGTTATGGCTATCAAATAGTCAGGACGCATTGTGTCTTATAACTATAATGCCTATTTTAGGGTCTTAAGGGAAGATTGCTTGGGCAGACAAAGTAATCTTTATCTTTATAAATTGTATATTCAATGTTCCACAAGTTTTTACTGTCATTTCGATTCTAACCTTAATTTTATAAGTCAATGCAGTTAACAATAACTTAATTAATTAGTTTTTATTCGCCTGGTAACGGGATCTTCCAGACTTCCAAAAATATGCACAATTATCATTTTCAATACGTTTATATAAGTTCACTGTTTATGAAAATTCAAAATCTTTTTTCACAATTTTCAAAATTTACTGTCCTTGATACCATAATTCTGTCTCTCCTAACACCGATAGTTCTAAATCTACACTCATTTGCTATCACAATGTGAACTTTCCAAAAATCAAAGTATGTGAAAAAAAGTTACAGATTTATTTCCAAACAAATCAATTTGCCCCACTGTGTTTGTTTACTGATAATTGTTATTAATGCGCATACATTCATACGTACGTATATATGTTCATATGTATGTATTTTATTTTATCAAAAGTTACTCTTCTATAATAATTTATTTAAATAATAAATAAACAAAAGATGATTGATTGATTGTTTGATTATTTTGTAATTAAATTTAAATATATTTTTATTGAATTTATGTTTAGATATTGTTATGAAATATTCGATTCTTAGCAGATTACGAATCATCTTAATTAAAAAAAATTAATATTCCATGCATGTACGATGCGTACGTACGACATTGAGTCGTCTGTCGTGTCTATTCAATGTGTAAACATTTTGCATTCACATTAAATTATTTCAATATTCTCTTTTCAAATCATATTAGAGGGAAAAACATTCGTTTGTGTTTATTTTTATCGAAATTAGGTAGTTTTTATTATCTACATAATAAATAATTGTACTCTTGAGTTAACAAATGTGGGGTCAACCAATTGGAGGTTTCAAAATTATGTTTTTATTTTATTTTAAAAACTATCGTTTACTTAACATAAGAGAATTAAAAAAAAAAAAACACTTTTTGAGTTTATCGAAAAATTGTCCTCCCGGGAAAGTTGATCTTATTCTATACTATACTATACTATACTATACTATACTATACTATACTATACTATACTATACTATACTATACACAATAATAAAGGGTTTATGGTATTATGCATCTGTGTAGAAGTTCGTACTCAGACTCAGAATAACGGGCTTGACAGACTATAACTTCTTACTTGTTGTTAACTTTCTCTAGTTAACAAGAAAGAACTTTTACAAAATTTTGTAAAATTCTAAAAAGTGTTTACAAATCGAGTACCCTTTGACTCTAGCGGCTCTAGATTATGAGAAAATCGACTTTAATAAAATTTTTTAAAATTTCTAAAAATCAACTTTTATAAAAATTTTGAAAAAATCAACATTTATAAAATTTTGCAAAAGTAATTACAAAACAAGGCCTTTTTGGGTCTATTTTAGGATAAAATTTACTTTTTTAAAATTTCGAAATTATAGTTACGAATCGATGGCATTTTGGCTCTAACGGCTCTAATTTACGACAAAAAATTTACTTTTATATAATTTCGAAAAAGTAATTACGAATTGGGGTCCTTTTATATTTGGCCGCTATAGTTTACTAAAAACATCGTATTTTATAAAAAAATTAGAAAATTTCGAAAAAGTGATTAAATATCGAGGCCCTTTAGGTTCTAGCGACTGCAGTTTACGAGAAAAATCGACATTTTTCAAATTTTCATTTACGAGAAAAATCGACTGTTATAAAAAATGTTTAAAATTTTGAAAAAGTTTTTACAAATCGAGGCCTTTTTGATTCTCTAGTTTACGAGAAAAATATAGTTTCGGTTCTAGGGGCTCTAATTTACGAGTAAAATCGATTTTTATAACAGTTTTTTTTTTAATTTCGAAAAAGTGATTACGAATCCAAACTTTTGGCTCTAGGAACTATAGTTTACGAGAAAAGTCAACATTTATAAAATTGCAAAAAAGTGATTTCGAATTTGGCTGTAGTCATAACTTAAAATTCGCAGTGTAAATAATTCGCAAGTGTAAATAATTCGAAAATTAGTACTTTTTGAATTCTTTCAAATAAATAAGATTTATTATGAAAATAATTACTTATAGATGGATAAAAAAGTAGTATGAGGTCATTATGTGGTACTTTTTAAATCTTCTATAAGGAATCATGTATTCTAAAAACGTTAAATTAACAGATAAGGGATTTGATAATACTTTTTGGATTTTCTAATAGTATTTTTTTATTTTTATTTTTTTTTTTATTTTTTATTTTTGGTAATAATTAATAAAATTGAATTGAAGTGGATTTGCAAAGGTATTTTTTGAATTCTGTAATCTGTACCTCCGAAGAGATAAAAATAGTTTTGGGGTATTTTGTGGTACTATTTTAATCTTCTGGAGGTACTATTTGATTGATTTTTTTTTTCATAATAATCAATAAAAATGAATTCGTTTAAGGTGACTAAACTGATTTAACGATTTGTGTTAATTATTTTTATTATCACGAATATTGATAATAATAGCAAATAAACATTAGTTTAAAATACTTAATGTTTATTATATAAAATTAAATTTATCAAAAGACATTATTTATCTATTGATTAAAATTTATATGTATATTTGTACGAGCGTATAGTTCCTATAGCTGTTACTCATTGTCATAATATATTCTTTAAAATAATTTGTATTAAATAGAACATGAAAAGTATTTCAACTCGTATTAGGGACATATAACTTGTTCCATTGCATCTGTAATTTTAGATTAAAATAATATTTATTTGGGAAAGTTAAAAAAGGTATGATATTTAAAAATATATTTCATTGACTTACTTTTCACCTTGTTCTACCCACGTCAATTCGGAAAGATTAATGTCAAAATTATTTGCTAATGTATCGATTTCTTCTTGTACAGTGTGGTCAACAAGCTTGTTTCTACTCAAAATACGAATTATAGACAAGTTGGGCACAACATCTGAGTAACCGCAAACAACTGAGTAATCTCCCAAAGTACCCATGTATTTAAAATTTACCGTAATATTTGTAATTCCATTGCCATAAAACAAATCAAAAGTTCCATTTTGAGCTTGGCTCCAAGGGAACACCAAGGTTTCTTCTGTATACTTCCAACCATTATTAACATTATTTCTATATTCTAACTTCAACGAATAGTTTCCATTTAATTGATAGTCCGGAACTATAACTTTTAGACAGGCAGGTACTTCACTGCTTGGTATTCGGGCAATTTCATACCAAACTCCTCCTACCTTAAATTTTAAACAGACTTTATGCTATAAAAATAAATTATAGCAATGCTTGTATTGCATTATACCTGACTGGGTATGACCGGTACAGATGTAGCATTTTTAGAACAACTAGGCATCGCGGAATCGACCATAGCAAATAAAGTTGCTACAAATATGCTATAGAAAAATACTTCCAATTTAACTTGGCGCACCATATTTCTCTATTTATTCGTATATATTTTTTTATGATCCAATCAGTCCCAGCTATTGTGGGTAAATGAAATTTTCTTTTATTATTTAAGTTTCGTGGTTACTCTTATCTGCTGAACTGCTGATAAAATTTTACCGATAATTAATGAGTCAGATAAACATTCGCATTTTTTTGTTACAACGATTCAATATTTTTTCACATTTGACAATACGAGAGTGTTTTTATTAGTAGATTAAAGGTAAAAGTAAATTTAATGGTGACTTTGTTCAACGGATGGTTCTTATATTTGAAATTCTATTTTCTTTACAAAGTTTAAAAGGTGGTAATTGATCATTTTATTTTTAATCGGATCCATCAGTAAACACATATTCATTTCCATATTGAATATCATTTATGATAATTATGAAATTGATTGATCTAGATTTATTTGAAGGTTTTTTTCCGCAAGTGGTAAATCGTCATCTCATTTTTGTCAACTTAAATCAAAATACTGTCTGTGGTAATAATTTACTAGTTATATCAGATTTCACATATCGCTCATTTGCTGCAAGGTCAAAATTCGCATCCTCAGACTTAATATTATCTTACAATTTTTTTGAACGTATTATTCATAGATCAGACAAGATTTCAACGGATATATAAAATACTATACATTTTTTGGATTATTGTGCAGATTTTTTGGAAGCGTTTGAAAAATGAGCCAAATATTATGATTTTTTATTATTAATTTGCAAAAAATATATTTTTGTAAAAAAAAATAATATTAATAAAAAATAAATTTTCTAAAAAATAAATTTTTGGAGCAAATGAACAATATATGCACTAGAGATGAGCGATATTTTCATGACTGTGATTTAATCACTGTGATTGGTATATCACTGGTAACTACAGTGACTGAAATTATGAAATAATGAAATAACAGTTACTTAAAATGTTGTTCTTTTCTCTTTTGTATTTATTACTTAAATCATAAATTATCCGTTTCCTACGGTGCAGTTTGTGAACTCTATAAAGACGCGCATTTTGAAGTACTGCAATCCCTGTCACTGTTTTAAAGAACTGTGATTTAAAAATCACTTTCTCTCACTTCACACTTTATCACGAAAATCGTCTTAAATGAGCATATACAGAATGTAAACTACACTAATAATTCGGTTATTTCCCTTTTAATATTTATACCAAAGAACAAATCAGTTAAGAATTTAACGAATAATTGGACAATTTGAATTTGCGAGAGTGAGAGTCTGATGTATTATAATGCTCATATAAGCGTGTGTAAAATTAAGCACCTTTTAAGTTTTCATTCATAAAATCAAAGAAATATGTTTCTATCAAAATATTTTTAATACGTCCCCTGAAAAAAATCTACATTTTGAATTATCTTTAAAAGTACGATATCCGAGGTCTCGGAAAAATTGGTCATTCCTCGCCCCGAGAGGAGCATGAAACATATGCTCTTCCAAACCAATTAATGGATGGATTGCACTATAGAAATTATTGTCCAAAATTAAAACTAAAATATGTTAAACAGTTGTAAAGTATATTCTATAAGAATTATAGAACTTATTTTATGTGAAATTTTAATATAATACGGTCAAGACTATCAAAATATGCCCAAATTTACTTTTCAAAAAAAAAAAAAAAAACACAAAATTCCAATCCGTCGAAAACATTTTTTTTAAATTCACTTTTTCAACAAATTGCTCATTTTGTCGTTATAAGCGGTTTGGACCATTACAAATTTCTCAAGGTTGTTTTTCTCTTAAAAAAAATTAAAGAAAAATATTTAAAAATTAAAATTTTACTTAGGTTTAAATATCTCCTAAACTATAACTGTTATCCCACCCAAGTGTTATATATATGTAAAATATTTTTCAATTAAATCATTCATGAAATTATGTCGATTTTTTTAGAAATCATCACACCTGGGGTGAGCAACTTTTATTACCAGCATTTTCTTTATAAACTCTAAATGAACACCCAGTTATACGTCTAGATGGACGATCACTCAGCGGGGTGCAATCATCTGCACAAAGGATATAAAAGCGATCGTATTAAATATTTCCATTTTTTTAAATCGTAAAAACCTGTTTCGGTTTTTGTAATACGTATGAGTGATGACACCTAAATAGTAAGTCCATTTGACACTCACTATTTTTTATTAGAAAAAAAGTTTTTTTTTTTTTTTTTTTTTTTTGCGTTTCTGGTGTATAATTTATTTAATAATAAACATTTATAAAATTATGTGTTTATACTAAATTTTATTATAATATTTATCATATGAACTTTATTATTGACTTTTTATGTTTTATAATAAAATATATGCATTTATGTATTTATGAATGTATGCATTGTTTGTTGGTATTTTTTTCCATAAAATACAATTTAATAAGTTTTTTTTTGTGTTCTTTTTTTTAATTCATATTTGACTTACAACTTGACATTTGAATGACATATTTATGTATGAATGTGTATGTATTTATGTAAGTATGTATGTATGTATGTATTTATGTTTGTAAGTAGATAGTTTCTAAGAATGTTACTATTTTACTTAAATGATTACATTTTAGTTTCAGACATTTATGATTTATAATTTAAATATAAATTTATTACTTTTTTAATTTAATTATAAAATGATTTTCATGTTGTGTTTGATGTTTTTTTATAAATTTTTATAAACGAATTTAATGTAGAGTTATGAATATAAATTTCAAAAAAAAAAACTTATGTATCTTATATGAATGTAGTAAGTATTTATTCTATTATTCTTATAGTTATTTTATTTTTCATTAAATTATTTTATAATAATTATTATTTTGAATTTTTGTATAAACTTTATTTAGTTAATATACATATATATTTATTTTTAGTTATTTAAGGTTAAGTTTTTTGAGTTTACTTTATTTAATAAGAACCTCTAATAAGAATATTTTTTTCTGTTTAAAACCTGATGAAAGTTTTGAAACTTTCTTTGTTGTTGTTGTTTTTTTTTAATGTACATACAAATGTATATACATTTTTTATTTATATTAATAATATTTAATAGTCTTAAGTAGTTTTAGAATTTTACTACGAATTCAATAGTTTGATTAATAATTAAGAAAATTATATATTTTGTATGTATGTATGTATGTATGTATGTATGTATGTATGTATGTATGTATGTATTTATGCAATTTTGCAATTTTGCAATTTTTCAAAACTTTAATAAAAGTATCTGCAGTTTTCTTTTTCATTATTTTTTAATTATTATTATTTTTTATTTATTTTGTCTAATTTGTTTTTCAAACTTAAATTGTTAATTTGTACTTTAATGTTTTGTACTCAAAATTTGTATGTGATTTTTTGTTGTATTTATTTTATATAGAAAACAAAAAACTATAATGTAATGTACATGTGTAAAAAAATAGTTTGTTCATCGTTTGTATATAATTAATGAAAATTATGATAGTATTTCGTCACTGCGCCGATAGAAATTCCTATGTTAGTTTTTGAAATTTTTGAAATTTTTCAGAAAGAGAGACAAAAACAATATTATTTAGCTATAATTTCATAATTTCAATATATTATTTCAAAATTATTTCGCTTATGTGTAGATTTATAAATGTTGTAATGTTGTAAGTGGTTTAGAAATTAAAAACTCATTTCGGAAGATGAAAAGAAAATTTACACAAACAATTTTGTTCGTATAATATTTAGTTAAAAAATTTTGCATTGTTCCTTGTAAATTAATAATATTTTAAAGTAATTGATTCAACTATTTAATTTATGCAATGTTTTTTTGTTTTGACACAATTTTCAATTCTTGTAAAATTCAATATGTGCTGAAAATCCACAATTTATTAAACATATACTAATATTATAGTAATATAAGTACTATAAGCAAAAACGTATTATTTTATATTTTAAAATTATTTTTTAAATTTTTATATTAAAAAGTGGTTTACATAGAAAATTGACAATAGAAAATTCCATTGGCAGTTTTGTAAATTCAAAAACAGTTAAGATTATGACAAAAGATTTTGTGGGAATATGTATGGCAAATAGGCCTTTTAAATGGAACAATCAAATTTTTTCGAAAGTCTTTACATGGGAACTTCTATCAGCGCCAATTTGCAGTTTAATTCACTATATATTTTTATTTTACTTTATTTTATTTTCAAAATTTTATTTTGATACACATTTTAATCGTATAAATAGTTAATTTAATGTTTCTTTTCTTTTTACTTTATTTTTATTTTCTACCATTTGTCATATATCATATATAAATTACATTTTTTCTAGAAATCTTTAAAGATTTCATTAATTTTTGTTATATAATTTATATAATATATATTTTATCTATTAACATTTGCATTTGTTCTCTTACTTATTTAAAATATAACTTATTTCTAATAAATTTAATGATGATGATGGATAAAGTTTCTTGTTTTATATGCGCTTTTATAAATGAGAATTTCAAATGAGCATTATGGCATTAAAATAAAATTAAAAAAAAACAATTGATTTCTAAAAAAAATATAATAATTATATAATTAAAAATATGATTTGTTTTGATTTAAGCCTTTGGCAAATAAATATTATAATCTACAATATATATATACATATATATTTTGTTTAATAATTGAATCAACATAATAAATGGAATATAAAACAATTAAGAATGTTATATAAGGCTATGCCGAATCTTCAATACCCTCCACCACAAATTCGTGTAAAGTAAATACGTTATGTTTTGTCCATACAAACTCCCACATACACTCACCAAACGTATTCATTATATAAACGTTTTTCTTAAATATAAAACAGAAACACTTAATGACTCACAAAATTAGTTATATATATAGCTATAACTTTTTTTCTACTGAACCGATTTTGATAAATTTTTCAAATGGTAATAAAGTTCATATAACTCAATATTATGGCAAAATTTCATAATAATTGACAATTTTACGGAAGTTCTTCGCTTGAACTTAGAGGTGGCCTCAGATATCGGTCAATGTCTTTTAAAATACTGAACACATTTTTTTAGCTTTAAATTGGAGACTTTTCAACACTGTTAAAAACACTCCGGCCAAATTTCATTGAGCTTTGTTAATTAATGTGGATGTGAGCGTGCCAACAATGGACAGACAAACACAGCTTATAGACCCAGATTTTGATTTGATCTAAGTATATATATATATATATATATATATATATATATATATATATATATATATATATATATATATATATATATATATATATATATATATATATATATATATATATATATATATATATATATATATATATATATATATATATATATAGAGAGAGAGAGAGAGAGAGAGAGAGGGTATATTAATAAAGTTAATATACCCTCTTCACGGCTTGTACTGGTGGAAGGTATAAGAACACATAAAAAATGTTTTGAAATAATATTTGAAATAGACAAATCATCATATTGGAACTATATAAAGGAAGGAGTGATAAATTGTGATAAAAATGGTATCAAGATGAAATAGAACTTTTAAATATTAAAATAAAAAAATAAAGAACAAAGAAGATTGAAAACTTCTTATTTAATTTAATATTTATAAGTTTCAAATAATATATTCTATATGTTTGTGTACTTATGCTATAGACTAGTCTTAAATTTAGTCCATAGTTAAAAATATTATGTTCTTTCTAATGATTTGCTATATTTAAAAAAAATTTAAAATCTTTTTTATTATTGTTTTTTTAATTTCAAACAATTTGAAAAAAATGTTTAATTAAAAATATTTAATAAAGATTTGTAAATACCTGAGCATGCAATATTGATGATAAAATAAAATCGAAAAAAAAAATTAAATAAAATAAAAAAAAATTAACATAAAATTTCATAATAAAAATATTTCTATATAAATCTGTATTTTAAAATATTTGTAGTTGATATAAAAAATATTAAAGATTTTATATATATATAGTATATATATATTTAATGTTTTAGTTTGTTTGTTTGTTTTTGTTTATAAATTCAACACCAACATTCCCTCTCGTAGAGTTTTTGTGAATGTTTGGTTGGCGCATTAAATGCAACTTGCTTCGTTTTGTGGAAGGACTTAAATTACAATATAATATATGTATATATATATATTTGTTTTTTATTAATTCCTTTCTCAAAATATTTGTATAAGATCAATAAATTTACTTAGTATATATAGTTATGTGTATTTTATAATTTTGAATATTATTTGTTTGTTTGTTTAATTTATAATTAATAAATTATTCTAATTTATGCATTTAAGCACACGTTTGTTTAAGGATTAATGTTTTTAATTACTTTTCTAATATTTGTTATTTTAATAACTTTTTCTTATATAATTTAAATGAGTTAATAACTCATAATTAGCTAAATTGAAGAATGTGTGTTTGTGAGTGTTTACTTTTCAATTAATTTAATCATTTATATTAATTTTTTGTCTAAATAGCAACACCAGGAACACTTAACTTATAAAATCCAATAATTTTATGAGCCTTATGAATGTTTAAATAAAATTTAAAACAAAACTTAAAATACATAAGTGATTTGCTAAAAGGAAAAGGTAGAGGGGTCTTCAGAGAGTCAGAGTAAATACATGTAGTGAAAGTTAAGAAACAATTATTCGAGTGCCTTAAGAAAAGAATCTTGAAATTTAGCAATTGGTAAATGATTGCAAATACATGTTTTAATTTAATTTCAATTCATCCTTCACCTGTTTTAGGACTTTTTTATATCTAAGATAAACATTTTAGGACCAATTTCCGAAATTTGACAACATTTTTATAAATAATTCGAATAATGTCAAGAACATGTTCGAATTCTAATATTTTTTTTGTTTTTGATATAAATTTAAAACCTTTTTTTAATATCTCATTTTTTATTTTTGAAATATTGCTCTTATTTGGATTAAATTATTATTATTATTTTTTTATTATTATTATTTTTTTTGTTGCTGCTTTTGTTTTAAAATTATCTAATAATTTCTTTTTTTGTTTGTTTTTTAGTTATATTTTATATAATACTAATGAACACATTTATATATATTTTTTCTTTGAAAATGTAGTTTTTTTTAATTTAATGTTTAATATTTTTGTTCTCATTTAGTTTTCTAGCTGTTACATATTGTTTACAGGAATTGTTCTTAATAATTTATTATTATTTGTTTAAATATTCTTACATATTAATTAATTTGTTTTAATGTTTGTGTGTGTGGTTCATTTAATTTTTACTCGGTGTTATGTATTTGGTAATCAGTCTTAGTAAAAATAATAATACAAGAATTACTCTTCGCGTAAAATAAATACTATGAAATCATATTTAATTAATTAAAAAAAAAACATAACTTCTTTGAGTTCAGTCTCTCAATTTAAAAATAAAAAATACAATAAATGTTTGTAAATAAAACAAAAATAGAAAATATAAAATAATAATAAAAAGGAAAATATTTTATCTAAAAATTATATAATAATCTCTACTATTATGTAACTGTTTTAGCAAATTAAATTCACTTCTCAATTTAATAAAAATAATTATAATAATGATTAATTAAAGTGGATCTACTGTGTAAAATTTTTTTGCTTAAATGTCTGTAGTGTATTTTATTATAATTATTTTTTTTCTAGCTTCAGAGCTTTTTTTAGTTTTGTTACTTAATAACGGTGTATTTTTATTATTGATTGAACTTTTAAGATTTAAATTTTAAAGTCTGTTTGAAATAGAGTTTTTAACTTTTTTTGTTTCTCTTTTTATCAATATCAGTCTATTTGGAAATTAAATTAATCTTGGATTAATGAATTAAAAATATATATGTTACATATTAATATTATGTTATGACGGGGTGTTAAATGAAAATATGAATGAATAAAACACGAGTACATTAGGAATTAATAGAATATTTGTTCGTTTTGAAAAATTCAGATATTTTTGGAAGTCGAACAAGATTAATTCCATAGACAATACTACAATGGGGATGAGAACTGTATGGTATTTTGTATGTTTTTTTGAATTTTTGATACTAAATGAGGTTTGAATTTAAATAAGATATGTACATACATACATGTATTTATGTATGTATGTATGTATGTATGTATGCATTAGTTTAATAAAATGGAGTGTTTAATATTGTTGAAATCTGAGAATGTAAATCGTTTATACTACATACATTTGTATGTATTAAAAATAACTGATCCCTAAATAAAATATTATGAACGAGGTAATCGTTGTAACTTAAATGCTAATAAAATTTTTAATTTTTTTTTGTTTTTTTTTTTTTTTTTTTTGTTAAGATTTATGATTTTTTCTAATTATAGTTTTTTTTACCCATTAAATGAAATGAGGTCGACGATGTTGTTGCTGCTACTCCTGCTGAAGTTGTGTCTGTTGTATAATCTGCAGTTGTCGTGTTTGTGTTATTTATCCATCCCAATGACGGATATGTTGAACGTTAGAACACATGTACAAATCGTTTGTAGGGATTAGATCCCTCTTTAGAGTCGGGAGATAATTCAATAAGAAATACAATTCGGCCGTCTGGCATTAATGCCACATCACAAGTACGATCTTTTTCATCTAATGTAGGTGGCATTAGAGGATTAAGTGAAGGTCTTATTTCAATCTAAAGGAAAAATATAGGTTTAAATTAATTAATATAATGAAGACTATAAATGAAATATATAAATATCAAATTATTTCTTTTACTTACATCCCACAAATAATCTAAAGTAGGACTGTATACTACAATACGTTGATTCTTAGAATCTGCTACGATAATGCGACCATCATCATCGCAGCATATACCTGAAGGGCGATTGAATTCTTGGAAACCCGAACCTTCGTGACCTTTGGCTGACAAAATCTGTAGGAATAAAAAAAATATTGTTTAATTAAAGTTCATCATGAAATTAAAAATTATTGTTAAAAACATACTTCATTTATATCAGGATCGATCAGGTACAAACAATGATTGTCAAAATCGGATACTATAATGTTACCGGTGGGTGTGTAGCACACACCACGCGGCGAGGCTATGCCCTTATTGGAACCATGATTATCAAATACAATCTGACGTATGAATCTACCTTCAGAGTCAAACTGTTGAATACGATGATTGCGCGAATCGGTAACAACAATCTGACGTCTTGAATTTACAGCGACGTCCCAGGGATATTGGAATTGACCATATTCCTTGCCATAACTGCCAAATTTCAATAGAAATACACCCGATGAAGTAAAAATTTGTACACGGTGGTTATCTTTGTCCACCACAATAATTCGATTATCAATATCTACGCAAATACCGGCCGGTAAATCAAATTCACCATTTCCAACTCCTTTCCGACCGAATTTGAATTTTAAAGATCCATCGGGATTAAATACCTGTACGCGATTGTTGCGTCTATCGGATACTAAAATGTGACCCAGTTTATCAACACATAAACCCCAAGGGCGACTAACTTGTCCATCTTCATGACCTTCCGTGGCAAAGGAAAGTGAAAGGGCATTCGAGTTGCGGGCCTTTACAGGTTCGGTAGTGCCTGGAATGGCTGGTGTTGAACGGGGAGCACCAAAATGTAACCCGGGAGAGCTGCGCATTACACTCAATTCCCAATCCAAACCAGGATTAGGCATGCTACACGCACTTCCACCACGTACTTGCATTACAGGCGAGGGATTACGAAATGAATTGTCTCTAAGCAGTGGTCTTCTCATATTGGCCGGTACTACACCGTTTGTTAAACCATTACCAGCCATGGATAGTACAGTTCCTACGGATTCCACGGCAGCGGAGCCTCCCACTATAGTTCCTCCACTTATATTCATCAAAGGCATATTCTTTTCATCAACCAAAACGATGCCACCTTGATTACGAATTTCCTGCAATAATGTGTAATCGGGAGCAGCAAAAGCAAATACTTCTTGTTTCGGTTGCAAATCTTTGTAAATGGCTGCAAACTGTTCCAATTGTCTTTGACCATTTGTCACTTTCATCGCAATGTCAACATGATCCATTCGACCACCATTTTCAGCAACTTTATGTAACATATCTGAAGTTTCAGCCAATCCAGCTAAAGCCGATTTTAAACCAGCCATCTGGTCGTGTAACATTGCTAAACGACGTTGTCTTAGTTTCTCAACGAAATCCAAAAGAAAACGTTCACGATCTTCGATGGCAATAAGAAATTGTCGAAAGCCTTTGCGTATGTTGTCACTCAATTCAGCGCAATTTCTTTCAATGTGTCTTATAAATGCCAAAGCCTTATCGATGCTACTCTTAATACATTTGGTGCCCATGCGACTACTCTCCAAAGCTGTCTCAATTTTCTCTCTAGACTCATCAACAAAGTTTTGTATAGAGGAATAACAGTGTTCCTTGTGTTCGTGGAGAGTGCAACATTGACATACCAATTTCTTACAGTATTCACAAACATAACGTAGCAGCTCATTGTGCTGATCACATAAATAATTCGGACTTGGTATGTTGGGCGCACTGGTCGACATTCCTCCGGTGGGTGAAGTGCCTATTGGTGTTGGCAGTGATATAATTGAATGGTTAGAGGATAATGGCGATTTTCGATGTTCCCTTAGACAATCATTGCACATGAATTCATTGCACTCCAAACAGCGTATGGAGGCATTTACCTCGCACCAACTGCAGCTAATACTAGAATTGTTCGAAGATTCTGGTGACATTTTGGGTGCTCTCATGCCACTACCAACAGGAGCCACGCCAATGCTAAATTCATTTGGTGCTTCCAAAGAAGAAAGAAAGTTATTGAAAAAGAAATCATTACGAGGAGGAGAACTGTAATTGGAAATTGTTGTATTGTATATTATTATTACTATTAATGTATTTTTTTATATGATTTTTTTTTTTTTTTGAAGTCTAACTTACTCATTTCTTAAATCATTATTCATCATTGTGTTGCCTATATCCCAGGCAGGAAATGAGTCCAATATACCTGCTAACAAACGTTCGGCGGTAGTAGCGCCATTATTAGAATTGCCATTTGTTGCTGCATTATTACTTGTAGCCGATGCCATCTGTGCTGATAACGAGGAGTTGTTAGACAACAGTTCCATCATAAAATCAACGATAATCGTTTAAATACAATTACGGCACTATTGATGGTCAAAACTAAGCCGTAATAAATAACGTTACACTTGGTGTATAAAAGTAAACAGAAATATTTTTATATATATTTATTATGGTTGTTTTTTTATTTTTATTTTGCAAATACTATGAATATTTATCTTCAATAAGAACTCAAGAAATTTTGGGAGAAATATCTCTTTTTGTATAGGTTGTTCTATTTTTTTATATTTTTTCTTCGTTCTGCTGAGAACTATTTAGGGGTTGTGCAGTTAAATGTTTTTAAAACTTTGTTAACAAAAATTAAAGTTAAACTTTAGAAAACACTTATTTATTAAATAAAAAGAGTAAAACTCGTTAAAAGTATATAAATGTTGTTGAGTTTATTTTTACGAATATTAAAGCGTTTAGAACGCACGCGTTGAACGATTGAGGTGAGAGAGAGAGTATAATTGGTTCGTGATGATATCGCCAGATGTTACCAAGCGCAACTAAATCAAAAACACTATGTAGTGGTGCTTAAGTACTACTGCAACGAAGGCGCAATTTCAAAGATTAAGATTAATAAAAAAAAGGAAAGACCCTAATTCTTCTTAGTTTCAATCTTTAGTAGGTACTCACTCACTCACACACACGAACGCACACTCATACACAAATTAATGAGCAGGCATATAAAATACAAAACAACACAAGATCAGCAACAACAACAACAATATTATTAGAACTAAAATATCCTAGACTTTCAAAATGTGTCCCTAAAAATGCAAGATTTTGATGTATAGGAAAAAAACCCAGAATCTTAATACAACAATAACAAATATTAACATTTTTATAACACTGACAACTACTTTAACTATTTGTTGTTATCCTTAAAGAGGCAGATGTGTGTCATATTGCATTTTTTCCGTAAAAAAAAAATAAAGGAAAGAAATTTACAGGATGCAGCAATATATAACAGCAGGTCACTATGATTTGTAAATACTGCATTTCTTTATTTTTATTTTTATTTTTTCTCTTCTGATATATTTTAATCCAAGGAATTTATGTTGAAATACACTTTCTATTTAGATACCATAATATTTCTTTGTCTGTAACTAATTGCAGAGTTCAAAGAAAATATAAAATATATTACTTAAACAAAAAGTGATATACTGTAAATAATTTTGGATGTAATGTAGGTAGAAAAAATGTTGAAGAAAAAGTGGATTTTTCTAAAATGATATGGATCTTAAGGCAACGGTTGGATAATGTATTTTATTTTACTTTGGATACAGAGTTTATTATTATCACTTTTACAAAACGATGTTGGCCAATGTAATATGGAAAGGCGTTAATAATATTTTCCTATTATTTTAGTTAATAATATTTTCTTATTATTTTAGTTAATAATATTTTGAAATCAATTAAATATACAAAATTATTGAGAAAGGAAGTTTTTATGGAAGTACTTTCTATTATTAAAGCATATATCTATTCCAGTTGTCACCATTTGAACTTATTTTTAACATCTGCCATTAATATATTTGGTACGTGGTTAAAAATTTTCTAGGAATAACTTGAAGATTTAATCTTTAAAATATTTTTAAGTTAATTAATTAAGTGTAAAAAGTCATTAACCTTAGATGATTTAAACTATTTTGAGAAATGAAAAGAAAACGTACATTAATCTTGTATTTAGCCCGATATTACATATCTTAAAATGTTAAGAGATGAGAAAACTGACACATTATTATTTTTTGAACTACTTTGAATATATTTATAACCACCCCAAATGTAAGTCACCCCATTTTCTTACAAATAGAAACATACATTCTTATATAGAAAAAAAATTAATTCGAAATTAGAAACATTGAATTTATATATACATACGAATATACAAATTTATACCTATAAAATGATTTTTATAGGTATACATTTAATAGAGATCCGTTTTCATATATAAATTAATCTGTATTTGTTTGTTTGGTTGTTTGTTTGGGCTTTATAGCCAACTAAACTACTTTGTCGATTTTATTAAAATATTCACAAAGACGATCCAAATTCATCCAAAATGAACACAAGCTTTAAACATTTCGGTGGAATCAGGGAAGGTTTTATGTGGATCTTCTGAAAGTACTGTTTTGACTCCTCATAATTATTAAGACAAGAATATGAAATTAAAAATTTATGATGGGACTTCTTGGATTTTCTAGAAGTACTTTTTGTATAACTGGTAATAATATTTTTTTATAAACATGTAATTAAGTATACATTGTTCGAAATATATAAAATATAAGTGAATTGGTACTAAATGAATTTTTCAATGGTACTTTTGAATTCTTTAACATTATTATAATCATGAAATAAATTATATATATCTCCAAATGGGTAAAGATAATTTCAAGGTATTATGTGGTACTTTTTAGATCTCCTGAAAGTGTTATTTGTTTTTTTCTTTAACAAAAATCAACCGAAATGTCACTTCCTTACATTTAGATACTGCGCCAACGAAGCTGCAAGTATATGCTAGTATAATGACTGATGAGTTTACGGATCAAATATATTAACAACTTTGTATATAATTCCGACTGATCACATAATACTTGTTAGATGTTCAAAAAATAAAAAACTCAACCTAAAGTTTTTTATTATTCACTTTAAAGAAAAGTTCGTAAGTAGCTATATAACATTATTTTTTCTCTGATTTATTTTTGGAGCCTTAAAACTGAAGCTATTAAGAGATATCCCTACTTTAAATTTGCTTAATCCATTCTATAGGGCATTTTATATAATATCATTACAAATTTTGAACTCAAAATATTTCAATATTTTCTGATAATATCTTAAATATACGAATTATTATTTTATACGAATTTAAAATTTATGCATTTTAAAGGGATTTTCCAAAGTAGGACTGTATAGCTACGATCATGTGTGGAGTGATGTTCTTAATATTGATACTAAATATCTGTTAACAAAAATCAAGCAAGTCGGCCAGACGGACGGACATCGCTTAAGATTGGGGTGTGTTTCAAACATTTGCACAAACACATAATACCCCAACCACATATGGTGTTTTAGGGTATAAATATTAATAATCTCAAACCGAAAAACTAACCCTAAGAATTATAATATCAAGTTATAAGTACAAATTTATTCAATATATAGTACAACTGAAACATCCCTTTTTGGGGGACACCCTAAATTTGTACAGAAACGCTTTACAAATTTCAATTCCTCCCTTACTCCATCTCAGAAAAAATCTGTATACTAGTTACAAAAACACGGAACAATGTTGCATCTCAATATGGAATATTTATTTATGTATGTATGTATGTATGTATGTATGTATGTATGTATGTATGTATGTATGTATGTTGAATGAAAGTATATTTCTTTATATTGTTTTAAGACCAAATTCTGCAATTTGGGGGATAATATATACTCATTTCTTAGACATAAATAATCATCCCCATTTTTTTCATATACCTTAATTCGCATTTTTTATAAAAACTCACCCTTTTAAGTCAATTAAATAAGAAACAAATAAACGCACAATGTGTGTTTTGTTTTGGGAGACTTTTTATGTCTCTTCCTAACTTTTTATCAAAATACCAAAATGTTGCCACATAATTCGAAACAATTTTTAACGTTTACAACCAAAAGGGAAATAAAATATTCATATTTGAAATAATTCTCAATACATTTTGATGGGAAAAGTACGGTGAAAGTAAAAATGAAAAACGGTAACACTAGTCGCACTACAAAGTAAATACTTGTGTATGTATGTATGTATGTATGTATGTATGTATGTATGTATGTATGTATGTATGTATGTATACATATATTCATACATACAAACAGACAAACAATATGGGTGAAACTACAGTCCGAATGCATGTACATACACCTATACATAAATACATACATAAAGTATCTAGAATTACAGACAGAGAAGAGAAACAATAACATTAATAAGATATACAGCGATAATTATGTTAATATCAACCAACGACTACGACGACGATATTTGTGTACCATCAGTTTAACAAGATTATCAGGTTGCGTCTGCTATACAAAAATGGAATACAAAAGAAAAGGATCCTTCTTCGATTTTATTTTATACTTCATTTCATTGTTTCTTCTTTATTTTTATGTGTGTGTGTGTTTTTTTTTATTCGCTCCCAAAGCAGAAACGTTAAAAAATGAATTATTTTTTGTAAGATAAATGAATTTCATTTAATATTTTAATAATAAATAGATATAATTGTAGAACCTCTAAAAATTATTAAAGACAAAAACACAATATTTTTTTTTTAATCAAAATTTTCATACCCTCCACCATCACAAGTGGTGAACTCTAAGACAATAACATTTCAAACCTCATAATATAAAATCGGTTTAGTATATTAAAAGATATCGACCGATATCTGAGTTCAAGCGAAAAAAAAATTGTAAAAATGTCAATTATAAATCGAAAAATTTGAATAAAACTTTTCCAAATATTAAGCTATAAGTGCTTCATTACTGTTCCAAAAATTATCAAAATCGATTCAGTAAAAAAAAGTTATAGCCAAAAATGTAACTTGTTTTATTACTCTTTAAGTGTTCCGTCTATGTATGTACGAAACATAATTCGCCATTGTCGAATATTGTATTCTTACTTGTTTATTTTAATATTTAATTGTTGAAAATACTTAAATTCTTCATCTATTTTGCCCAACCCAATAATAATTGAAAAGTTAAATTCTATTAAAAACTCTCTGTTAAAAAATATGAAATTTTTCTTTTAAATATTTTAAAGAAATTTTATGAAATGATTTCATACCTTTAAAGTTTGTACTGTATCAAACTTGTTTCGGCAAATAATACAAAAATAATACAAATAAGAAGAAAAAGGATGTATACGTAAATTTGCTGCTATTTTCTAGGGGATGTTTAACAACGTAAAAAAAAACTCAGAATAAATTGACAAAAAAATTTAGACTTTTTGTGCAAATGGAACACATAAAATCGATATTTTTCTTACAGACTTTTACATTATTATTGTTTAGTTTTTAAATATTTTTTTATGAAAGTAATAAACAGAATTTAATATATTTTAAAACTGTATTTACCTAAAGGATACATACTCATATACACATTAATTTATGTACTCTATACATACATACATACATACATACATACATACATACATACATACAAATATATTCTATATGTGTATGAAGTTGAAAAAAATAAAAATTAATATATTTTAGAATGTTTTAAATGAAAAATGTACTTACAGTTTGTGGCCCAGGCATACGAAGTTAAAAAAAATGTGATTTATAGATTTATATATGTATATATATTGTGGCCTTGATCCAAATAGTTTAAATAATTTGCGAATATAACTTTATTAGTTTAATATAAATTTGTTGTAATTATACTAAGTTTTCTAGTGTCTTTAGAAGACGTTTCAATATTTGTATTTTAATAAATAAAACTAAATAAAAAGGAATATTTTTGTTAACACCGTTATTAATCACAAAATACATATAATTTTCCTAGCAATAAAGTATTACTTTCATACACACATTTACTCATTCACTCACATACTACTGTACAAAAAGAAAATAATTTGTACTTGCGTAGTTGTGTATGTAAGTATGTATCTGTTAGTATTAGAATTTATGTTTAATGTTATTTTCTTTTAATTTTTTTATTAAATTTTTATTTTACACTAAAAGTGAGATTTTCTATTTTTCTTTTAATTATTTAGTTTTGAAGTTTGGATCTCTTATCATTCCTTGTTATTTTTTCTTGTTTGTTGTACATTTTTTCTGTTTTTTTTTTTTGTGTGTATTTGTTGTTTGTATTGTTAATGTTGTTGTTATTTTTTGTTGTATTTTCGGTTAGTATTTTATTATTTTTTAGTTTGTGTTTCTGTCACTTAAGATTCCAGACTGATTATGATGAGTCTTTTCGGGTACATGTTTATGTGTACACCGCTTTGTTGGTGAACAACAGCTGCAGCAGAGAAACGTAGCAGAGCTTAAAACGCTGCGACGTTGTTTTGCTGCTCTCTTACAGAACTGCGACAGAATTGGATGTTTCTCGATTGGATTTTAAAACTACCAAAACGAACAAGTTAACTAATAAATTCAATTCTAAAAAACTAATCATAAAATTTATCACTGAATCTTTTTTTTTTTTGCAATAATTTTCTACATTTTGTTGGATACTTTTATAAATTGAACACAATGTTTATATTTTTTATACATGCGTACGTATCTATGTGTATATAAATATATATACATATGTATGTATCTCAAAACATAAACATTGCTTCTGCAGTTTCCCATTTCTTGCAGTCAAAGCAGAGAACTCATTATACTCTTAAAAAATTGACATAATCTTAACTCTCTTAAAAACTAAAACTGTTATACATACACGCGTTCGTTGTTCTTTATTTTTAAAATTTTATTTGTACACTCCACCACAAGTATCGAATAAGAGTATTTTAAGTTTAACACTTCGTGTGTAACTTTACATCTTACTGTAACAAAATCATGAATTACCAACAGAGGTGTCATATATTTTTTTAAGAAAATCGGCAAATTTACCAAATAAAATCGATATTAAGATTAGAAAAAATTCGACAGTTGATTAAAACACAATTTGTATTTGATTTTTATTAGGAACAAAACATTTTATTGAGTTAAAATAATGTATTACATAAAATCTTGGAATGGATTTTGGATTTAAATTTTTTTAAACCCATTTTAAACCACTTTACAAAATCTAATGTATTGAACCTTTATATGTATAGTTTCCGAGATATAGAGTATTGAATAATCTGATTTCTTAAAAAAAAATAATTGTAAAATTGGTAGTTTTTATTTTATCCGACATTTTATTATATCCTACACCACCGCAGGGGGTTGGTTAAATGCGTCTATGCAAAAGTTTGTTAAATCGAACGGTATTGATTTAGAAGCACTTACTGAGTGATTTAAAGATTTATTTCCATCTGGCTGGCTGCCTCGCTGTTCATGTAAACCGTATGAGCAAAATGCAGTTCACAATTTCAGAGATATCTTAATGGAACTTGTCACTATTTTGACTATTGAAATTGACGATAATGGCTCCATTATTTCATTAGCCCTCATACAAATGTTTTAGAATTATAAAAGTCCTGAGTATAAAGCTATTTGATCGAAATGTAATACAAATAAGGCTTATAATATTCTAACATGTTGTAAAAAAATGTAATTGTAAAAAATTTAGGCGGATTTGTCCATTTTGTCTCATAGATCCCATACAACCCCTTAAACTTTGAAGGTCTTAATTCTGTTATATATGTTGGTATTGTGATAAGAATTGACCAAATTAAAATAAGCATAAACAAAACTCCATGTGCGAAAGGTTCAATGCATAAATACTTATATATATATATATATATATATATATATATATATATATATATATATATATATATATATATATATATATATATATATATATATATATATATATATATATATATATATATATATATATATATATATATATATATATATATATATATATATATATATATATATATATATATATATATATATATATATATATATATATATATATATATATATATATATATATATATATATATATATATATATATATATCTTGATTTAACACTTAAATTCAATTATTTTGTCTAATCCTTATATTATATATATTTAGAGCTCATTTTTGTAAATTTTCATCCAAACTCTTGGATTAAAACATTTTGTAGTTGTTGTCGAACTTGTAGTTTTCTTGATTCTTTCACTTTTCTTAAATATGGTAATAAACTTAAAAGAAATAACCGATCTGAGTCATGTTCATCCACATGCGAACATATTTTTTCGGGGATAGAAGTTTGACAACATTTTTCTTTACTCGTTGTGTTTTCCACTTTTTGAGACATTTCACAGTTTTCCTCTAAAGAAATAGCATCTTCATCAAACTGGTCGTCATCATCATCCTCGACATCTGAGGTTTTTTTCGCATTATGAAGCATTTGAAAATGGTTGTCAATTTTTCCAAAATTACTACTACTTGTTGTTAAAGGTGATGTAGCATTGTTTTGCGCCAAATCTTGTAAAGATGTTTCTGATTCAGTGGTTTCTAATTTAATCCGTTTATTTTCGTTGTTTATATTTTTATGGTTCTGAAAGAATGATATATCGGAGAAGTTCAATGGGTTCTGCAAACTCGCATCCCAATTATTATTTAACGCTGTTGACGTTGTCAAGGAATTTGAATGTTGTTCAGTGCGCTGACCCAAACCCTGCCAATAAAGTGTGTGTTCCCCCAGCGAATGATGACGCATAACATTTTCAGCGACAGCGGTTTCCATGAAACGCATATCGTTATAGAAACGCCATGTCGTAGGAGGTTCAGCAGATAGAGTGTTTCGAATGAAAACTTTACGAAAATTGTCACGTAAATGTCCCCACTTTATTCGACAAATATCAGCTTTATATGAAATAACAAAAAGAAAATTTCTTTTAATATATATATATATATATATATATATATATATATATATATATATATATATATATATATATATATATATATATATATATATATATATATATATATATATATATATATATATATATATATATATATATATATATATATATATATATATGGGTCTATTATCAGCTGAGAACTTATGTTTTTTTTTAATGTTTGAAAATTTTTTAACTCTCTACAATATTGCACACACATCCATCTCCCCACACATATGTATATATAAAATCTAACTGTTGTCATTCTTACTTTTTGTTGTTGTTCTTTTTGTTTTTTTCCTTATTTTGCTTTTTTTAATGTATGGAATATGTTTGGATTACCTGGTAAATGAACCTCCTCACTAACTTGTTGCCACAATGCATTTATATCTGATCGTCTTTGTCCATTATTAGTACGTATCCATAGATTTGGTCTACGTGACACTGATGCAATTAGCAATTTCACAGTTTCTATGGGTAATTTGGCTGTGTTAGTGAAATTTGTTGCAGCAGCAACATTTGATGATTTTATAGAAGTTCTTTGCATTTGTTGCTGATTTTTTGTTTGATGATGATTTCTTTGCATATCCGCTGAAAAAGATATAAAATGATGTTTTGACTCCAATACGTTGCGTGTTTTTATTTCTTTTAATGCATAAACGATGCTCTTCCACTTACTACTGACAGACTAACAAAACTACTTACGGTAAGATCATTGAATTGACTTTGGCGAACCCCTTGTTAAAAAGGCAAAATTGTTTTGGCGCTCTGTTTATTATATCGCAAAAGAGCGAAATGAAGAGAAAAATACGTAAAGTATACGGGTTATTTCTTAACTTACATACATATTAATGTATGTAAGCGTGTAAGCATAGAGTAATTACACAATTGTGTACATTTTTATGTGTTTTTTTATTTTTCCGGATACCACGCTTCCGTGTGTATTACCATTTTCGCATCTACTTCTTTTATTATATTTCCTTTCGTTAAATGAACAGTCTTCAAGAAATCTTATGAATCGTAACGAAAATAATTATAAGTGACACAACAAAAACCATACGACACCATGGTTTGTATATACTTCTTTATTATGATTTCTTCTTCTTTATTATGATTTAGAGACATAAATAGGTATTTTCGGGATGGATGTTATATGGGAAGCAATTTTTAAAGAATACAACGTTTTTCATCATTGTATCAAATGAAGTAAAATCTATATGTACAAAAAAAAAAAAAAAAAAAAAAAACGTAATTTGATAAACAAATTATAGCAATTGCAAACAAGAGGTAAAATTTAAAATTAAGATAGTTCAAATGTTTTATGAGGGAAAAAGACAAACAAATTAAAAAAAATATTTTTATAAATATTATTATTTCAACTTTTAAACTAAGTTAAATTAATTGATTACATTCCACTTCATACCTTCTTAAGTAGACATATATGTATATATCTAAATGTAAAAATGTTAAAATTGCTAGAGAATATATTTTTCTATGTATTTATTTAGATTTGATACGCATTGATTAAATTTTTGACGTTGTTTTACGTTAATTAAAATTATTAAAATTTTTACGCACTCTCAAACGTTCCTTTTTAACGCGATTTTGAATCGGAAGAAATCGTTTTTTAGCACGTTTTGGCCGTTGTCATCATTTTGAAAAATTTTTTATTGGATTAAAAGAACTTTCATGATTTAAATCATTAACTGTGATGTTGTTACAACTAGTGTTTGTACGCCTTTTATTGTATTGTTGTTGTTGCATAGATGTATTCGTAACACATTTTTCTGATGCCTGTAAAGTTGTTGATGCCATTGGAGTAACATTATTCGTTAACGAAGTCGTCGTAGTCATTATAGAAATGCTTTTTTGTGATGTGTTACTATTTCTTCTTGTAGTTGTACAATTTGAATTATATCCAGTTGGTGAACCTACTGGAGTTGAAATCGATGCTGAATTCGAGCCATATTCATTATCTTCATTTAAATAAATATCCATATGATCTACCGTATCTGCGTTAGCAAAATTATGATCCCTCCTTTCACTTTTTTTCCACAAATAGTAAAATTGAACCAACTCACGCATTGTTCGAGTTCGCACCTACAAATATAAAAACATTTTAATATAAATTTTTTAACATCTTTGTTAGACGCGTATTATAACTGACTTGATTTTGTCGTATTTTCAGAAAATCTTTGCCATATTTTTGAATTCCCTCTTCGAATTTGTGGCATTCTTCCTCTGACCATAAACTCATACAGTCATTAAGAGGTAAAGCATTTAAACGTTTGCGTCGTAATGCTTCCTTAAAATCGTAACCACATTGAACCAATAAATGTAATGCCTAAAATGTTTAAGTGTTATTTAAGATTTATTATTTAATTTTCTAAGATTTACACACTGAAGACTTTATTTATTAAACCAACCTGTTCATTGTCTTTTACAACAGCAGGATTACCATCCATTTCTATAGCTGTTGCTATATCCACTTGCGTTTTGTTACCATTCGCTAACAGGGAGTTATTTTCCATGTTATCTTTATTTTTTTCAATTCTATCATTTTCTTTTGTATTGTTTTCCACACAGTTTGTGAAATTACCATTGACATTCTCATCATCTTCATCATCCTCGCCTTGTTGATTAGATTTAATATCACGTATTTTTAATAAATATTCTTCTACTTCACGTTCACTAACTTGACTTGGCTCCCAGATTAGTTTATCTTCGTTTTCATAGGGTAAAATATCCCCATATTGTGATAGTCCAACAGGTATAGTTGCCTGATATGATGATCCTATCATGACTTTCTTTTTGTAATCTTCGTCTTCTTCGATTTCCTCATCTTCATCGTCATCGTCTTCAACACCATACAATGTCTCTAAAGGAATATCTATTTCTTCTCTTTTATTTTAGTATGTATTTAATTATTTTTTTAAATCTTTCGTTAACCTTCACACTGTTTTTGTATCGACTACATAAGTAATTCACTAAATTTTTTTTAAATTTTATTAGCTTGGGTGATTGCTTCTAGAAATAATCAATGAAATTACAAAAACAAAAGCATCTGGTTAACGAAAGACAATGCGTATATATGTACATATATACGCATGTACATACATACCTTTACTATTGCCTGCAATAGCATCATTAACTACGACATTATCAAACGTTCCTTCTGGATACAAATCAAGTAAATGGGATCGACAAACTTTGTGAACTTCGTTTTGCCTAATGTGCAGATTATCACCCTCATCTCGTTTTTCCTCATCCAAAGGTAATGATGATATTTGAAACTTTAGCGGTGATAGCGTACTGCAGCTGGCTCCGCCTTCGTCATAATTTTCAAATTTTTTAACATCAGGCAAATCGTTTGCAACATCAACGTTTTTTTTGTGATTCTTCATAGATGTAGAAGATTCGATTCCAATATTATTATCAGTTTCCCCAACTATTTCATCATTTATTGTTTGTAATGTTTGAACTTCAGATTTCCCTTTTGATTTATGTTTCTTCTTATGTGTTGATAGCTTTTTCGACTTTTTCCTTAAAGGCTCTGAAAATGATGTGGTCGAGGGAAGTGGGTATGGTGGCAAAGCACTATATTTAGCCAATAACTCCTCTAAAGGCATTTCACTTTCTTCTTTCAGTGTATTTATTTCCTCAGCTGGATCCTGTGATTCTAGAGCAGCGAGAGCTTCTTCTTCATTTAAAGTTTGTTCATCATCGAAATCGTTAACCATCATTTCAATGGTTGGTTCGAAAGTGGCATCATTTGCGCTTGTAGTCTGGGATGTAGAAGATGACGATGATGGTGATGGGGGTTCAAGGAAGGTTTCATTTTGTATATTAATCGATGGCGAAGGAACATTTCGCCTCTCGCGAGTTAAGGATAATGAAGATGTTTTAACTAAAACATCTATGCCATTTTTAATGTGTGTGATGATTGGATTATTGTTAGTGAGGCTTCCAACAGTTTCCTTCTCAGCCATATTACTTGTTGTATGACATATTATTGTGGTGCTTGTTTGAAATTCGACAAAATTATTTTCTGTATTTTCACAATCATCGCTTTCTTTTATCATACCATTGGAAGTTTTTAGGGAATTTGGATCCGGAGACATTTTTCATTTGCGTCAATGGATATTTATTGAAAATATCAAGTTAAGGAGAAAAAAAAATTACCCAAAATTTTAATATATTTCTCAGATTGAATACAGAGTCAACTAAAACCTCATATTTTGACGCCGTCACTTTCTAACAACATAATGCAACTGTGATAGCATTTTGTTTTTCGAAACGAACTATAATTATCCATATCATAGCCAATCAATACGGTCGCTTCAATAGCGCAGGCAATTATTTGTTTCGCACTTTACAGATGTCAAATTTCATTTGCTTTAGAATATTTTTCATAATTGTTGTGTAGTTGGAAGTAAATAATTTGCATTTTATACAGGCCAAACTAATTTTTGTCACACAGAGTAACCTAAAACCAACAAGTTAAATGTGTAAATAGAATTTACACATTGGCCTAACGAATGTAACTCTTTTAATTTGTTTCAAATAAAACAAAGCAGTTTTTTTTTTTTTTTGCTAAATCTAAAAATTTTAGTATTTAAGAAAAAAAAAAGATAATGTAGTTTTTATTTATTTTTATTTAAATTGTAAAAACATAAACGTAGAAAAATTTGTGAAAATATAGAAATTGGTACATATTTTTTTAAACGAAATCTAACAAATTCGTATCGTATTTTTACCCATAACAACAATAGTGCCTTCATCTTGAATCTCTTTAAGAGCATCTTCAAATTGTTCTCGAGTAATGAGCTGCAAAATAGTAAAAACATATAAAAATAAATACAATACTTTCCGAAATATTGTTCACTAAAGCTTACAATTTGAGAGGCTTCTTTAATTTCTTTAAAAAGCTTTTGATAAGGTACAGTTGGGATTTTGCCTTTCTTTTGAAGGTTTTCTTTTATCGCTGCAACTAGATCTGCACGTTTCTTACGTGCCGCCGTTGAGAGACCTGTTGTTAAAATGCCCACATCTATTTTACCAGACAATGGATCTGTGGCTGATTGCTTAAGAGCTTCACGATGCAAACGCCAAGCTTCCTCCACATCCTGTACGTTGACTTGTTGACTTAAACGAACTTTAGCATGAGCTTCTGAAAGTCTTATTAAACTTTCCAGTTGACGAGGATATGCTGAAATTTGACCACGACCAGCGCCAACCTTACGCATATCTACATAAGCTTGTATCAAACGTTGCTGTGCTTCTTCTGATAACGTAGGCGCAATGTGTTCCCGGGCGTAGGCTAAATAATCACGTAAAACACTCATATCCTAAAAAGGTACAAACAATTTTACCATTTACACACTTATTACATTGTGCTGATTTTAAATTACTACTTACAAACATAGTATCTTCCTCCTCATGACGAGTTACGTAGTATAAAGATACCAAATGCCCGGCCAAACGACGATCGAATATTTCATCTTGTGGATCCAGGACCAAGAATATTAAATCAAAACGTGATAACAAAGTATGTGGCAGATGAACATTATCAATTATGTTTTTCTTTTTATTCCATTGACTCTCGGCCGGGTTGGCAGCTGCCAATATGGAAGTACGAGCATTCAATTGACAGATAATACCTGCCTTAGCAATACTCAAAGTTTGTTGTTCCATTACTTCATGTAAAACACTACGTGTAGCATCATTCATTTTATCAAATTCATCAATACAGCACACACCATTATCGGCCAAAACTAATGCTCCTCTACATTATTACAAAGAGTGAGTTTGTAATTATTTTGAAAAATTTAACAAAAAAACTGTTTAATATCTACTTACGTTTGCAATACCAATTGTCGGGTTTCAGGATCTTTTGTTACATACGCTGTTAATCCCACAGCTGATGAACCTCGTCCCGATGTGTACTGAGAACGTGGTACTAAATTGAATACGTATTGCAACATTTGTGACTTCGAAGTTCCTGGGTCACCACACAGCAACAGATGGATTTCAGATCTGAAGTTTTGTCTTCCCAAAGTAGAATGTTTCTTTTTTGTGCCACCGAATAGTTGAAGAAGAATACCTTTTTTTATGTCATCATTTTCATATATTGAGGGCGCAATAGCACGTGCTAACCTATCATATATATCGGGTTTTTGCGATAAAGCATGTAAAAGTTCCACACGTTCCGGTGGAAAAATATGGTCCTTACTAAAAAAAAAAAAAATAGGAAATAAAATATATAAAATCGTATCTTTTTCAACGAACATGTGTTTTCATACCCCTCCTCTTCTTCGTACAATCGTTTGTTGTCTACTTTACGGAAATGAACAACATCAACATGAGTTTTATAGACGCTTTTTACGCTGGATGAAGTGTTGCTATTTTTCATTGGAGTAGCGCGATAAATACCGGTCACAGTAACACGATCACCAGGCTGAACTTTATCTACCAAGTCGTTATGGGCATACAAAAGTACATTGTGAGGTGTTTGACCAGCCGCCATATCATCTGGGGACTCTTGCAATTTAACCAATTGTTTATCAGTAAATTCGGAACGATTGTGAACCAAACGGAAGCAATGATTTGTATTACAATTTGTACATAATGTAGGTTGGGCAATACGACCACGATCCACCTCAACAGTGGTTACAAAATCACAAATAATGCATTTAAAGAAAGCTTCACGCATCTCTGGTATTACATTAGATGTACGTATAACCATGCCACTGATACTAATCAATTGATCCATATCCTCAGGATTAAGAGAACGCATATTACGAGTTTTATCTGCATTAAAGGGGCGAACTTGAATTTGATGTTCCAACACAGCTGCGGGATAACGTTCGAAGAACATTTCATTGACAGCCATATCGAAACTTGGTATTACTTCCTGAGGATAGCAAATCAATTGCCGATATAAAGCCTCATCAAAAGTCTTCAAATGCGAACAATTCAAATTGAGATAGGGCTCTTCAAGCGTATGAATCTCTTCCAACTTTTGTAAATATAATGGTTGATTTACATCAATATTTTCAGAAATTTCATCTTGTTCAGCCGAGGGATCAATATAACGGAGCAAAAATTGTTTAAACTTCGTTTTACAATGACTAACCACAACATTTGTGCCCCAAACTACCATTTGAGGAGCTGAAGAAGCTTCCGATATTGGGTCCGTAGTTTCAGAAATACGCTCCGGTATAGGTTCCAGCTATAAAAAAAAAAAAAAAAAAAAAAAACCCAACAAAAAAACATTTTTTATATTCATAATTGCTTATATTTACAACAAACTTACCCCTGTACCACTAATAGCTACTTGACGCATTCTCTTGTCTGTGCGAATATCTGGTCTTGCCCTCAAGGGTGTGCCTCTAATACCTGAACGAGGTGTTCTAATGGAACCCATTGAACTTGGTGTACCATAGTTAAGTGGTGAACTTAAATCAATTTCACTCATATTTGCTCCCAGGCCTCTTGCAGGACTCGTTGCCGGTAAGCTAATATTACCCGGAGATGTTGGTGGTAGACTAATGTTATCCGAAGGCTGAGCATGTTGGTTTGGTCCCATTCGCATAGGTGTCTCAGCGTCATGTACATTAATGGCTAAATAAAAAGAATTACATATGCACATATATCAATACGTATACGAATTAATAAGTCCAAAATTTCATTAACTTACAACGTGTTGGTGTCTTTTGGCCTTTAGAGGTTATGCCGCTATTTGGCGTTCTCGCTGGACTCGACATTATTTAACGTCTTCTAAGCTTTTCTTCTTTCTAATTAAAGTAATCACAATCGAATAAATATAACTTAACAATTCTTAAAACTTTAATGAAAAAATTAAATTTTATCTATTCAAACAAATGCTTTACTGCTAAACTGTATTTTTGTACTAGAATTGTATAAAATTATTAAAAAATTATCTTTATTTATTTATATGAAATAAACACTTTTTAGTTGAACTTCACTATTCTGCCAAATCCGCTCTGAACTTCTTTGCTGTTGTAAGTAGATTATATTGGCACAAACACAACCGCATCATTTTTTGAGTGCTTTATGAATATTTTGGCGCGATTCCGAGACAACCTGTTTGAATGTTGCCAGATTGCAAAATGTTTATATTATTAGAATATAATGAATATAAGATAATATAAAAATATGTCAATTCAAACGGTTGCAATTTACAAACAAAAATGATATTATTTTATTGTTTTAATATGAAATTATTTTATTGACATTAAAATAATTATTCATCAAATTTAAAAAGATGTTTACAGTTTACAAGAGGTGTTTTTATATATTAATTTTCTGGATATATGTTAAGCATACAGTACAATGCTTAATAAAATTAATAATTAATTAAAGTATACACCATAATACAAATAATTTTTTTCTTCAAGCAATTTCTCCTTCAAACTTACAAATGTTTGAAAATATTATGTGGGGTTTACACGTTAATATTTCTATGTCAATTTGCAAATCAAATCTAAAAATAAAAACAAGATATTTAAAAACTTTAAAATTTATTTGCAAATTTCTAAAATAAACGTTCTCAATTGCTTAGTTTGAAAATAATATTTATTTCCCATTATTCTGCGGGCGTTATTTCTTATGTATTTACATTTTTTGTCTAAATGTAAATGTAGAGTTAAAATTTATTATATATGGAAAATTAATTGAAAACGAAATTGGAAATAATTTGAATGTTTATGATATTTAGAGGAAAATTAATTATTATTTAAAATATGTATATAATTTCTTAAATTTGAGGTAAAAATTCATTTTTTGCTAAATTTAAAGTTTTTAGCAAACATAAAAATATTATGTATTGAAATAGATACTAGCACCCATGGGGGAATGAAAAGATGATAATAGTTCTATAAAAACAAAAACCCTACGTATTTTGTTATTTTATCCAACATAGAATTGTCATTTCAATTTTTGACGTATACATAAATGAAATAAGTGAACAAATATTGAATAACCAGTATGGCGGTATATAACAGAAAAATTGATCGATATACTATTTGATACGATAGAAATAAAAACAATCAGATGTTCTAGTGTCCATATCTTTTAATTCTATCATGCTAACAACTGAAAGAATTAACACAGAGACGTTAACAGTATATACTATAGGGATTAGATAGTTAATGTAATCATATTTTTTTTTCGTTACCAAATATTATTAAATTATACAATTAATTTAAAAGATCAAACAAATTTTATGTTATTAGGCAAATTGTAATTGTAACATATATGTAATTGTAGTTTATATATAAGTATTTCTTTGTCTACATTTCAGTACTATAAAAAAGTACTAAAATAGAAATAGAAGAGAATCAATTTTTCATCCCTGTTATGCACATAATAATAAAGAAACTGTCACTGTCGTTGTTGCTTTTGTCAACGTCAGTAGTAAATTATTTTTTGGATATTTTTCATTACGTTAAAATAAATTTTTCGTATTTTATAATTTTATTTTCATAATTAAAGGCAAAATTTTCATAGATTTTTTTAATAAAAAAATAAATAAAGAAGTTCATGTAATGTTTGTAAAACAAATAACTGAGTGCATTGATTTTGGACTTTTTACCTACATTTGATGTGCTTTTATTGGAAAAAAATCTAATCAGAATTGATTGGAAAGTATTTGTCGATAATTTGATGAGAAATTGAAATTTGGTTTTCTATCGTTATAAAAGGAAAACGCCAAGGATATTTTTGGTGTTTTACCTAAGATCACCACCAACACTATTAATAAGAAGTATTTGCTTCAAAAATGTCTAGTGAAGAGTTACTTTATGCAAAGGTATTTATATGGTTTCATAAAAATATTAAAGGGGAAGTTACCTTTCAACAATACTTCATTAAAATTATAGAACGTACTTAACTATACAAATATTTACGTACGTAATACGTACCTATGCATATTGAAAAATAAAAGAACTTGAAAATTATTTTATAATATCGAATTATCGATTTTTAATTAATTTGAATAATGATGTAATAAAACATTTTTATTTGTAATTTTTAGTTTACAAATTATAAAGTTCAAAATTTTTAAAGTTGTTTGTTCATTTAATCTAAATCGTAATACATATATTATAACACTTAAAAAAAAGTACATCGTTTTATATACACATTTCCTTTTAAGTAAATTTTTCAAAATCAATAATATTATAAGATATTTTATACAACACCAGCTTTTACCCAGTGAGCTTTACTGCACAAAAATTCTCCTCAGTCCTTGATCTCGAAATAAACTAACAAATTACGACGAGTTAGAAAACAATTGCCACCTCTCTTCCTAGTCCTATCGGAATTTTTAAAAGCCTATGTTACTTTCGGTTATATTGGTATCATTCTGTGAAAATGTCATCAAACTTGGCTCAGCCATTATGGAATCCATATCCACATACATATATACAATAACACATCCTATTTTATATAGTAATTATATAAAAATGTTTATAAGTTTTAAATAATATAAAATAATTTAATTATAGCTATAACTTTAATTTGGTTTGATCGTATTAAATAATTCTAAAAAATTGAAGATGAGTTCAAAATTTTAAAGTCTTTACAAATTAATTTTGTATTGTTTATAAGGAAACATCCCTCAATAAATATTTTATCACAATAACAATTATTCACATCTGTAAAATAATGAAGGTAGCTTGAAATTTAAAACTTGTACTTTTGATTTAAGTATTGTGCATATTAAGATTGAATAAGTATTCAATTGGTTCGAATTTAAGATGACTACAAAATGTCTAATTTCTTTGCATTTTAATGATTCCAATGAAAGTATCGAACGTAAATTTCTATTAAATTTAAAAAATAAACACAAATTTATATGTACAATTGTTTATGTGAACATATATACAATGTATGCAAAAAAAAAAAAAATAACAGTAATAATAAACTAAACATAAAACGAATGACTTAATTATATATGCATAGAGATCTACATATAATAAGAGGGATACAATGCTAATAATATTAATTTATATGAATGGGAATTTGTTTATAATTTATTTACAAAGTTCTGTATTCGGACGTTTTTCGAATTTTGAAATTCGAAAATATTGAGAGTCCAAAATTTTTCATATTTTTGGTTATAACTTCCTTAAGAAATCGATTTTGATGATTTTTGCAAGTCACCGAGTGTATCGTAAGAAACAGCTAAGACTTTCTGTTCACAATTAATCATTTTTAGTAGACAGTGATGTTTCCATTTAGACTGTCGTATGTAAGATAAAAACGTTTTCACTAATGTCACAAATATTTCTTAATAGGTAAATTGGATAAAATAATATTTGGAAGTAAAGACATTATAAATTAATATAACAATAATAATAATAATAATAATAATAATAATAATAATAATAATAATAATAATAATAATAATAATATATTTATAATATGAAATTTAAAATTCTGTTCTATATTTACTTAAACATTCAACAATTAAAAACAAAATCATTAAACGACACACATTTTTATAAATGTTGATACTATAAGTTTAGCTTTTTTATAACATCTTAAACCACCCTAATATACATACTGTACTAACACCTATTTAAAGATAACGTTATCAATGTAGGATATTATAGACTCATTCTTATTTTATCAAATATGATGACGCATCTCTTAAATGAAAATTGATTTTTAATTGTTTTGTATTTATTTAAAATCTGTAGGGGTGTAAAGTATGGCTACCAAATGTTAATACAGTATGGGAAAGTGCCACACTTAATGAAAATTATCGTAAAGGTGTTACATCTTTAAAGGTTCAGCTTGAGAGCGGTAAAGAAGTTGAAGTGAAAGTGAATCCGGATGGCAGTAATTTACCACCATTACGTAATCCAGCGATATTAGTTGGACAAAATGATTTGACATCATTGTCGTATTTACACGAACCTGGAGTATTACATAATTTAAGAGTACGCTTTTGTGAACGTCAAACTATTTATACTTATTGTGGTATTGTTTTGGTAGCCATCAACCCGTATGCCGACTTGCCCCTCTATGGATCCAGTATTATTAGAGCATATCGTGGTAGGTCTATGGGAGAATTGGAACCACATATATTCGCCTTGTCCGAAGAAGCCTATACAAAATTGGAAAGAGAAAAATGTAATTTAAGTATTATTGTTAGTGGAGAATCGGGCGCTGGAAAAACAGTTTCGGCTAAATATGCTATGCGTTATTTTGCTGCTGTTGGCGGTTCAGAATCGGAAACTCAAGTAGAACGTAAGGTATTAGCTTCCTCACCTATAATGGAAGCATTTGGTAATGCAAAAACTACCCGCAATGACAATAGCTCACGATTTGGAAAATTCACAAAACTTTTATTTAAAAACAATATGAGTGTAATGAACTTGACGGGTGCAACCATGCATACGTATCTTTTGGAAAAATCTCGTGTAGTTTTTCAAGCTTTAGGAGAACGTAACTACCATATATTTTACCAACTTTGTTCGGCTACGAAAGACCATCCACAATTAATGTTGGGTAAGTTTTCCATAACAATTTAAATAATTTCGAAAAAAATATTTTTTGTTTAATTATTTCTCTTAATTTTAGATCATCAGGACAAATTTGAATTTTTAAATATGGGAAAATCACCGAATATTGATCGTGTCTCCGATAAGGAACAATTTAAAGAAACCATACAAGCAATGATTATACTGGGCTTTGACAAGCGACAAGTAATGTTTTTATTAAAATGATCAAGATTTTCGTATTTGTTGATTTATTTTAATTATTTTGCTTTTGCAGATATCTGATATATTAAATATTTTAGCAGGTATTCTCCATTTAGGCAATGTAAAGTTCACACATAAATATAAGAATAATTCAGAGGAAATAGATCCAGATGGTTGTCAAATTGATGTAAGTGTCTAGTTTCAAATTATAGTTTTGAAACTTATCCTTTACCTAATTGAAAACAAGTTTAATTTGTTTTTCAACAATAAATAATTGTTTAGTAATTAAGGTGAAGGATAAAAAAATTAAAATTTTCTGTTTGAAATTAAAATTTGATTAATTAAAAAAAATAGCAAGAAGATTTACATTTACGTATTATGGGAGAATTATTAAAAATCAATTCAGATGAGTTGCGCAAATGGTTAAAAACTCGACAAATTGAATCGGTAAATGAATTGGTATTAATACCTAACAATTTGGAAACGGCCATGGCAGCTAGAGATGCCTTAGCCAAACATATTTATGCTAAATTATTTCAATATATTGTAAGCGTTCTCAACAAAGGTCTCAACAATGATCGAAAACATAGTTGTTTTATTGGAGTACTTGATATTTATGGCTTCGAAACGTTTGAAGTTAATTCTTTCGAACAGTTTTGCATCAACTACGCCAATGAAAAGCTGCAACAACAATTCAATCAACATGTTTTTAAGCTAGAGCAAGAAGAATATCTTAAAGAGGGCATAGCCTGGACCATGATCGATTTTTATGATAATCAACCCTGTATAGATTTGATTGAATCAAAATTAGGAGTCTTAGATTTACTAGATGAAGAGTGTAGAGTGAGTTTTTTTAATTTATTATAATTCTTTTTATTATTTTATTAAATTTATTAACAATTCTTTAAATGCTTAGATGCCAAGAGGTTCCGATGAAAGTTGGGCTCGAAAATTATTTGAAAAATGTCCCAAATTTCCCCATTTTGAAAAACCACGATTTGGCAATACAAGTAATTGATTATTTACATAAAAAATAGAAAATATTGATAACATATATACATAAATACATACATGTGTAATGTTTTTCATAATTATTTAAAGGTTTCTTTATTAAGCATTTTTCTGATACTGTGGAATATGATGTAAATGGTTTTTTGGAAAAGAATCGTGATACTGTATCAAAAGAATTGGTTAATGTAATGCGACAATCTAAAATGTCTTTGTGCAAGCAGTTAATGGAAATGGAGGAAGTCGATACTCTTAGTGCCGATGCTGCTAAAACACATACACTAGGGGGACGTGTTGTTATAAGTGCTGCAAAAAAACAGGTATGTGCATTGAATATTTTTCAACAATATAATGTTTTGAATACTTTTATACAAATATATGTACATAGACGTAAGTACATTTATATTTTTTACAAACAATATACAGTGCATATAAATTTTTTTTTATTTTTTAATATGTGAATTTAAATCGGCCGATCAAATGGATGTACATAATATATATATATATATATATATAATCATTTTTGTCTCTCAATTGAAATGATTATATTTACTACAAAGGATACCTCTACCGTTGTTCAAGAGACTCGACGAAGAGTTAGTTGAGATTTTTTTCGATTTATTTCTATATAGTTTTTATTATTTTCTTATCTGTTTACTAAAACAAATAATCTAAGAATGTTAAATATATTATAATTTATCTAATTACTATTCGCAAATGTTTTTAACTTTAAAACTTGTTCAATATTATTGATTTTTTAACAATAACTTTTAAACACTTCATAAGAATATTGTTATAAATTAAAAGGGCATGATTTATAACTCGATTTTCTTCATATAAATTTTAAAATAACTAAAAATGTATGAAACACTAATATTTTCCATGTAGTATGTAAAAGCAATTAATAATATAAATTATTTTGCATGTATTATATTGTATGTTAATTTTTCGTTTGTATTAATCCATTAATAATACTCTTAAAACTACATTTGATAGGTTATACCCTCAAAACAACACCGCCGTTCAGTGGGTTCACAATTCCGAGATAGTTTGACATCCTTAATAAATACACTTCATTCAACAACGCCTCATTATGTTCGTTGTATTAAGGTAATACAAAAACATGAGACGTATTGTTTCAGATGTTGCTTAATGTAAATGGAAAAATTATTTTAGCCCAATGAAGAGAAAATCGCTTTTAAATGGGATGCACCCAAAATTGTACAACAATTGCGAGCTTGTGGCGTTTTGGAAACAGTAAGGATATCAGCAGCAGGTTTTCCATCTCGTTGGATGTATTTGGATTTCTATATGCGCTATCAATTATTGTGCCATCGTTCTCAAGTAAATAAAAATGACTTAAAGCAATCATGTCATAATATAGTAGTGAAGTGGATAACAGATGAAGATAAATATAGATTTGGTAATACGCAAATATTCTTTCGGGCTGGTCAGGTGGCATATTTGGAGCAAATTCGTGCTAACTTAAGAAAAAAATATATTACTATTATACAAAGTGTAATACGTCGTTTTATATGTCGAAAGAGATATTTACGTTTGAAGTACACGGCCTTGGGTATACAACGTTTTGCTCGAGGTTATTTGGCACGGCAAAAGGCTCAGCTTATAAGAGAACAGCGAGCTGCCATTGTAATATCGAAATATGCTCGAGGTTGGTTGTGTAGAAGACGTTATGTGCGATTGCGGCGTTCGATTTGTGGCATACAACAGTATGCTCGTGGCATGTTGGCACGCAAACGTTTCCAAGATGCCTTAGATCATTATCGTGCCACTCAGATACAACGTTTTATACGTGGTTATTTAGCCAGACGAGAATTTCACAAACGACGTCAACAGATTATTATATGTCAATCAGCTGTACGGAGGCTCTTAGCAAGACGGCAATTTAAAGCTCTTAAAGCCGAAGCTAAGACTATAACACATATACAGAATATGTACAAGGGTCTAGAGAATAAGATTATTTCTATGCAACAGCGCATCGATGATTTAAATAGAGAGAACGGTAATCTTAAACATAAGAATAGTGAAATTTCTGTACTGAAAATGAAACTTGAATTGAAAAAGGCGCTTGAGCATGAGCTTAAAAATTTAAAACTCGCCATGGTCGCGAAAGATGAAAAATTATCGGATCTTATGAAACAATTGGAAGTAGAGAGGGATGAGAAAATGTTGTTGTTGGAAGAAAACGCCAATAATCAAGAGAAATGGAATAAACAAAAAGTAGTGTGGACAAATGAAAATGATGATCTACGTAAGCAAATTAATGAAATGCTAGATAGAGCTAAACAAGCTGAATCGGAGGAGAAGAAATCCATTTCGCAACAACGTGAACGATTAATATCTGAAGCTGAATCGAATGAGATACACGATGCCTATCAAAAGGCCCTAATGGATAAGGAAATCTTAGAAAATGAAAACTACCATCTTAAAGAAGAGCTGAAACGTATTGCTCGACATTTGGGTGGGGGAGAGTTTGCATCTTTAACACATCAACGTTCTATTAGCAATGCCTCGAGCCATTATGAAGACGACGTGGGCTATGGTTCTGCTAAAAATACATTGGATCATAAAGGCAACTATTTTATGAATACTTTTGAAAATAGTCGCACATCTCCCGAACCATTCCGTAGTTTAGAAGTGACGTCAACGCCGAGAAATGATAACACCGTCATTGTTATAAAATTACGAAATTTGCTGGAGGAAACAACAAAACAAAATCGAACTCTTCGGACTCGTTTAGATAAGGCTATTAGTCAACATCGACCCACAGAAGATTCTTTAAGAGTGTCAGAACTAGAAGTTGAAAATGAAAAACTACGCCACGACTACCAATTGCTCAGACAGAGTATAAGAAGCGGCACTGAAATGCAAGAACTAGAAGCTCAACATAATGCCCTGGAAGAAGAGCTGAAGAGGCGACGTGAAGAATGCATACAATTGAAAACGGTATTGCAACAGCAAACACAATCTTTAAAATCTTTGGGTAACGATAGTATCTCATTACGCTCTTCAGACCATAGTATTATGCAAGACAATGAACTAAACGATGCATATCAAGCACAGAAGTTGGTAAACAAACAATTGGAGTTGGAATTGAAAGCACTGACCGAAGAAAATAATGCCCATTTAGCAGAACTTAGTCGTCAACTGGATGAGTTGCGTCAAGAGAACACTCAGTTACAAGAACTTTTAAATAATGGACTCGATGAGCAAAATATCGACACAAAAGATTCTGATGTTTTACAGCAGAGCAATCGCTATTTGAAATATGAATTAAAGAAGACGCTCTTCCAATATTCACAGGTTCAGGAAGAACTGAATGCATGTCTAAAGAAATATGACTCCCTAAAACAGCGTAGTGAAACTTTGACCCTGAAATTGCAAGAACAAGGAGTATTAGATGGACGTCAATCTAGTCCATCAAAAGATGAAACTAATTTAATTAGTAGTCAATGTTCAATGGTTGCTGTTGGCAAGCAAAAGGCAAAGTCTTATCAAGGTAATTTTTTCCATTCCCCTACTATTTTTGAAAAAATTTTGTCTATAATATTTATATTCTTCCACTTTCCGCATAGGTTTAATGAAGTTCCGCAGCGAAGATGTAGATAAAATATTCCAACGTTTAGTCATCGATATGACACCACGTATAGCCATTGGTTTATTGCCTGGTTTTCCAGCATATGTGCTGTTTATGTGTATTAGGTAATTTAAATAGAAATTATGTGTGTAATAAGTCATGATTTCGAATTTATCTGTATGAATATCAATACATTTCAGGTATACCGATTTGATCAATGCCGATGAGGATGTACGCGAACTATTGAGTAAGTTTGTAAAACAAATAAAGAAGATACATAGAAATCCAACTGTTACTGAAGGTCGGATATTGTGGTTGGTTAATTCTATTACGTAAGTAACTTGTTTTAGATTTATCCACACAATTATATTTATCCATATTTATTTATATTTAAATATGTAGACTATTGAATCTACTAAAACAATATGGTGATGTCGAAGAATATGTCAAATTTAATACGGAAAAACAAAACCAACAACAATTGAAGAATTTCAATTTATACGAATATCGTCGTGTTATTTTAGAAATTATAACACGACTTTACGAAGCATTGGTGAAGCAAATTGAAGGTCTACTCGAGGGTCAAATAGTTGAAGCAATTTTGGTCAACGATGAGATACAAAGAGGTCATCAGAAAACAACTATAGTTGGGCGAGTGAATCGCGCCTCATCATTTGATAATTCTTCATCGCCTGAGCACGTTAAAATAGCTGCCTGGAAACAATTGATTAGTCAATTAGAACATTTCTTTAAGCAATTTTTACATTTTGGCTTAGACCGTTGTTATTCGGAGCAAATTTTCACACAGCTTATGTATTTTATATGTTCTGTGGCCATGAATAGCTTAATGTTGAGAGGTGATAAGTGCATGTGGGAGACAGGGATGATAATACGTTATAATTTGGGTCACATAGAGGAATGGGTGAAAGACAAGACAATGGTAAGTTAAATTTTGAAAATTACATAAATATATACATACATATATTCATGGATACATACGCATGGAGAGAATTTATCGATTTCTTTCTTTTTAAATTTAATTTTAAATAGTCTAAAGATGTTTTGGCACCATTAGCACCACTCAATCAAGTTTCTCAATTATTACAATCACGCAAAAGTGAAAAGGATGTTCAAAGTATTTGCGATTTGTGTACAAATCTAAATACTGCTCAAGTATTAAAGGTAACATTTCTATTTCTTTTCATATCCATATTATTTACATTAATTTCAACTTTAAAAATTATTTTTATTTCAGATTATGAAATCCTATAAATTAGATGACTACGAAGGAGAGATCACTAATATATTTCTGGAAAAATTAACACAGAAACTTAATGCACGTCCAATGGTAATCATAACAATTTATTAGATATACACATTAGTTGAAATTAAAAAAAAAAAACTAATATTCTTGTTAATTTTATTTCTAACAGCTTAAAAGTGACGATTTCACAATGGACCAGAAGTTAATTCATCCATTTAAAGTTGTTTTCAAATACAGTGACATTAAATTGGAAGATATTGAAATACCTAAACATTTGGGTTTAGATGAATTATTACAAAAAATCTAAATTCAAAGAGACGTTAACATTCCTAAAACCACCAATTATTTATTTATATAATTTTTTTATAATTATAATTATTATAATTATTATTATTATTATTATTATTATTATTATTATTATTATTAGTAGTAGTAGTATTATCAATTTAATTGTGCAACGAAATTAATATAAACTTTCATTTTCAAGTTGATTATTGCTTTTTTATGTAATAGTGCTTCCAAATGAGATATATTTTTTATAATTTAAATACATATTAAAGTACTTAAAGAGTCAAACTCAGTTAAAAAATAATAATAATAATCAAACTACAAAAATTATAAATGTCCTATTGCCTTTTTATTCGAAAACAGAAATACCTGTTGTAAATGTGAATATATGTGAAAACAAACAATATTATATTAAAACATTTATTGAATTTAAATTTTATATATAATTAAAAATACTTTCCCATTTTAGACTTGCCTCCATAAGTTTTTGATTTTATATAATTTGCACATTTCCTAACCTCAATATTTATTAGTAACATTCCAATGTAGGTATATATTTTTCTGTTTTGTTATTGAATATTATTTATACTTTTTAGCAAATTATCAACAATAGTATATGATTGTTATTTTATACACTTATACATTTTTGTAGAATTTAATTATTTATTTAAATACTATTATATATATATACATATAAAAAACGCATTTTATAATTGTTTTTCAATGTCTTATTCCAATATTGTGAAAATAAAATGATGGAAGATTTTAAATCTGATGTAAAATAAATCTGTCATGTGTGTGTTTTATTTAATTATGTATTTATTTTTAATAATTAACTTTTATGCATAAATAGTTTGCATAACAAATGTGGAAAGAAATAATCAACCATTAGGAAACTTTTTAAATTTTGAAACAAAAAATTTATATAAGAATTTATTCATAATTAACAATTGCTTTAGATAATTTATTTTTTGGTAAATCAATAGAAGGTTTGCGTTCTAGAATCATTCCTGTTGCTACTGTAGCCCCATTTTCACGTATCGTAAATGCTTGTCCAGGTGTCATGACCATTTTTCGTAGCAGAGTAATACGTACATTTGCATGTTCTCCAGGCATTAACATACTATTGGATGGAACTGTAAAAAAAAACTTAAATGAAAAATATTTTACTAAATATAGGCATTAGTGTATTCAAAAACCGAAAACAGGTTAATCTGTTTTTTGCATTTTAGGAAACCGTCCGGTTTTTTCAGTAGGTTTACCGGTTCTAATGGATGGTAATTTTTTATTTTTAGCATAGTTTTGCTATACAAGAAAAGTGTTATAGACCTATGTCTGAGACAAATTCAAAAATTAAAGGCAGAGTTTCCGTAACAATGGTATCTTGCCCCATTATTTTTAATATGGTACCAAAAACTAACAACAAAATCAGCAGATTTATGCCTAACATCTTTAGGGATTAATTATAGTTAAAGATAGTTTGTTAATTTTTTTTACATATTTTGATTAATATGAAACCATTATTTCATTTACATTCCATATAAAGACCATGTCTGGAGTAGTTTTTAATTAAATAAATAAGAATTTCTTATAAATAAATCAACGAACAATACCAAAAAATCAAACAAAAACTGGTTAACCGGATTTTTGATACCAACCTTTTTTTAAACGTTTTTTTTTTTAAAGTTCAATTTTCGAATAATTCGAAAAGTGGTTTTATGATAATGTCGGTTTTTGAATACACTAATAGGTTTATAATACAATTAATCTTACTCATATCGATACGAGCGGGTACATTCCACGTTACACTAAATAATTGTTGTATATATTTGGAAAGCATTGGTTTAGAACGTCCACCTTCTGACCTGCTTAACAAATACATAGATCCTACAAAATGGTTAGATATATCTTCAGATCCCTGAGCACATAATAACATTCCTCGCTCTACATTTGATATTTTAACAGCACGTAATAATGCTCCAACGTTTTCGCCAGCTACCGCCTATAATGTAAATTTTGTATATACATATGTATGTAGTATTTACACAAACTGTATATGTATATATGAATGTTTAAATATTTGTTTAAATTACCTTTGGTATACTTTTTCTAAATATTTGAATATCACCAATAGATGTTTTTATATTTTGGTTAAAACCCAATAGATCACACTCAGCATTTTTAGTAATAGTGCCCCTTTTTAATGTACCAACCACAACGGTGCCACGTCCAGGTACTGTGAATGCATTATCAATGGGCAAAATGAAAGGCGAATCAAAATCCCGTTTTGGTGTTGGTACATATGAATCAATGCTGTCTATAAGTTTCTCAATGGCTGGCACACCAAATGGAGATTTGTCGTCGCGCAATGCCAACAAAGCTGATCCACATATAACAGGACTGTTTATGCCATCAAAACCAAAATCAGTTAACATTTCTCGCATTTCTATTTCAACTAATTCCAGCACTTCTTGATCGACCAAATCTGCTTTATTAATAAATACTACAATTTTTTTAATACCAACTTGTTTGGCTAACAGAAGGTGTTCACGAGTCTGGGGCATTTGTCCATCTGTTGCAGCTACCACCAGTATCGCACCGTCCATTTGAGAAGCCCCCGAAATCATGTTCTTCAAATAAAAAAATGATTCTTTATTTCTTATACTCGTAATAACTTCTATGCAATGTACCTTAATATAATCTGCATGACCTGGACAGTCCGTGTGTGCATAAGTTCTATGCTGTGAAGCATAACCAATATGACAGGCATTTATAGTGATTCCTCTAGCTTTTTCCTCGGGTGCCCTATCAATTTGGTCGTATGAAATAAAATCCGCCAAACCTTTATTCGACAAAACTCGTGTTATCGCAGCCGTTAATGTAGTCTTACCATGGTCCACATGACCGATTGTCCCAATATTGCAATGAGGTTTATTGGCTTTGAGAGCAGCTGCATTTGGTGTAGTACAATATGATCTATCTAAATTCAAACTCACGTAACTCTTCGAAAGTTGACCATTGTTTGATAAACTATTTTCATCTTTACAAAAAACCGGAATTATGAAACTTCGCCAGCTGTTTCGAACATTACGTCTTATATATATTTCCACAAATCTCGTTAGAAATGTCGTCATATTTTTCGAAATCTATAATTGTTATTGCTGTCCATTATAAAATATATTTTTTCATACAAAATTCACAAAATGTATTTATTTAATAAAGAGAAAATAATATTAACAAATAAATACATTTACCATTCCAATTACTAAAAATTTACCGAGAACTTCTTCTTTTAAAATTATCATCCAAATTGAACGATAAGCAGAAAAATGTGTTGCCATATTTTAATTTTATAAAATCAAAATTCCTTTAAACAAATAACAGTTATGATATACGTTAATGTATTATGTAATTTAAAATATATATTAGATTTGTTTTTTTTATTAAATCCTGTAAATGATAATAAAAATAAAAATCAATTTCATAATAAATTTATATAATATAATATAATATAATATAATATAATATAATATAATATAATATAATATAATATAATATAATATAATATAATATAATATAATATAATATAATATAATATAATATAATATAATATAATATAATATAATATAATATAATATAATATAATATAATATATAATATAATATAATATAATATAATATAATAATATTATATTATATTATAATATAATATTAAATTATTAATATAATATTTAAAAAATTATTCTTCTGGTCTCATATATACAATATTTTTAATTACATAACCTGTAAATTCTTACTAAAAATTGCAAGTTTTTCAAATAGTTGAACAAACAATTTTAATCCCAAAATAAATGTTATGTATGTATGTATGTATGTATGTATGTATGTATGTATGTATGTACGCATGTATGTATTGGCTGGGCCAATGGACTCCTAATAAACCCGAAAGTGACATAGGCTATAAACAAAATGGACAAAAATACGGAAAAAATGTAAGACGGATACGACCAATGAGATAGGTATTAGATAGAGGATATTAAGATTTCATCTAAATATTTCTTAATGGACAGTTTTTGTGGGAAAAAATTGAACGAATAGGATCAGGGGACTGAATAGAATTTTGGGGCAACAAAGCGCACCGGATGAAAGCTAGTGAATTTATGTTTTTGTGCGCCAAAGTGATTATTTTTTAAATAATTTTGCAACTTTTGTACATTTTGATATATTTTAATAAAATGTTAACAATGTGGCTAATATACCTATAGTTAAGCTGTTTTCGAGTTGATCTGGACGATTACATATCAGCGGCCGTCTAAAGTTGGCCATCGCGCTAATGTTAATTTGAAAATTTTGAAAAAAAAGTCATTTATAACATGAGACTAAAGACATTTTAGCCCTTGTAAATCTTGTATTTAAATCGAAATAAATTTTTAACCCATTCTTTGACTAAGAGCTGTCCACAAACAAAGTTGGTTTATTAAAAAAATTAATCTTGTTGTTTCGCTATATATGTATATAAGGTAAACATCCAAGAAGTACTTTCTGCAGGACGATCTTCAAAACGATTTTTTTTATTGCTTTACATTTTAATTTCCCGATTCATGTAATCATATAGTTTATATACATAATACTGAAATTCAAATAAATATCATTATTAGTTTTAAGTTCAAATACAAATGTTTTTAAAACACCTTCATGTTCTAATAAAAACACGTCAGCCATAACCATGAGAAATTAAAGAATTATATCCAAAAACATGTAAATGAATCACTGTACTGTGTTAAATATTTATCCTTCATTCCGTTTCATTATCAATTTATTTTGATTTAGATGTCTCCGAAACTATAAAGATAAGACAAATATATCACTTATTTATATAGATGTTTATAATTTGTATCTATATCTATAAGAGGCTCACTGACTTTGCCTCTGACCATATAAGGCCTTGGGTTAGCATAAATCAACTTAAAAATACCTCAGCTCTAACTATGTAAAATTAAGATGTCTCTAAAGGTTCAAAATTTACAGAGATACTGTGTTCGGTCAGGACGTTAGTTTTTGAATTTTGTGATATCTATATTATAATTATTTTACATTGTTATTGCATTTAACATCATTACTATAATGTTGTATTTATTTATTATTATTTTTTATTGTTTTATACAAAACATTTAATATTAGATTTCATAATAATACATAGAATTAAAATTTTCTTAAAATTTAATAAATACATATTTACATACAATGTACATATGTATTTTAATTTCTAAAAAAAATTTGCAATAGTATTCCTTATACATGTGTATTTGAATTGAATGATGTTTTCAATGTGATATTTTCAATACCAATATCGAATGGTTTAAACTTTATTATTAACATCCCTTTTTACGATATTATGTGTTCGTTTCATATGACCGTTAAGTCCCACAAATTGATGAAATTTTGCATCACAGAGTTTACAGGCGAATTTTTTTACCTCAGAGTGTATCTGGCGATGTCGTATCAGGGAGTGACAATTTGTGAAACCTTTGCCACAAGTTTCGCATATTTTATCTCGTATATTTAAATGTGTTTTTATATGATCCTTTAGATCACAGTTTTTTAGAAAATCTTTGGGACACATTGTACATTTAAAGGCTCGAATCTTGGTGTGCATACGTGTAACATGAAGTCCCAAATTGTTGCGCAATCTAAAACCTTTTCCGCATAACTCACATACATGAGGTTTTTCAGCTGTATGCACCAAAGTGTGAGTCCGTAACTCTGAAGGCACCGCAAACAATTTTCCACAAAATTCACAAGGATATTTTTTTTCTGTGTGAACTCTTTGATAATGACACTGTAGTGCAGATTTTGAAATAAGTTTTTTGCCACAGAGATCGCATTCGAACGAAAAATTTCCGATTTGATGGACTTTTGTTAAATGGTATTTAAAATTGTGATCAGTGTAAAAGTTTTTATTGCAAATGTTGCAAACAACTTTGACTTTTAAACGTTTCTCTGGAAGGAAATGGCACATTTGTATGTACTTCTCAAGGCATTCATCATCAATCTTATTATATTTTCGATGTTTATTTGAGTAATACCACGAATGCAACTGATCTATGGCATTAGATAGCATTTCTTTACTAAAATCAATGTTATAATGTAATACCAAAGCATCATGTATGTCCGATATAGCCTTTAACTTTTCTTCATATTTACCATATAATGGATGTTTTCCATCGTAAAGTACGGGAAATTTTGAATAAATATCAATAAATTTACATGTAGTATCGTCCAATCGTTCAAAGATGAGTAGTTTCTGTTATAATATTACAACAAAATAAATAATTAAATATTTTTTTTTAATAATTAAATAAATAAAAGTAAATATTTTCAAGTTGTTTTTAATTGAGAATAATATTTATTGTAGTCTACTTTTAATCTAATTTTCTTGCAATATTATGTACTCATGTACATTTCACGCAATTTACAAACAAACTTCGTGAACTCTGATTGCAATTTAGTGGTATTAGAGAATTAGCTTTGCCACTGTCTAATATCTATCGGTTACATTTAGGTTATATTCATTTGAGTCTTTATATAATCCTTTAGGTTGGCTTTTGTTAAAAGGTATTTTGAACACATGGTGCACATAAACTTTCGAATATTTTTGTGCATACGTGTTGCATAAAGCTCCAACTTGTTGACTTCTCAGTCGTATAGCCTGTTTTCCTTAGTAAGACTCTAAGCATGACTCACTAAATTTTGATTGTGATATCCATAATTTCAATATGATTAGTTACGGTTTTGCAGCTAGAAACAATTTATTAAATCAAGTAGTCGTTATTTAAAAAATTAATAGAAATTACAAAATGTTAGGTTTTTTTAAATATAAGAATAAGAAATTTATTTAAAATTTTGAATGCTATGACATTTGTGTTATTTTACATCACTTTGAAAATTAAACATCCACGAACTTGTTAAACATGTATTGCAATTCATTTAATGACATTTGAAATTATTTTCAACATTACATAACTTTTAATTCCAATTTTTCTTCCGCATAATAAAGCTTGATAATTATGATATTTGATATTTTGAAAGTTTTGGATGAACAGTCACTTTTGAAAAATTCGTTTGTATAAGGATATAAATTTAAAGGATATAAAATTTAAACATAAATAATAAAATTTCCATAGGATATAGTTGGACAACTCACTCCAATGCGTTGTTCCACTTCATCACCAATAGGTGTATCGCAGAGACAGTAAAGAACTTGTATATATGTCCCCACGAACATAAAATATGAAATAGAGTGATTTGATCTATATGATCAACCTCTTTTTCCCCACAACAAGTGGCAAACATTTTGTGTGCACAAAAAATTTTTCTCCTACGACCTCGAATTTGATAGTATAGTGATAAGATACATCAAGTTCAACCTCTTCATCCACTATTAGTGTATCGTAGGGATACAATAAAAGAGAATACAATCTTGCAGCAGCAATGATAAATATAAAAGTGTTTATATTTTCAAGATTTTATATTTGTTATTTAAAAAAAAAAAAAAAAAAAAAAAAAAAAAAAAACTTTCGTATCCCCTTTTTATTTTTTTAATAATGTACAAAAATGTTAAATGTTGTAATCATAAGATTAAGTTTGAGAAATTTATTGACATGACATCCATTTACATGATATTTTATATACATATCTTTTATGTTATATAATATTTTAATCTTTTTTAACTATATTATGTGTACGTTTCATATGGCCATTAAGTCCGACAAATTGATGAAATTTAGCGTCACATAACTTACATTCAAATTTCTTCACCTCAGAATGTATCTGACGATGACGTATCAAGGAATGACAGTTTGTAAAACCTTTGCCACAAGTTTCGCATATTTTATCGCGTATATTTAAATGAGTTTTCATATGGTCTCTTAGGTCAGTATTTTGGAAAAAATCTTTGGGGCACATGGTGCATTTAAAGGCGCGAACTTTGGTATGCATGCGTGTAACGTGAAGGCCCAACAGATTTCGTAGTCTGAAACATTTTCCACACAACTCGCAAACGTGTGGCTTTTCGGCCGTGTGAACTCTTATGTGAACTTTCAGTTCCGACGGTATAGCATAAAGTTTTCCACAGAATTCACAGGGATATTTCTTTTCAGCGTGCACCCTTAAATTATGATATTGTACTGCTGTTTTTGAGACCAGTTCCTTACCGCATATATCACATTTAAATGAAAAATTTCCAATATTGTGCGCTTTAGATAAATGATGCTTTAAATTATGTTCGGTATAGAAAACCTTTTCACATATGCTACACAGAATTTTCTCTTTCATAAGTTTTCCCGGTATAAATTTACACATTTTAAAGTATTTTTCATGATATTTACTTAGCTTTCCCTTCCGTCGTTTCGTCCTAAAGTACCACAGTTTTAATTGCAATATGGCATTGGATATCACTATTTCGTTGAAATCCACATTATGTTGTTTGAGAAGGGTACTTTGCATTTCCGAAAAAGCCTTTTGTTCATCTTCTAACTTGCCATGTAACGGATGGTTTTTGTCATAGAGTATAGGAAATTTTTCTAAAATATCGATAAATTTACTTGTAGTTTCATCCCATTGGTCAAGAATGAGCGGATTCTGTTTTATTGCAACGAAAAGAAAACGAAATAATTAAAATAATACAATAAATTTGAAATTTGAAATGGAAAGAAAACTTTCTCTCTCTCTCTCTTAATATTTTTGCGAATAAACAAATTAAAATAATGTATGAACACATACATACATACATACATATATTAAATAATATTAAAATATTTAATAGAGATAATAAATCGGAAATATAAAACAAATATGAATTTAATTCCCAAAACTTGACAGTAATAATTAAAATCATGTTTCATTATTATTGACTAGAATATTTTATTTACAGTACAAATGATGGTAAATTTGCAAAATTTAAACGGATTTTCCATAGATTTGTTAGATTTGTTTATGGTGAGGGACTTTGATTATTTATTTCTTGGATATTGTTTCCAAAATTGAATTTATAGCTTCAATTGATTGAAAATGAAATTTGTAGTATTTTTTGTATATTTTTTTAAAAAATTCAATAAGAAATAAGTAAAACTTAAATGTAAAACAAATGTTAACATAAGCAAGAATGCAAAATTCGGCTATGACGATCACAGATTCGTGTGAATTAAATACTTTATATTTTGTACATACACACTCACACATACACTTAAAAACATATATAATATATAAAAGTGTTTCTTAAATATAATACAGGAACACTTAATGAGTTATAAACTTCGTTATATTTTCTACTCAACCGATTTTTATCATTTTGGGAATAGTTATGATATTATGGCAAAATATCATTCAAATTTAACGACTTATAATTGACTATTTCACGATTTTCCTGATTTTAAATAGGAGAATTCCATAAAGCTGTCAACTTTTGCAAATCTGAGCGTGCCAACAATATATATATATATATATATATATATATATATATATATATATATATATATATATATATATATATATATATATATATATATATATATATATATATATATATATATATATATATATATATATATATATATATATATATATATATATATATATATATACCTTCTTAGCGTTACACATAAATAATAAAAATACCATTTAGAAATCGAATTACATAATCATACTTTTGCAATTATACTCATGTATTAAACGATAATAACATAATTTATTTATTATAATTAGGAATGAGTCTAGTTAATATTACATTATGAATCTTTTTTTACAATATTGTGAGTCCGTTTCATGTGGCCGTTTAAACCAACAAATTGATGAAATTTAGCATCACATAATTTACATGCGTAACGCTTAACTTCAGAATGTATCTGACGATGCCGTATCAATGAATGACTATTTGAAAATCCTTTTCCACATGTTTCACAAATTTTATCGCGTATATTTAAATGAGTTTTTACGTGGTCTGTCAGATCACGCTTCTTTAAAAAGTCTTTTGGACACATGTTGCATTTGTAGGCACGTATTTTTGTGTGTATGGCGGTTACGTGATAGCGCAATTGAGTCTTTATTCTAAAAGCTTTGCCACATAGTTCACAAACATGAGGTTTTTCTGCCGTATGTACCATATTGTGAACTTTCAATTCTGATTTAATAGCAAAAAGTTTTCCACAGAATCCACACGGAAATTTTCTACTGACATGCATTCTTTGTATGTGAGTTTGTAGAGTGGATTTAAGTTCAAATTTTTTTCCACATTGTTCACACTGAAAGGGCAGCTCACCTATCTGATGAAATCTAAAAAGGTGTCCCTTTAAATTGTGTTCTATATTAAAATTTTTCTTGCATATGTGACAAAAGTATTTCATTTTCAAACGTTTTTCAGGCAAAAAATTGCATTTTTTTAAATACTCTTCTTCGTCTTTAGATAGTCTGCAATGTTTGCCTTTACGCTGTTTTGCATCATAATACCATAAATGTAATTGATCTATTGCACGTGTTAGATTTTCATCTTTCATATCTATATTGTGATCATTTAAAAGAGTATTTGATAGGTTTTGTTGAGCTTTTTGTATCTCCTCGAAATTACCATACAACGTATGACTTCCATCATAAAGAAGAGGGTATTTAGCATAAATTTCGATGAATTTTGAAGTATTGTCATCCCATTGTTTGAGCATTAAAGGTTTCTGTTTTGTTCAAAAAGAAAAATAAAGACAACAAAAATAAAATAATTAATAAGCTTATATTTTTATAAAATTCAAGCATTTAGAAAAATAATTGTACTTTATATGTATTTAAATTACTAATGACAATAAAGAAAAAATTACAGAAACGTAAACAGGACAATGGGATGAGTTCTTCAAAATTCGATGGAAATAAAATTAAAAATCATTGAAATTCCTTTTAAGTTTTAATTTAGCTTTATTTGTCGTATTTTATTATTTTCATTTTTAATTTTTATTACAAAATTTTATCATTATTATTATTATTATGAATAACAATTGTTATGCAAGTTATTAGATGTATTTATGTATGTATAATATTAAAACTATTGTGAATCTTTTTTTACTATGTTATGAGTTCGCTTCATGTGACCATTAAGACCAACAAACTGATGAAATTTGGCATCGCATAATTTGCATTCGTATTTTTTAATGGCCGAATGAATTTGACGATGACGTATTAAGGAATGACAATTGGAAAATCCTTTGCCGCATGTCTCACAAATTTTGTCTCGTATATTTAGATGTGATTTTATATGATCAGTTAAATCGCGCTTCTTTAAAAAGTCTTTGGGACACATGGTGCACTTAAAAGCACGTATCTTAGTGTGAATAGCTGTAACATGATAGCCCAATTGAGTCTTTAATCTGAAAGATTTGCCACACAGTTCGCAAACATGGGGTTTTTCAGCCGTATGTATTTTTATGTGCGTATTCAGTTCTGGTTTTATAGCGAACTTCCGACCACAGTATTCGCAGGCAAATTGTTTTCCCACATGAACACGCAGTATATGCACTCTCAAATATAATTTTGAGTCAAACTTCTGACCACATTGATCACATTGGAATGGTAGTTCTCCGATTTGATGTGCTTTAAATAAATGCAATTTTAAATTGTGTTCCGTATAGAAGAGGGTATTACACAAATTACAGGTTAATCTCTGTCTTAGCTTCAATTGTTTTGCCGGCATAAATTTACACATTTGTAAATATTTATCTTCACTACTATTTGTGTCAATTTTTCGTTTTCCCTTTCGCCGTTTTGCATCATAATACCACGAGTGAAACTGTTCTATGGCATTCGTTTGCTCTTCCTTGCTAAAGTTAATATTGTGTTGTGTAATTAGAATTTGATTAAATTCAGCTAGAGCTTTGTTCTTCTCTTCGATACTATGAAATAATGGATTCTTTGTATCGTAGAGTACTGAAAACTTTGCGTATTCTTCGATGAACTTAGAAGTATTATCATCCCATTGCTTGAAAGTTAATGGACACTTTTGATTGTTTTAAGAAAATAAAGAAATAAAAAATAAAACAATTATTTTTCACTATTGAAACTGCATTACGCAGTAAAAAATAATAACTATTAAAAAGTAATGGAACCATAAAATGAGATTGTAACATTTATATCATTGTTCCAGCGCAATTTCGCGATTTTATCAAACGGAAAACACTTTAATATGTATCTCGGCGATCATGTATAAAGGCTTAAAAGTGTACATTTATGACAACATTATTTTATTATATTGTATATGTACTAGTATTTATTATAATATACAGTGCATGTGAAATTGAATTAAAAACCCCTCTAAGACGATAGTCAGCAAAAGTTAAAAACTTGTTAAATTCTTTAATAAATTGTAAATAATAGTATATTCTTTAATCAAACTAACAAATTTTAGTTAGAAACCATTTGCAGAAAAATATATTTTCCATACAATTTCTATCCAAAACCAGATAGAATTTATTAACTGAATTTCTAAGCACTGTATCTCATTTAGGAATTTACTTACATTTTGTTTGTCAGTTTCCGGTGTAGCTTTTTTCGCAAGTAAATCTTTAAGAAAATCACATTTCTCATAATAACCTTTTGCGATTGAAGTAATTTTTTTGGCATCGCCGTTATCCAAATCAGATTTAATGATTTCGCAATATTTGTGAATCCGGTTAATTGCAGCCTTCAGTGCAGTAGGTTTAAGAAAAATATTAAACTTTTGCATGCCATTTATAATAGCTTGTTCTGCTTCTTTATGTGCTTTCGGATTTTCAAAAAGAGGATCATTGATGTCCCACAAAACCGGTTGACTTTTATACAATTCTATAAAATCATTTACATATCGTTTCTTACGATAGAATGTTGGTGTGAACTGTCGAATATATATTGTAATTAATAAATGTTATTAATAAGATATGCATTGATACATACTTTATCAGTGGTGACTGGTATTTCGTTAACATCGGAATCAGAATCTGCTCCATTATCATTATCATCGTCACCGTCATCACGATAATCTTCATCTTCGGAATCATCATTATCAGCGTCATCGAATGCATAATCTTCATCTTTTATATCCTCATCTCCAACATTTAACAAATCCGATGCATTCGCACTATCCTTTTCTCCTGAAGCTAATATTGGATCAATATAAGGCTGCAAAAAATCAAACAACTTGTTCATAAGATCCAAATCTTTATGTTTTTCGGAAACTCACTTCAATTTCCTGAACATCATATTTTATATCGTCAGCAAATTGTTCCAATGCATCAACATCCATTTCATCTTTAATATCTACTTCCGGTTTTGCTTCCTCCATTTCCTCCTTGTCAATGCCGTCACATTCATCATCCTCATTGTCGTCATCACTGTCTTCATCTTTTATCTTTTTAACTATCTGTCGCTGCGACGATGGCGCTGTTGTGGTTTCCTTATCGCTGATATCCTTATGTTTAGCTTTTATGTGGCTTGTAAATTCCGTATAACGTCGAGATTTTTTTTTGCAAAGAATACAACATAAGAAGAACGTATTTTTTAATTCATCTACATAAACATTTCCACAAAGGATCATTTTATAAATTTATAAAAAAAATAATTATATTTTATATTCCCTTTGCAAAATAATTTATAAACAAATATCTATCTATATCTTTTCAGTTGTCTGAAATGAGAGTGAGAGAGCAAAAAGATGCTATTTTGACAATTTTTTAATATGTTTATTCCTTGTTCCAAGTCGGCAAACAACCGCCGTCAATCATTTTTTGCAGGCGTCATCGCCGATTTGTTTAAAATTTAAATGATTTAATTTTGTTAAATTTTATTAAACAAATTTATATCTTTCAAATACTGTAAATAATTATAAATATTTTCGGTAAACAAAAGTGGGTTTTATATTAAAATTTCATACATTTTTACAACTTACAACATAACAGGCCCATTGTAACTCAAATTTTCATAATTGCTGTGTTTCCCGTAATGGATCATTAATGACAAATTGTTTTTTTTATCAAACATGAACAATTAGCCGTGGAACACTCATTGTAAAGAGAGCTCCCAATTCATTGGCTTTAAAGCACAGGTGTCCAAAATAAAAATTTTCTGAATCATGATATTAGACTACAAACTCTGCTTACTTTATACGTACACTATTGGAAGGAAAATGTAAGGTAGTGCGAAAGCGCTCTACTACTCTAAAGTTTCGTAGTCTAACCTCAGTAAAGACTATATTTTGACAAACAATGCCTTAGAATGTTTGAAATAATGATGCCAAAATCTCAGAATTACCGACTCGAAAGGTTAGACTAAAAATTCTGCTAACGCAACAATACTTCACATAAATGCTATCAATGCCTACTGCTCTCTCAATAGTATGAGAGAAAAAGTTGTATTTTAGCTCTTTTGAGAAATGTTTGATAATAAATGTAAATTTAAAAAACATTTCGCACTTAATATTTGCATTCATTGCGAACTTTTCTAATGGTAATTTGTAAAGAAATCACGAGAATAACATTAAAAAATGTGTCTACTATCACAACTGTTAAAATTGAAAACATTTTCCGAAGCATGCAAGGCGAATGAACATAATGCATGAGGTCAATTAGATTTGAAGACAGCTTGTCAGTTGACACAGTGAAATTAATTGTCAAATTTTATTTATATATTTTTCAATTTAATTTTGTAAACAAATAGATTTTTTTTAATATTTAAAATTTACAAAAAAAAATAATAATAATAAACATTATTTTGCACTTCTACATATTTAAATAAGTATACTTAGGCAAATATACCAATTAATAATTAACATTTTTTAATTCAAATAACTAAACCATGATGGAAGGATATTGTCTTATATTGTAGCCGTAAGAGCTTCGATTTCTATCATGCTAAGAAAATGTCAAAGTTTGTTAACAGTGTGCATTTACATTAATGTTCTATGCTTCACAACGTATTTGTAGGTTTTAATTGTGTGTTGTTTATGTTCTCTCGTTATTTCAAGAGAGATTTTTAAATTTTTCATGGCAGTTTATTTTGTAATGTTGTATTAATACGTTCACCTTACATAAATCTGCCTTGAAATAAACTATGACACAAGTTTTCTATTGCGTATCATGCAGCTGATCAAATATTCCCATCTTTACAATTCGCCTTGAAACAAACTTTTCGTTTACGAAACAAAATAAACAACATATTATGTGTTTCCAATAATGTAAAAGCAATAATTACAACCAATAAATAGTTTAATAAGCAGTAATAAATATATAATAAAATATATACGTATTTTCATATAATTTAATATTAAAATCTATCATACAACAATTTGACAGTTCGTAGTCATAAAGCGATTATAAAATAAAGCGAATTGGCTGATGTGTTCACTTTTCAGTCCCCTTGATTTTTAGTATACAATTAAAAATACTATTGGGAAGTGCCGCGTGCTTTTTTATTATACATAAATATAAATATTTTTTTTGTGATTTAACTTAAAAATAATGTCCTCAAATTCACAAAATAAGCAAATAAAATTTTATAATCCTTCAAGCTCCGCCAGTTCCGATAGGTATAAAAGCTAACTCCATATAGATTCTATTGGTTTATAATACACTTAAATTTACATATTGTACTAACATTTCTACATTGTTTGTATGAATGTATGTATGTATATAGAAGTATACTATGTATTTTATGTACAATTTGTGTAACCATGGACGAAATTAATGCATTTCATAAGGGAAATCATGGAATCGATAAATTTTTATAAAAAATTTTTGAGGTGTCAAACATTATTTGTGTAAAGTAAATCGAATAGCTTCTTTGTATATACATATGTACTTGCATATATGCGTTTTTATACAAATTGCATACCGGCTGAAAAAGCATCTCACAATATAACGGTCTTGAAAGGTGAAAGTATGATTCATTTATTTGCAGTTTCATTGTCACGCAATAGTATATAATATTATATACCCAAATTATTAAACATTTTCGAATATGATTAGGTTATGGACTCACATTTTTCATGTCTTCCCACGATGCACCTAGTCATATATAATCAATTAAAGTAAACCATGTAATTAGTAGATTATAATATATCCGAAATATGAATATTATCTATGAAAATTTTGTCTGAGGTTAATAGTTCTTTATTACTAAGTATTCATTTAAATGTCATATTTCTTAGTATGTTAACTAATTTTTTACAATTTTTTTTTTTAATTATTGTTCGAAATGGTCATAATTATTGCTCTCAACTATATATTAAAATTAAAAAGGCAAAAAAAGAAAAAGTTTATTATGAAAGAACTCTTCTTAAAAGTATGAATATTTTTTTGTAGCGATGATCGCTGTGAAGTAACAGAACAGCTTTATGTGGACTTAAACTTAGCAAATACTGAGTATTTTGGCTGCCCAGCTTCACCTACTACAGTACCTGCTAGGACACCACAATGTTTAGAATCTCCAGCACGTGCTGGAGTACCACGTAGACGACAACGTACAACTTCTATGAATAATCAGACTACAACCGCAAATCCATCGGAATGTGTGATACGTTCAAATAATCGTACAATTTACACTGCCGGACGTCCTCCATGGTATAACTGTGCTGGACAACAAGTGGAACCATTTGTCATAGGTGAATTCTTTTAATGTAATAAAACAACAAAAAACAATTCAAGAGAAATTGTCTATATTTCCATTTAGGTATATGCGGTGGTAGTGCTTCTGGAAAAACTACTGTTGCACAGAAAATTATTGAATCCTTAGATGTGCCTTGGGTTACATTACTCTCTATGGATTGCTTTTACAAAGTGTGTTGTAAAAACATCAAGAGTTTATTAGTAATTTTCATTATTATTTTGTGTGTATGTTGTTCTTCAGGTGCTCAATGAAAAACAACACGAGCAAGCTCTTTTAAATGAATACAATTTTGATCATCCTGATGCTTTCGATATGGATTTATTGTTGGAAGTTTTGAAAAAGCTTAAAGAAGGACGTAAAGTGGAAGTTCCAGTTTATAATTTTGTTACACATTCAAGGGAAACAACCACTGTAAGTGTTTAATATTTGATTATTCATTTTAGTTAGTTATTTAATAAATGTTTTATAGAAAACTATGTATGGTGCTAATGTGATAATATTTGAAGGCATTTTGGTGTTTCATAGTCCTGAAATTCTTAAATTACTTGACATGAAAATCTTCGTTGATACAGATCCAGATATACGTCTAGCTAGACGTTTAAAACGGTAACAAAAGGCTTATGTTCTGTGTTATATCTGAAATGTAATAATTTTATAAATAATATATTTGCAGAGATATTTCTCAACGTGGACGTGATTTAAATGGGGTATTAAAACAATATTTGAATATGGTGAAACCTTCGTATTCAAACTATATTGCTCCTACCATGGCTCATGCCGATATTATAGTTCCGCGTGGTGGTGAGAATAAAGTAGCTATACATTTAATAGTCCAACATGTTCACACTCAACTTCAATTAGTAAGTACATTGGTGTATTTTAAAATCAAAAATATTTTATATATATATATTTTTTTTTCATTTTAGCGTGGATTTAAGTTACGCGAAGCTTTAGCTAATTCATACAATGATCAACCAATGCCAGATTCTTTACATTTGATACCAGCTACACCACAAATCAAGGGTTTACATACTTTTATCCGTTGTAAAAATACATCCAGAGATGAATTCATATTTTACTCCAAAAGACTTATACGCCTAGTTATTGAATACGCTCTTAGTTTATTTCCATTTAAACAGACTACGGTTGAAACACCTCAAGGAGTTTTATATCGTGGAAAAAGAATGGCAACACACAAAATTTGCGGGGTTTCGATACTAAGAGCTGGCGAAACAATGGAACAAGCGATATGTGATGTTTGCAAAGATATACGCATTGGTAAAATTCTCATCCAAACCAATAAGGAGACAGAAGAACCAGAATTGTATTATTTACGTCTACCAAAAGACATTCGTGAATATAAAGTTATTCTAATGGACGCTACAGTTGCTACAGGAGCAGCCGCAATGATGGCTATACGTGTGTTGCTTGATCACGATGTCAAAGAAGAAAATATTATATTGGCTTCATTGTTAATGGCAGAAATTGGAGTGCATAGTATAGCTTATGCTTTTCCAAAGGTTAGTTTTCAATGCACTTTTAAATTTCTTAAAATTTTCTCAAAATAATGTTATATTTAAATATTTTTTCTTTAAATCTAGGTTAAAATTGTATCCTCAGCCCTCGATCCGGAAATTAATGATAAATTCTATGTGATTCCAGGCATTGGGAATTTTGGGGACCGCTACTTTGGTACAGAACCGTCGGAAGAATTCTATTATTAATTTGTTGTTGCAATTCATTTCTGTTTTATTTATTATTTATAAACAAATTTATAAAACAAATATTAGGTCATGGTAGGCGAAAAACTCATAATGTTTTAATCTCCATAAATGTATTAATGTATTTCTTATTTTTGTAAAATTTCAACTACACAAATTTCTCAATATGTTCTTCTGTCCTCATTTGTTATATCTTAATTGAATATCATATACATTTTCAAAAATAGGTTGGAATGTTAAAAGCCAACAATATAGATAAAAAACGTACTTATACACACACTTTTAAGAAAATTGTTCATTGAATATATATATACACACATATACAACGTATTTTAAAATAAGAAAATTTTGTTTTTGTATTTCGTTTATTAGTTATTTACAATTAAAAATGTCTCCATAGCCATTGTATAACAAAGGCAACAACACCTAAAAGTAAAGCTATACCAAGATATTTTTGTAATAAAATATCTAAAATTTCAGAATATCGATTATTTTTATTCAAAAATGTTGCTGTTGTTGTTGGTTGATTACATCTAGTCCATACATCTTTCGAATCAAGAATTTCGGCATTCATACTAAATTTTGTAGTGGAAATAATACGCACTCTAACCGCGCTACCTAGAAGATTATCATGCATGGGTAACAGAATTTGCTCGTAACTCTTATTATGAGCTACATAATGCAATTTATCATGAGATATTTCGGTTACTAAAACATTATAGATTTGACCTTCACGTCCGGCATAAGGATGATAACTATTGAAGAGATCAGTTAGTCGTTTAGTGCGTTTTTTTACCAAATGTGCCGGTATTCGTGTCATTTTAGCGGCAGGAGTCCCTGGACGTGGGAAAAATTGATTTATAAATAAACTGGGAAATTTATATTTTTCACATAACGTGATTGTTTCCTCAAAATCTTCCTCTGTCTCAGTTGGAAAGCCACAAATAATATCAGTTGCTATTGTCACTTGTGGCACTTCCTTACGCAAAAAGTCTACGACGTATTCAAAATCCTTACGACAATACTCGCGTTTCATATCGCCTAGTACGGAATCGCTACCACTCTGAACGGGTACGTGAAGAAAGGAGTATACCCTGGGGTGTCGTAATACTTTGGCAATTTCCTCCAAGTGTTCTAATATATAAGGAGGATTTGTCATTCCTACACGGAGCATACAATTTTCGGGAATTACCTCAACAAGCTGCCAAAGTAATTCTGGTAATGATGATCCTATATCTCTACCATATGCACCAGTGTCTTCGGATGTAAGCCAGATCTCACAGCAACCTTCCTCAAAAGCTTGCTTAGCCCTTTCAACAATCTCTTCTGGCCTATAGCTGGCAAGATCGCCTCTTGCATGTTTTGTTTTACAATAAGTGCATTGATTAAGGCATCCAGTATTGATGGGAATAATTTCAATCAGTGGGTTTTTTCTTACTTTCGGTAAGGCCAATTTAGCACCAGCAACTCTGCGACCATCTTCCTTCTTGTTTTGTAATAAGCGTACGCTGTGCCCCTTTAATGTTTCTTCCACAACCTCGACAACACGATCAATTTGTTGAACACCTATTACTGATAATCCCTTTAAATAATCTGCTTTAGGTGCCCCCTGGGGTACACATCCTGCTACCACCACGTGTTTTCCACTGTTTATACCATTCTCTATTTCATTGCGAAATGTGTCTTCAGATGGATTTTTTACAGTGCAACTATTTAATAACCATAAATCAGCATTTCTTTTACTTTCGGTTAACTGATAGCCATACGCAGCCAACTGACCAGCCATATACTCACTGTCGGAGTTGTTATGAGCACATCCCCAAGTTTTTACATACACTTTCTGTGTACCAGGTATAACACTTTTATGAATGACTTTCTGTGCATGTGCATCATCATCATCGACTTTCAAATTTATACGCTTTTTAGGCCTTACAGTAACACTTTTCTTATTTTGATAACGTTCTATTGGTTTAATATCCTCTGGTGATATTAAATCCTCTATATCTTCAATATTATTTTCGTCCATGTTAACCATTATATCGTGGTGTGCTCGCTACTGAATAAAGAGTTGCCACATTTATTCTTCTAGAAGTTTAATGGAAAAATCTCCTATATGAAGAAATCAAACTAACAAGTGGCAACATCAAAAATTTTTTTTGCACGTGCGAAAGGAAATATTACTTTAAAATAAAAACTGAAATTATTAACGAAATTTAATATAAGAAATTAATTTTAAAAGAGGGTATTCTCAAGTATTCTAAAGTTTTCGTTGAGCGTTAAAACCAAAACAGTTTTCGCCAGAGGAACACCATAAGAATTCATCATACTTAGTATCACTGTCCAAAAAACATATTTACTAAAAGCCAACAATTATTCAAATAATTTAAAAATTATTATAAAATATAAATTTTACATTGAGCGTTGATACCAGTAATGGTTAACGATACAAGGATATTATACAAACCAATTGAAATCAATTGAGCTGTCCAGAAAACCGAAGATTAGGAGGTACCATTTAGCAAACTTTCAAAAATATCTCAAATGGTGTAAATTGGCAAATTCTAATAAAATCTTTATTTTTCGTTGACTGTTTAAAACAACAACGTTTTCCGTAGAGGAACACAAGGTATCAATGTAAATGGGTGTTACTTTCCAAAAAACTAGGGAATACGAGCAAACTTTTCAGAATATCCAAAATAGTGTAAATTGAAATTTGTTTATTACATCTAAATTTTTGTTGATCATTGGAACTTGTACGAGTGGGTATCACTTTCCAAAAAACTAGGGGATAGGAGGTACCCTATAACAAACTTTCGCATATGGACAAAATTATTTATATTGATTTTTTATTGTGTCTTTGATATAATTTAGTTCCGGCGATTAAAAATTCTTATGATTGTTTAATTGGGCATATGGCCTGAATATTTGTCAAACTAATCTTCATTAAAAAACCAATTACCAAAAATTTAGATAATTGGTACCGACTTTTGTGTCATTTCAACAACACTAATGTGCTTGTCGGCTTCGCTTCGTATGAATACATTTTTTGGGGTACGTGAAAAGATTTCAGGTAAATTAATAAAATTACATTCTATTTTTTATTCATTATGGTTATAGTATGTAAAATTACAAATTTTGAATTATAATTAATTGTTTTCGCAAAAGATTTGGAATTATTTGTTTAAATTTGGAATGTAATAATATTAACTTGAAATCAAATTTCGTGTATGTATATCGCAAATTTTAATTTTTGTGTTCGAAACAAGAAATACAAATTCTAAGTTATTATTAGTTTGTTATTAATTTCTAAATATATTAGTTTTGATTTATAAAATTTTTAAAAAGATGATAAAAAATTGCGTGAAACTATCACACTTTTAATTTGATTTGAAAAGTAATATAATGATGGTATACATACAGATTTTTTAATAAGCAACCATGTTTTTTTTCCAGTTATACACTCTGTATTGTTGATTTGCAAAATATTGCGAAAAGAATTAAGTTGGTAAAGGTATCGGCAAGCTGCTCATGAGCATTAATCGTGAAGCTGCTGAAGTTGATCGTATTACAGTTAAAATACTTAATATGAAACGTAGTGCTTCTCGCGATTCTCCGAATAGAACTAGTCATTCTTCACGTTCGCGATCATTAGTTATGGGCCGTGGTGCATATGATAACGGAGGTGGTGTACCGGGTGATTCACCCGAACGCATTTCTCCAGATAGGTTAAGACGAAGGGTTGGACGATCGCCAAGTCCACGAGGACGTTACAGTGGCGCCTCCCCACATCGTGAAGATTACATTCGTGGGGTCCCACCATCTGCTGAAAGACCATCATATAAAGTATTATGTGTAAGTGCTTTACATCCAAAGGCATCTGATGAATTTATAAAGGAGACTTTGTACCGAGAATATAAGAAATTTGGAGATTTTAGTATACGCATTTCTCATGATTTGGATGAAAGAGTTGCTTATGTTTGTTTTAGAACTGCCGAGGATGCGCGGGAAGCTAAACATCATAAACCTCGTATAGTACTTTATGACAAAGTGGCATTAGTTGAACCAGTTTATGAATCATCTGGACGAAGTGAACATAGGTAAGTAAAATATTATTTTTTCTACTTATTTCCTTTTTGTTATACACCAATATTTTTTCTTTATTTGTTGTTTTATATTATAAATTATTAAAATTTGCATTTTTTATAATTAAAGAATAAAATCCAACAATGGGAAATTTGATTTATATTCTATTCAAATTTGTGCATGGCTTTCCAAAAAAAGACCACATTTTATAGAAAACTTCACCTTGAAAATTTAATGAAGCATTTTTTAAATTTTCAACATAATAATAAAGTCAGACAATTTCTTTTAGAGTTAAATGAGCTTTATACTCTATTCCTTGGTCCAAAATTTCACTGTGCAAAATTTCATTATATTTGCCCAAGAGAATCTCGCTTTTTAGAGATTGTCCCATAATGAGAATTACTATTTTTACTATTTTTAACACGTAATTGATTTTTTATTTCTTTAGTGATATTAGAAATCGTTAGATAAATAGTAAAAGATCAACGTAATAAGGTACAGATTATTTAAAAAATAGATATAAAATTTAATATACATTTTGCTCATTTCATAAATTGAATGGTACAATATTTTTACGCTAAATCCATATAAAAGAGCCAATTACACAATTAAATAAAGGTTGCGTATAAACGAAATACATCAATGTTTTCCATTTTCATAATATTATTTAGCAATATGTAAAAATAAAAATTAAATAACAAATTAATAGAATAAATAGATTTATAAATTTATGAATATATATAAAATGAATAATAGTTTACTCCCTTCATATCTGTTTGCTTTTAGACCACGCGGACGATCAATTTCTCCTCCCGAATACGATCGTTATCATTACACTAGGGTGCCGGTACCCCCTCCGGGTCCTCCAGAACATCGTCGACCTCCTTTGGATGCTTATGATCGTTATGGACCTCCTCATATTCCACCGCATCCGCATACACGTGAATATCGCCCTATTCATCATGAATATCCGATGCCTCCCAGAGGACCTCCTATTCACCGTGGTCCACCACATATTCATGGCCCTCCACCACATTACGGTGGTCCCCCACGTCATATGGGTCCTAGACCACATGTGCCCTACGAAAAACCAGAAAACAAAAAGGATAAATTTCCGAATTATTTACATCATGTTCAGCCCGAAGACGATCCTTTGTCAACACGTACACTATTTGCTGGCAATTTAGAGGTGACCATTTCTGACGATGAACTTAGGCGTATATTTGGAAAATATGGTATTGTTGATGACATAGATATTAAGAGACCACCGCCGGGTACAGGAAATGCTTTTGCATTTGTACGTTATCAAAATTTGGATATGGCTCATCGGGCAAAGTGTGAACTATCCGGACAATACATTGGTAAATTTCAATGTAAAATTGGTTATGGTAAGGTTACGCCAGCAACACGAATCTGGGTTGGTGGTTTGGGTGCATGGACATCGGTTACCCAATTGGAGCGGGAATTTGATCGTTTTGGTGCTATTAAAAAAATTGAATATCAAAAGGGGGATACTTGTGCTTATATACAATATGAAACAATTGAAGCAGCAACGGCTGCTGTTAAAGAAATGCGTGGTTTTCCTTTAGGTGGACCTGAAAGACGTCTCAGAACTGATTTTTCTGAACTACCTGGTGTGACACCAACCGCAGCCCCGTTTAAACCAAAAGCGCCATATGAGGAGGGAGCTGGAGCTTCTGCACCACAGTCTGAATACAGACGTCCCGAATACGATTATCATTATGAGGAATCACATCATCATCATCCACCTCACCATCATCATTATGCTCCACGTGGTGGTTATGCGCCATATCCTCCACGTGGAGGATATCGCGGACGTGGTGGTTATCGCGGACGAGGACGTGGTTCATATCATTATCATAATGATGTCCATAGACCAACACATCCAAGTGCTATGTCTTCTTCGGCTGCACCCGTCCCTCCACCAGCGGGTATCGATGATGAATGGCGCCGACCGCCAGGAGAGCCCGGTTTTGATAGAGGACGTTCTGGCTCTCGAGAACTGAGAGCAGATCGTTCTCGATCACGTTCCCCGCATAAACGTACTCATTCCCCAGGATCGGATTCAGATTCTTCTCAGCATCGCAATGGTGGCTCATTGTCATCTGCTCGAACTTTACCAGATGTCGCACGCAAATGCACAGTTTTATGGCAAGGTGCTCTCATATTAAAGAGCTCCCTATTTCCAGCAAAATTTCATCTCACCGATGGTGACGCTGACATTGTTGAATCCCTAATGCGTGATGAAGAGGGCAAGCATAATTTGCGTATAACGCAACGTCTACGCTTGGATCCACCCAAGTTGGAAGACGTACAAAAACGTATAAGTTCATCATCTTCACATGCAATCTTTTTGGGTTTAGCTGGTTCAACTTCTGTTGCCAACACATCCGATGATAGTTCGGTACAAACTCGACCTTTACGTAATTTGGTTTCTTATTTGAAGCAAAAGGAAGCAGCAGGTGTTATTTCTTTATTAAACAAGGAAACTGAAGCTACTGGTGTATTGTATGCTTTTCCTCCTTGTGACTTTTCTTCAGAGCTTTTAAAACGTACATGCGCAACTGTAACTGAAGATGCCTTTAAAGAAGATCATTTAGTTGTGGTTGTAGTTAGAGGAGGTACAGCTTAATTAAGATTCTTAACATACTTCTTAAGTATCAAAACAAAAATACGTTGAACATGCAAAAGACATGAATGTGTATGTGAAGACGAAATCATAAAAGTTTTATGATCAAACATATTTCAACATAATATTTACAAATTTATATCTACAAATACAAATATACATATATTAATTTATTTGTATAATTTATATATGCACAATAACCAACAATATTAACATTCAGTTAAAATTTTCAATACAAGTAAAAAACAATTATCTATCTATTAAACATTTAACATCATAGCTCGATCAATCACAACAATGTACATACATTGTTACATTATGATTTTTTATAACTTCTCTATCTTTAATTAAATTTATTAGATTGATATTAATATGTTCTACTTAAAAAATGATCATTTAACACAAATTTGTTATACAAAATTGACTCTATTAAGTGAAGAAATATTTGGTTAATGTAAACCAATTGTCGGAAAACGAACGATATAATTCAAAAAAATATAAATACAAATATAAATTCATTCATTGATTCATACAAAAATATACTATCTATCATACATATATAATACCCTACATACATTCGTGCCAATTGTAAATTTAATAAAGACAAACAAACAACAACATATATGCAACAGATTTGTGAATTAATAACAAAAACAATTGTGCAGATGCAATGGAAACTAAAGTGTTTGAAAAAAAAAAAAGTTATTTTATGAAAAAAATTAAATTGTTTAAAATGTGCGTAGAAAAAATGATACATATATTATATAAATCTATAAATTATTGATTCAATATGAAAGAAATAATAATAAAACTGCTTTATACATAAATACATCTCAAAAAAAGTTTCTGGTGTTAAAGTGTTTAAATTTAAAAATTAGATTTAACTGGTGGAGTTTCTTTAAATTGTGCTTTTATCCTTTTTCTCAATTATAATATATTTATAGAAGTAATTTATATATAATTTTGATTTTGTGAAAAATAGTTTTCTTATCATTTTAAACAAAATTCTTTTCAAATTTAAATAATTTAAGTGTTTTTTTTTCTCATTTTCACTACATTATTGAGGAGTAATTTCAGTTTTGGTTCAAGTGATAGATGTGTTCCGTGTTGGTTTTAATATTTGAAATGTTTATAAGAAGTGATCTTAATGTGCTTTGGATTTAATAACTGCCTGAAATATTGATCGATATAAAAATAAACATATTATGATTGGACTCATTCTTGCCTTAATTGCTTATCATATTGTTAATATAGAATTTAAATAATCTGAAAATGAGGCAATACAACTAAAATATATATTCTTAAATTATAAATTAAGAGAGATTTATTGTGTTACGATGGTGTCACCGTTGAGTTATGATATCTACTTAAATTTGTAAAAAATAAGTGATAGTTCTAGACTAAAACAATGAGTGATCACAATGTACCGCTTTTGCAAAAAAAAAATAAAAATAAAAAATAAAAAACAAAATGTAAGAACTATCTTTTGCCATCAAGTTTACATAAAAAATGATTTCTTCTTAGGTAATTTATAAAAATATCGAAAAGTTAAGTGTTTCACAAAAGCAAAGGCAAATAAAATTTCTTACCTTAATCTTTCTATTTTAAAATTTACCAAAAATGCTTCTTTCAAATTGGTTTAATTGTTTGTGCAGTGCTTGTTTTCAAAATATATAATTCAACAGTTCCAAATTTAAGAGTGATCAATTTTAATACTCATTGATAGTATTACGTTTTATAATTACTCAACATTAAGTTCAATAGTGATTTTAAATTAAGTTTAATTTCAAACCCATTTTTTTAATTCAAAATATACTTCAAGTGATCACAATGTTCGAAATATTTTGTGAATTCGAATAAAATTTGAAATGTTTATGTAGTGGGTTGTGTTAAATTAAAAACACTACTTTTTTCAAACTATTAGATACATATTGGTTGTCATAATATTCTTCTGTAAATACTTATATAAAATGTTCTAAAATCAAACATAATTTAAATAAACATTAGTTTTAAATTCAAGTGAAGTGGTGAACAATTGCATTAAGAAAAAATGAGAGAATTTTTCTTTTTAAATAGGCCATTATATAAATTTCGTAATTATTGAATTTCTAAAACAAAAATCATCTGTGAATCTGTGCAGCAACGAAATGAAGACAAGTCTGTCTGGTATATTGAAATCTTAAATTGTGTTTTTCTTTGATTATTTTTAACTTTACTTTTTGCACATCCTTAGAAAACTAATTGTAGCATTTGTTTGAAAATTTTAGTAAAATTGAAAAGGGTTTTACAAATGTTACAGAGTTTTCTACAAGGTAATGCCCACCAATATTACAAAAATAATTGATTTGAGAACAAAATGAAACTATTTATTTAAAATGCAATGTGGCTACATAAAATCAAACAAAAAAATCAATTATTAAAATTTGAAATCAGTGTAATTGTGGCAAAGGAAATGACGAGTGGTTCGTTAAAGTGTTGATGTATGTATTAACATTAATTTATACAACAATTATTACAACAACACGTTTTGTATATAAAGTATTTTAATCATAATAAATGTAATAAAGTGTTGCAATAGCGAAAAATTTCGGATTGTCCACAGTATAAGATAAATAGCCATCATTATCGGCATCCCATAAAAAATTAATTAGAGAATAATATCCCTGCATTAATTTTTCTCCAATCGTGACAATTACAATGTAACGGTATCTGCAAATAAAAAATTATAATTAGCAAGAGATTTTTTGGTAAGAGAATTTTCAAATATCAATTTTTTATGCTAAATTAATTTTCCTAAAAGTTTTGGAACATTAATGTAAATAATATACAACTACTGTAAAAGTCCTCTTCAGAATTTGAAAACACTATAAATACTTCGTTAACAATAACACATTTAATACTTCAATGTATTAATTAATTTAAAACCCAATAACAAAATATTGTTAGGCAAATAATACTTAAGGTGCATATTCATATTTATGGCTCTTCATGACCTGATTTTATTGACATCTTGATAAATTTTCTAATTTTAGTCCTTTTAGTTGGCTTTTATAGAATTATTATTTTGCAATGGATCAAATAAGTTTTTAAATAGAAGAGCGATATTGGTTTTTCTAATATATAAAGGATGTGGGAAAATCGAAATGAACTTTTTAAATAATTATAATTTTCATTAACTCTCAGTTTGTAAATTTTGTTAGTTATTATGGGCAGATATTTATAAGTTTATTTTTTATAAAAAAAATTAACAAAATAGAGAATAAATTTTAGACCAGATTTATTTGCTTGTTCCCTTAATGTAGTACAGGCTTTTAATTCTAATACCTATACCTAATTTTAATACCCTATTACCACGATATTTTCAAAGTAGTATGTTTGTATCGGGATAAAACAATAATGCTATCGCAACTTTTAAGTACACCTTTGGAACTAAAATCGCTTTCTGAGGTGATTTAATGATGCACGTCGGTTCGTCCGCCTGGCTGACGGTACTTGTAAACAAAACAAAATGGAGTTACTAATTTTCAAGATAAAATTTGGAAGATGCCATTACTTTGGCCAAGAACGATACTAATATTTATGATCTTGGCACAAATAAATTTTGGAATAATGTAAACCCATGTGCTAGCATCGTTTCATTATTTCTTGTAGCTCCCACGCAACCCCCACCTTTTAATATAACTTTAAGAAAATCACACAAATGGTAGTAACATTATTGCTCTCTTAATAACCATTACAACTAACAATGAGATGTAGGGTATATAATAAGACGAATCTTTGCAAATTTTGCCTTAAGACTTTTGCAGTAAAATGAGCGATATATCAAATTCTAAAAGAGTACTTACCTATCATAATTTTGTTTTTTAATACGATTTTTTATTTCTTCGCTAACTTGTGTGCACAGATCTAATGTTGACTTTGGTGTATAAGTAAATCCATCAAATGTGGTGTCCATAACTGTTTTAATAATTTTCTCACATACCTCTTTATTGAAAGGCCTTACAGGTTGCATGCGATATGTGGGCATAAATCGCATAACTGGCTAATAATAATTTGAATCGAGAAAATTTCAAAAGAATTATAAAATTCATACGTATATGCAAGCATGTAGTAAATTATTTATTAACAAACCTTTGGTATTGCAGCAACAGTAAATTTTGCTATTTGAGAATTATGTCTTTTCTGGAATAAAACATAAATTCATGATGCTTTTGTTAAATCAATAAAATTTGAAATTTCTATAGAAACTAATCATTTGATGTCATTTTGGTTTACTCGATAATTAATAAATTATTTTTCGTATAAAATACATACGCACATACAAACATACATACCTCTTGTGAATAATGATGTTCTGGATTTGATTCTGACATTGTAATAAAAGTTGAAATTTCAAATGATGTTTAAATATTAGTATTTAATTATTAATATATGTACGTATCTCAATTATTTATTATTATGGATAACATTTTTATCATAGACTAATATGACTATGATTTTTATAATAACACAATAATCAAAAGAATGTCTTTATGGGTGAATTACGAAATATTTTCGTAAATATGTGTGTGTATTTATGTTTATAATTTTCTAAGATTTTTTTATTTTGATATAATTTATACCCTTCACCGTAGCAAGTGGTGAAAAAGGCATATTATATATATATATATATATATATATATATATATATATATATATATATATATATATATATATATATATATATATATATATATATATATATATATATGTATATACATATATTACATTATAATTTCAATCGATAAAAAATTAAAAAAATTTTTTTGGTTTCTCGCTCCTTATGTGGTGATTATAGCGCCAACTAGGGTAGTTTCTACAATGACCAAAATAAATTTCATTTCGATTTTTTATTTTTACTTTTTCATTACCTATCAATATTACCATACAAATGTAAGGTAATATTGATAGCTAATGAAAGGGGCTTGCATGGGACCTATGCAAAGTAATGATCGACCCCTGCAAAATTTGGCACATGATTTCAGAATATTCTAATTATTATTATTTTTTTTTGCAAAATTTTGTTAAAATCGCCTAAAATTTGGGACTTTTATGAGGTTAAAATCTTATGAGCGGTTTCTGAAATATTTCAATAGGTTTAATCCTTGATCCAAAATAAGAATATGCACCAAATTTCATGAAGATATCTCACAACGTTTACATGGACAGCCAGCCGGATGGACAGACAAATAATCGGAGGGACATTGTTTAATCGACTCTAAGAGTGATTCTGAATCGATCGCTATACTAAAAAAATGGTGTAACATAATTTTTTCATAATACCCCAAACTGCTACTACTGTTATAGGGTATAAACACTATTCCAAATATATATTTTTATTTTTATTTGCATTGCATGCGTTTATAATTTCAATATTAAGACCATTCAAATTAAAAGTAATGAATGTGGTTCTCAAAATAAGAAATAAATAATATTATACGCAAATATGCAGTTGTAAGAACTTAACTTCTTAATAAAAACTATAAATAAGTGTAACAAAAAATTAGAGTTGATCATCAAAATATTGCTTCCAATTATGTTTAATTTCTAAGGGAGGGAAATTTAATACTCTAGAAATTCGGATATGCTATTACATTTTATATATGGATTCTTAGTAGTTCGGATCCCAAGATAGGTAGGGAAGGGTGATGAGCATATATTTGCCTGTATATCCACAGCTTCACCCAGATCCATGGTGTTCCATTGTGATCTCTTCTTCCAACTTGAGCAGGGTTGAAATGCTATAAATTAAGGCAATCTTATTGGCAATTTAACGACTGCCAAAATGCAAAGTTGCTGCCCTAACCACTTCAACCTTTTAAATGTTTCACGGACTCTACGAGCAAATTTATCACATATTTAATTCCCCAACCAGCACCGCTTCATACTATTTTCAAAGGAAACAATGTATAATCCATAAAAATCTTTCCCCTAATAATTATTTATTTAAAATAATAAATAACAATTAAACAATGCAATAAATTCAAATGTCATATTTTTCTTTTAAACACACATTTATTATTTTAATTTTGTATTGTTTTATTACAATTATATTTTTGTCGTAAATATACATACTAATTGATTCAAAAAAAGTTATAGCATATGGGAGGGATTTAATTAATGTAATATATTTTTATAATACATGTATATATATGTATATGTATGAATGTATGTATGTATGTATGTATGTATGTATGTATGTATGTATGTATGTATGTATGTATGTATGTATTATAAATCAATAGTATATATAAAAAAATGCACATTTTTTATTAAAATAAAAGTTCCCATAAGCATCAACATATATCAGTTTTGATAGACGATTAGATAAATTTGTATGTGCAGTTATAATGTAATATAAGTTTTTGTTTTTGTTTTTTTTTTTTTTATAAAAAGTTTGTTACCATTTCATTTTTGTAAAAAGTCGCAAAAATTTATAGGTATACATATATATACACACTTATATCTATATACATGTAAGTGTATGCACTTACATATATATAAAAAATTAAATGAATAAAATATATCAATATTTATTTGTATATAAAATATAGTTTAATGCAATAAAATCATATTCCACAAAATATAGTAATAATTATAATTAAAACATTGCAATTGGTAGCAAATGTATTAAAGCTTTTTGTATTTAAACCAAGTACTATATAATATTCTCTCTGTATACACATTACACAAGTTCATAGAATATAATTTAAATCACATTTTAAATAAACATGGATAAGTGCGCAATAAGATGTTATTTTCTTTTAGCTTTTGGATTTCATTTTAATAATGTTTTTTAAATTATTTTGAATATTATTTATTCTATACACAAATATATTTTATATACAGATATTAAAATTAAAATAGTGCAATAATGCATTCAGGCAACAATATTCAATCAATAAAAACAACAAATACATTCACATATTGAATACATCTATAAACATTTAGTTACACCAATATTTTTTACGTTACATATATTTTAAGTTAAATTTTTTTATTTGTGCTTTATAATTTTTTTTTTAATTTAAGAATAATGTTGGTGGTTGTGCTATTTTATAGCATATTTTTGGTCCAATTCTCTTTTAAACAGTATTGACAAAAATACGTTTTTTTTTTGTTGAGCCAATACAGTATTTCGTGTTATTGAAAGTATTTAGTGTTAATCATTAGAACGAACTTTGCGTAATGATCCACGATTAAATTTACATATAGATTCCAAGAGCGCCGATCTTTCTACTTCGTTGCCAAATTGTGCTTCTGACGTAATATTCGGTGAAGATGATTGTCTGTCAACACTGGCCAAAGAAGAAGTTTGTCGCAGTTGTTGGGAATTTGGATGACTTTGATGTCCATGCGATTTTTGGCATACATAAGGCGTTGTGGGTGAAGCTACCAAACAAAAAATTAAAATAAATAAATAGAAATAAAATATGCAAATAAGTAATATTATTTTATTTAACGTACATTTTGGTGTATTAGCCTCTTGAGAAAAATCTCCTTGATATACACTATTCACACGAATAAAGTTTTTAGAATCGCTTTCATATGATTCCGCATTAGAATTACCTTCGGTTGCTGCTGTTAATGCAATTTTACTAATGTTATTTTGTAACGAACTCTGTTGTTTAAGTTTCAATTGTTTATGATCATGCCGCTAAAGATAAACAGAAATTTATATATATATATATATATATATATATATATATATATATATATATATATATATATATATATATATATATATATATATATATATATATATATATATATATATATATATATATATATATATATATATATATATAGATATATATATCATTACATATTGTGTTCTTACTGCCTTTAACTTAGATTTCCTTTTTTCTTCCTCCGAACTCATCAGTTCTTGTACTCGTACGATACGCTTTTGATTTTTAACAGACTTTTGTTCTTCTCGCAAACGAATTTCAGCTTTTTGTGCGACATTTTTTATAATATCCTTTGCGTTTAAGGATATTTTAAAATAAGACATAACTTCGAAACTTTCACCAGTGTGCAAAGCATGCTCTTTGAAAAATTTGTGTTTTGATACTTCTTCGAGTGTTGGGAGACCAGCTCTGCAAGCATCTTTTGATAAAATACTTTCTAGAAGATGTTCTGAGTAATAGAAATAAATTTATTTTGTTTTTTTATTGGTTCTACAAATTGGTTATACAAATATACTAACTTAGACTCTCTGGGCAATCTGTTATTTGTCTGACAACAGATTCTTGTAATGGATAGCCCATTGTCATTTCAAATAACACATGACCAAAACAATAAACATCTATTGCTTCTTGTTTATGTATTTTACTATGTTGCACAAAGAAAGGACGATAAAATGAGGGCACTCCAAGAATAAAATTTTCAATGTCCAAAAGTTTAACACAATCATCGACTATTACTATATTACCCGAGTGCAAATGACCTGAAAATAATAATTTGTATGTGTATAAGTTTAGATATTAAAATTATTAAATAGTACCAACCATATGGATAGCCTTTAGAATGTAAAAATATTAACGCTTCCAATATTTGTTTGCCATAAGTAGCCACTTGTTTCATTGACAGAGCTGTTCTTCCTTTAGGATTGCCATATTTACTAAGAAATGGATTTTTTGGAGTAGCCATACAGAGAATATCCTTAAGAGTACCATGCTTGTGAAATCTAAGTAAAAGAAAATCTGTTTTATGATATTTATGTATGTTTAAGCAATAATTTGTATATTTTACTTTCTAATCACTAAACATCCATTTTCGTTATGTCCTGCATAAACAATTGATTCTATATGTGGATGTTGTAAATTCATTAGACTTTTCAATATACCGCCCAATTCTTTGTCTTCTATAAATTTATCTGGACCATATTCCAGCCATTCAATTACTAATTCATCACCTTCATGTTGTTGTTGACCTGAATGCACTATTTGATGGTGTTCAGTGATGCTCGAGCCAGAAGCCCCACTGAAATTAATGTGTTGTTGTTTCGATTGACTATGAGACTGGGAACCGCTTTTAACTAGCAACTTATTACTAGATTTACAATCCGGCGGTTTAGATAATGCTTTGAAGTAATGTTTTCTTAAACGCCAGCCAATTGTCCCCAATGTAGATCCTAACGTCCAAGAACTTTCGTTACGCAAACATAATAAAGCATTCTGGACAGCTTGATCTAAATATAATAAATTAAATACGATTTGCAGAATTTTTTAATTAAATCATTTAGAACCAATTTATTACCATGAAATGATTGTGAGTAACTGTCGGGATCTACAAAGCGTTTCGCCGGTAGCGATGATGCTAATATAGGATTCATTAGTACTGTGTTGATGTATATTTGCAGAGCTTGTCGACGTTCAGCTATAAAGTCCGGACGCATATTGCCAAACAAACGTTTACCGGGCAATGGCAATTCAAGACCAGATATAGAGAGACATTTATGTAGTTCAGCAAAGTCATTGTAACGACGTAATATTCTCCAAGTTTGTTGTTTTATTATTCCACGTTGTAAACGTAAAAGATACTCCTTAAATATAGACACATACATACATAATAACATAATCGATAAAAACTTTATACATACGACAAAAGTGTCTTTTAAATATTGATTTTTTAACTATTAACAATAGGAGTGGTGGTAGTAGTGAGACACACAAACCACCAATTAGGCCCCATTAGATATACCACATACTTTCATATGTATGAGTATATATAATGAATTACAAATTAATTTCATTTTTTTTATTTTTTAGCCATTAAATTAGGCTTTTTGTAATTATGGATGAAAACAAGTTCATATAAATATAGAATATACAAGCAAATATACAAATATGTGTGTATATATATATTTAAATATGCATATTTTTGAAGATAAATTCCGATTTAAATATATTGCATGTATTATATATGCAATATATTTTCGCATGATTATTTTTATTATGATTTTTTTCTTAATTATAGATGTATATAAATTTTGTTCAACTCACCGTGTGTCCATTTACTTCTTGAGCTGTTTCTATAATACACTTTATTTCATGAGTGTCATCTATATAAGTTAACCGAAGATCGAATCGATTTTCAAAAATGGCCATGGAGTTTAAAGTTGGACATTTTAAAAGAAAATTTAATTTAATTTAGAAGATACATTTTTGTTCTCGATAAATATCACTTATTTGGGAATAACATATCTACAATTTATCTACATACGTATGTATATTTCACTGGCTAATCCAAAACTATACCAGTGAAGGTGGTCTCATTTCAACAACTGATTTGTAACATATAGGAAAGTGCTGTCAAGTTCCAATCTATAATAATAGGTGGTAGAAGTTATTAATCAGCAAAACGAATTAAATTGGAGAACAATATAACTAAGGCGAAATGAATAGGTAAACCCGTGACGCAATAAATGTCAAAGACATCTATAAAAAATATAACTTACTAAATTGTAAAACAAAATGTATATTTCATAGATTTTAATTTTTAAAAAAGAGTTCTATTATTTTATTTCCTTATTTTATCGATTTTCGAGAAAAGAGTTTAATTCTAAAGGAGAATAAAATGAATTTTTTTAATATTCCTCCGTGCAAAAGATAATAATTAAAGTCTTAATTTTTGTCTGTTTGAATTTTGCACTATTTGAATGCCAAAACAAGAAAGAATTAAACGTATTTAATGATGTATCTCCAAATGTGGCTACTGTCAACAGTCTTTGGAAGCAAAAACGGTGCTCTATGTCAAATATTTTGTTATTGCTTTTGATTTAGAATTGTCATCTCAATATTTGACGATTTCGTTTGTTTGTTTATGAAAATACAACACTTGGCGTTTTAGTTTTCATAGACAAGCTACAAGTTTACAAATTGTACAAGTTTACTTATTTATTTAAAATTTAAAAAGAATGTATAAAAAATAAAGCTTGACAAATATATTTAAAAATAATAAAATTTGCTGTTAAGTGTTATATGTTTTTTTAATGTATAATAATGTAAGATTGAAAATACAACCAAATATGTTTTTATTTTATTTAAGTTTTATATTTTTGAATATATTAATAATTTATTTCTATATCTTGATTTTCACAATTTTTTCCAATTTGATAACAGTAAAAATTACATTTGAAATTAACATCAACATTGTTATCAGCTCAGTTGATATTTTTTGCTGATATTGTTCAGTTGTCAAAGTGTTTGTTTACAAATATGAATAAGAAAACTGAAAAGGAAACAAACTCGTAGTGTAACATTGAACAAAAATGTAAATATCCACTGTAAACAAACTTTGACATTATGTTAGTAAGAGAGAGAGAGAGAGAGAGAACTAGGCAAAAAATAATCAGCAGAGCTAAAATTTTTCTGTAATGACATCCACCTTATATAAATCTACCTTGGTTTCTGCTTCAACATTCAGTTTGTATTTATGCAAAGCTGTTGTTATTACAGAAAACATTGTGTTTATTGGTTGTTATATTATAATTTATATTTGATTTATTGTTTAGAATTTTTGTTTACACGAACTTTTGTGAAAGACCAGGTAATACATTGGAGAAATTTTTGGACAATAATATTTAATTTCTTTGTAATGGATAATAAATTCAAAATGTAAGTTAAAAAGGTTTAACAAGAATGTATCGTTAGCTATATGCATATACTTAAAAGAGATACATTGTATATAATATGTAACATCCATCTATTTATTTAGTTTAGTGGTTGGTGATGTCCGTGGCCGTTTTAAACAATTATTTCAACGTGTTGAAAGTATTAACAAAAAAGCAGGGCCATTCGAAATTTTACTCTGTGTTGGCGACTTTTTTTCAGAAGATAATAAACAAAATGAAGAGCTTATAGCTTATAAAAATGGACATAAAAATAGTAAGTTTGTATGAACATCTTGTAACAATGTCTATATTAATCAGATTTTAGATTTAATTGGAAGTTGTTAATACGTACGATAAAATGTAACATTAAAATTCTCTAAAAAAAATTGAGTCTCCTTCAAAGCGTATGCATTACTTTAAAATTGTTGGTTATGTTTAATTTTAGTGATTCTTAAATATTTAATATAAATACGCCTTAATAACTTCTGTGTTTTTCACATAAATAAAAAGATAAATTTTTATTTTTATTAGTATCGGTTCCAACTTATGTACTAGGTCCAAACAGGGCAAGCCTAGTTAAAACTTATGATAATATAATTGACGGTGAAATTTGCCCAAACTTGACATATCTCGGTAAGAGAGGTCTTTACACATTAACAAATGGAACTAAAATAGCTTATTTAAGTGGCAAAGAAAAGCCACAAGGTGCCAAAGATGAAGAATTCTATTTTCGAATAGATGACATAGAAAGTGTACGCAATTCTTGTTTGGTTAATAAATCTGTTGCCAGTGATTATAGAGGAATTGATATCCTGTTAACTTCTCAATGGCCACACGGTGTTAAAGATGATGATAGTAATGCAGTAAGTAAAAAAAATTATTAATTTTTGAATAAATTTATAAATATTTGAATAAAAAACTATATTTTTTACGTTAGGAAAAGCCGTCTAAACTTATATCTCTTTTATGTAGAGATATAAAACCAAGGTATCACTTTTGTGGACTTAAAAATTTATATTTTGAACCTCCTCCATATAGGTAATATTATCATAATTTTAAAATAGATTACATAGGTATTTGAAATTTTTTAATTGAATCTTCTTTATAGATTAGCATCGGATCAAACCACACAATTGGAACTCTGTACGCGTTTTATATCATTGGCGGAAGTTGGAAATTCTAATAAAGAAAAGTATATCTACGCTTTAAGCTTATCTCCTGTGGAAAAAATGCGTGTTGTTGATCTTATACAAAAAACAACTAACGAAATTAAATGTCCCTTTGGCGATATAAGATCTATAGATTTTAGAGGATTTAGCGTAGGAATAATTTCTATTTTTATATAAATTAGACTCATAGGAATATTTTTTATTATTTTTATAGTATGAAAATAAGCAATATTTTTTTGATATGTCTTCTAAATATGATGGAAATAATCGCAAAAGACATAGCGGCGAAAAAGATTTAGTAAATAAGAAACCTAAAATACCACATTGGGATCAAGGTTTGCTGCTGTATTAATCATATATATATTTTATTTTTAAATTATTTCTGTAATGAAACTTTAACTTTCAGAAATATGTTGGTTTTGTCTATCATGTCCAAATGTGGAAAAACATTTAATCATTTCTATTGGTGAACATTTTTATTTGGCTTTAGCCAAAGGCCCCATCAATAATTATCACATTTTAATATTATCCATTACTCATATATCATGTGCAGCGCAATTGACTAATGATGATTGGAAAGAGTTAAACAAATTTAAAGCTGCATTAAGAGACTTCTTTAAGGATTTAAATCAAGTTGTTTGTTTTACAGAAAGAAACTATAAATCATCGCATTTACAAATTAATGTTTTTAGTATTGACGAAGGCTATGCTTGGAAAATTCCACATGCCTTTGAGGATAAAGCCGAAGAGTTCAATTTGGAATTTGAGACAATACCAGAAATAACTTCAGGAGATGTATTGCCAAATAAGGGACCTTATTTTGTAGCTGAATTAGCTGATAAAACCACACTGATTACACGTCAAATGAATCATTTCCCAATACATTTTGCAAGGTATTTATTTTTAATTTATAACTATATAAGAGTTCTTTTATAATTAGTTCACAAATTAAATTTTGAGAGTTATAAGGACTTATGGAAAATTTTACGCCGATTCAGTAAAATTTGGTGCGAAATTTAATTATAAAATATTTATGAACTTTAAATCATGATTAAATAATATAATTTATAAATTAAAGAAAATCAATACATAATTTGCAGTAATTTTTTTTAATTCTACATACTTTTTTTCATATTTTTGTAGAGATGTATTCTGCTCAGAAAATTTATTAAACTGTGATGAGAAGGTTGACTGGAAGTCTTGTAAATTGGATAAAGAAACAGAAATCGAGTTAGTAAACAACTTCCGAGACAAATTTTCTAAATACGATTTTACATTATCAAATTAAAATGTCACAAATTTCGCAAATTATAAAAATATTTTTCATTTTATTATCAAATTGTATATTAAGTTAAACTAATAAACATTTGTATAAATTAGTGATCTATGGCTTTTGATTTCATAACTTAAGTATACATGTAGATGACTATAGAAACAAAGAGTTATTTATTACCTATGACTCGCGATGATATATTTTGTTTAAAATCTGCAAAAATATTTGGTGTGGTACACCACGTGAGGTTTGTTGAATATGCGTTTTAATCATATTGTAAGACTCTTCTTCATAAGTTGCATATGTATTTGGTAAACCCAAAACCTTATATAATTCTTTAACACGTGCTGCCTTTTCTGGATCTATAATAAAATGAAATTAAGAAATTATTGTTTTAAATTGATTAATTTATTATGATTAATAATTTACCATTTTTTCCGTAACAATCCAACATGATTTGCTTTTGTTCTTCGTTCGCCCTTTGCATACAAACTACTGCTAACCAAGAACATTTATTATCCTGTATGTCCGTGCCAATTTTCCCCGTAATTTCAGGATCACCAAAACAATCTAAGAAATCATCCTGAACCTGAAAAAAGTGTCCCATTTCCAAAAGAATAGTTTTTGATTGACGAAAAGCTTCCACATCTTTAATTCTACAAAAAACGATAATAAATTTATTTTTGTTTTTATCGAATTGGAATTAAAAACTTGCCCAGCCAAGTGCATTGCCAATGCAAAAGGCAAATAGAATGAATAATATGCAGTTTTGTTTGCAACAATTGCATTATATTTGTCCATATTAAATGTTGTAACACTTTTATTGGCATTTAATAAATCTAAACTTTGACCACATGTTGTAATGAAGGTAATCTCATGAAACAGTTGCAACAAGTCAATATAACAATCCATATGACTAAAGTATTTTTTTAGTAAGATATAAATCGCGCTTTCTATCATTAAAAAATCATTTATAGCTATAAAACCAACATCTTCTACCATATGCCAACATCGTTGACCACGTCTAGTTGTACTATTATCCATTACATCATCGCTTATTATGAAGAAACATTGGAGCTAAAAAGAAAACATTGTTGATGATTAACAATAAATTATATTGTGACATGCTAATTTAAAAATTCATATATATTTTTAACAACAACTTATAATATTTAAATAACTCAACAATAAGTAAATATTCTTTCATTAGAAATAAAATAAGTATATACCATTTCAACACACCATCCCAAAATATGTGCTAATTTTATATTTTCTTCATTTATGTCCTTTGAATTGATCAAATTTTTGTATGTTAAGACTGTGAGAATACCGCGATTTTTCTTACCTTTCGGTAAATTGTAATGTAAAGCCTAAAACGATAAATTATTCAAATTTAAAATAAATATACTAAAATAGAATTTTTATCAAAAACTTACACGTTCGAACCATTTAGATGCATCAAGAGAATTATAGCTGTTTACTGCCTCAGTTAAATCTCGGACAATATCTTCAAATATAATAAAAAAAACAAGAATTAGATAGAAGATAAATTTAATAATAAATATTTACATGATTTACAGTTCTAAAAATTTATAAAACACTGATTTTCTGCAGATATTTGTAATAGACAGAAAAAATATTGCTTTTTATAATTTTATGTATACGTTTCGATTCGGAATCACTGCTCGATTCGATTTAACAATAAAACTTGGCATGTAGTGTTTAGGCTAAGTACAAAACTGATTTATATCAATCCATTATTTCGTTTAAGCCCCATACAAAAGTTCTCTTGAAATGGAAATTTGGAACAAATAAATTTTGTAACATTTTGAAACGATATGCCAGATTCTACACAGGTCCCAATAACAAATCTCACATAGACATTGGTTTTGCTCCTATTGTAACAGTTCGATTGTATTTGGGTAGTTCTTTCCTGGGGAAATATTTCGGTTGTTACAGCTATCGCTTATTTGATAATCTTTGGCCGAATGTAATTCGGGCGGACTGAAGATTTAGTTTTCTCGGAACACGTAGGTATTGTATTTATTTTTTATTTAGGTATTGGTTCGGTTTAAATAAATCAGGAAACGCTATTCGTAATTTTATGAGTTTCATATCGTTTTAAAACGCATAAGTCAGACAATCAAATTCGAAGGTCTTTCCATAATTTTTCTTAGTTATTATTTTTGACCAACAATATGGATATTTTATAGCGGGCTTGACCGACTATAACATTCTTACTTGATTTCTATAAGAAAATTTAATTTCTTTCTTATAATTGAAATTTACATTATGTGTATTATTTTACAAATGTTTTTACCGAATGTTTGTTTATCATGACATTAAGATAATATTTTTTATGCATACATTATCTATGTACTCATTTACATGTATTTTGACATATGTATAGATGTATGCATTTAAATATTTTTGATAACTATCAAAACCGCTTTAAATGTGCTGTTCAAATATTTAAATAAAATGCAATTTTAAATATAATAAAAGAAGGTTTGAACTTTATTATAATAAGTTTTGTTTATATTAAGCAAATAATGTCTGCTTTAGCTAGATTTGTTATAATGCGGTTTATATACAGATATATCTATGTATTTCATTATATAAGTTATTGAAAGAACAAATGTTTATATTTAGAAATTTACGTACATGTGTACAATGCAAAACAAAAAACTAACTCTAATTAATAAAACCATAGTCTATTGAATTAAAATATTTGATTTTACATAAAATAAAACTAAATAGAAATTTACTTTTGCTTAACAATAGTTTTCGAAATAATAGGCTTAGATGTTAATGGGTCGATTATGTATGTTGCTAAAATTATATTATAGATGACAACTGGAAACTAAAGTTGTCAATTTTTCCGGTTGTCTAGCACATTTTACGCACTTGTTTTCAATTAAAATCATAGAATTTTTGTTTTATTTTAAGAATTATGCCATATTTTTCCAATTAAAAGGTACAAAATTATTTAAGTTAGATCATGAAAAGAATTTAAGGTACCTTTTGAAGCAATGGAGTTAAATCCAAATATTGCTCATGGAGTTTGAGATTAGGTAATAGATAAAAATGTACAAATTATTTTTAGGTACCATGATGCGTACATTTGTTTTTCGTAGAAAATATTTTTCAATTTCAGTTTTTACTTCCTCTGTCATTTTCGAAATAATCCATTGAGAATAAGTTTTTTGTTCTTATTACTGCACTAATACCTGAAGTACAAATTAAATCAAATTAAAATCATTGTTCTGAGTTTTCTAAAAGCATCTATCGACAAAAAAAGTAAAATTCGCACATACTTTAATATATGGTGGTATTGCTATTGGATAAAGGGGATCAACTAAATACACCACTGTGTCATACGGACGACGAAAATATTCATTAAAATTATATTTTTTAATAATTATAATTATTATTTTATAATTATTAAAATAATTATAATATAACTATAAAATAAGATAATAATAAGATTTTGTTGGTTTCAAATAGCAAGCTGCTTAGAACAATAAAAAACAATCAGGCTCAATTTTATTGAATTCGTTAGAATGCTTTCAATATACAGACAGTCGGACATGACAGAATCAACACAGATTTTGTTATGATACAATAATTTATATACATTACGGGACCTTAGATGATTCCTTCTTGACGTTGCACACGGAATGGCGGAGGCTAATAAAAGGCGAAAAAATTCTATGTTACTTTTTTTAACCCAAAAAATACTTATGATTGAAAAATTTAGGAAATCGATAGCTTAAGGATACAAAACTTACCCGGAAATACTGCCTTGAAATAGCGACTTTCATCTTTGGAAATAGTAGATTTCACTGCTATTGGCGAAGAGTGACTCTGTAGAGTTGATAATCTTCTACTAGAAATAAAATTGAACAAAGTAAAACTTACTTATAATGTTTTTTCTAAAACTGTTAATAATAAATTCATCTCTTACATATTTAATTACCCTAAAAAAATTATTTATTTTATCTTATTTATTTACATTTTCATACATATGTATGTATGTATGTATGTATGTATGTATGTATGTATGTATGTATGTATGTATGTACTATTTGTTTAAAGTAATATTCTTTGTATGTATTCAGGGCTTTACTAATGACTTAAAAACGTAATACAATAAAGATTCTTATGCATACAAGATATGTAAATTTTATGTATATTTGCTTAATATTTGTTTTATATTATAGTATACCTCCCCTGGTTCTATTCGCCCTACATTGTGTACTCCAAATCAGTTTTTTGATTTTGCTTTGTATGGGGGGAGGGGTTTTACACTAACCCTTATACTTCCTACATTTTGTTCTGTATAACAGATCCTTATTCAATAATCAATATTTGCTTCGTGTGGGGGTACCCCTCCCCTGGTCCTGTCCACCCTACATTTTGTCCATTAAATTATATGCTTGCTATACTATAGCAAGAGAACTATAGAAAATCTAATAGTATATGGTATAGTTCTTAACTTAATCTTTAATAATATAACAAAATTTATTATTGTTTTTTATGACATTAAGGACCAACTTCTGCATTTAAGAAAGATATTGGGGAGATGGAATTACGTAACTCTTTTGAGAGCAAATAAACATTAGCAGCATAAGCTTAATAATACAAATATTAAACAAACAAGATAAGATATTAATGTTTTAATACAAGTAGATCAATTAGAAAATGATCAATATCCTGCACATAGGAATTGCTAAACCTATTTATGTACGTAAATGTACAAATTTATTTAGATAATACGTTAATATTCTGAAAGTTAATACAAATTTCTTACCTAAAGATATATTTATAGTTTTGTTGATAATTTAAATTTGTTTTCAATCCTTCCATGTGATATGCAATCTTTGATACACTTTCTGAATTTTGAACACTTCTGGTACTTAATATAAGACGATTTCTAAGGATTGTTTCTATTAAGTAGCAGGATCTTCCTCTAATTATTAAATTTAACATCTTGTATTATATTTTGTATTATAGTTTTTTTTTTGTAATAAAACGTAGAAAATTTAGATCGATTTCTCTTTTCTCTTCGGCTTATGTTGAACTTATGCTTTCGCAAGCAAAATAAAATTTCAGTAGAAATGACAAATATTCTTTACAAAGTGTATTTGTTTGTAAGATGGTGTTTTATTTATTTTGAAAATATAAATAAATTATCGACATTTTTGATACCCGTTTCACGATAAATGTGTATATCACACATAGTTTTATAGAACCAAACTCTAAATAACAAATTGTCTTATTTTAATAAAACTTTATAACAAAATGCAATTATACACATAAATACGGGGTCATGGTGGAAAATACTTATCCGGTAACCGCATTAGCTCAGCTGACAATATTTCAAATTGTCAAATTTTTTGTTATAAGTGTGCGTGGCAGCATTAACAAGGTAGTCTTATCAGCTCAGCCGATATTTTACCGATATCGTTTAGGAGTCAAAATGTTTGTTTGCAATTATGAATAATAAAACAAAGAAAGAAAGAAACAGTTTTGTTTACCTACTTTTATTGATGAGGAATTTTTCCTATTTTATTTTAGTTTTTTTCGGAAAACCAAATTAAATATCATTTAATACATGAACACATACATAATTTGTTCTTTTTGGCTTTATTTCTTCTTTTTATTCTATTTCCTTTATATTGCTGACAGAGCTTGACAAATAAAAATTAATATGAAATCTAATATACAAATTAAAGCAATTATTTGCGATGAAACATGTTCTTCAAAATTTAAGTCGCCTAGAAATATATATATCAGTTTATGAATACACTCATACATATATTAATATAAACGAAATTACTAAACTTAAGTTTTAATTTTTTTATTAAAGTTATTATTACAATTTACAAAAAAAAAATGGTTTTAAGCACTAGTGATGAAATTTTCTGTCATCATCTATTATGCTGGTAGTCCATCTCCGTTTAAATTCAGCTTTTGGACAACTTCTTCGTGCTCTTCAGTTTTTTCTTAACAAGAGCCAAATATCTGTCCTTTGGGTTTTGGGCTTATTGAAATTTATGAATTTGTCTCTTGGCACAAATACTACATTATTGTTCTTGTATCACATCTATATATGTATATATGTATATAAATTATATTTTAATGAAGTCGTTTCTAGATAGCACTACATTACAATTATTTAAATTGCTTCTGAATACATTGCAGGTTTCAACGATTTATATTTATGATCTTGACTTTATAAAGATGGATCTCTTTATATTATTATATATTTTGTTTCAGAAAAATTACTTATGTTTATTATTTTAGATATCTGTTTTTGACGTATATATTATTATCGGTGAACTTAGGATTGTGTAGTTATTGCGGTAATAAGTGAAATTAGCCGATCATTTGCGAACTATTGTCATTTAGTATAGTTTACCTTAGTTATATAGTTGCAAGATTATTAGAGATATTAAAAATCAAATCTTATTATTAATAGAAAAATGTAATGAATACAATAAACACTGAAATACTACATTTGAGAATTTTTGTTTAAATTTTGAAGTTTTTAGAACGTATTATTTAAAGTAGCAAATGTTGAGTAAAAATTTTAAATTTCTAATTGGTAAGAAGATACAAACTGTCAAAATTTTCTGTCTGTAATCATAATGACAGAGAATTGTTAAATATGGCAACAATGCTTGCACGTGTTTTATTTTGTTTGCAAGTGCTTTGAGGAAGGTTCTGTTCTGTTTTTTTGTATTTTTAATCATTTAAATAAATAGAAAACAAGATTAATAACATTATTAAAAGTTTGTCTTTCAAATAAAATTGAAGTTTTCTTTGTATGCAATTTAAAGAGAATAAAAAATGGATTTCAGCGTTAGTAAAATAAGGAGAAACGTTAAGCTTCTAGTGTCGTTGGTACAAACTCTAAATGAAGATTTAAAATTTTTAAGTGAATTCTTGGAGAAAAAGGTACACGTTCAAACATTTAAAATATTGTTAATTTTTTATATTCAACAGTTTGTAATAAATTGTTATTTCTTTAAAATCAAGAATAAACTATAATAATATTTGGGTTATATCTCATAAAACATTTTAAATCAAAGCATGTTTTTTGTACAGTTGAACATGCCTTTAACGAACTCGAATAGTATAGACGTGTGAGATTAAATCCCATCACAGTTTAAATTAAAATTTTTTCGTTACTGGTTAACGGAAAAACGTTTCAGGGATTCTTCGAGATTTTTTTCCAGTATTGGTCAACGAAATAAGGCGGATCGAGATAAAGTGATAACGTTTTTAAGGTTTCGGTATTTGTTTGGGCAAGAAAGGAAAAGTCTAATGGAAGAATTTTTACCGGGAGGTCAGGGGAATGGTAGAGATTTGCCAGAGGGATAGTGATATTGAGATAAGATCAAGAAACCTAATGGCAAAGAGGAACAGGTGCCAGCCTAAATGCTGGTGGATCAGTGAATGTTATCGACTTTTCTCACTTAGGAACAATTTTAGAATATGATTTTTGAAATCAGGTACGACTGACAATTTTACCACCTAAGGATCACATTATGGGAGAGTTGGGTTTACAATTGTTTCTAAATAACATTTTCCTTCCCTTCTAAACGGACCTTGGACGCTATCTCTGATCCTATTTCCGGGGATAGGGCCTCCAAGTGATGAAAGGCCCGAACTGGAATGCGGATCATTTGAATTCTATATCCGAACCAGGAACCCTGAACCGGCTAAGTGTAGGGATGACGTGTCATAAAGGATACTTCAACTTAGAAGATTGTTCGATTTTATCAACAATCTTTCCCGATTGTTGATGAAATCTCCCTCCCGGCTCGTGGAGGGAGATAATGGTCGTCCCAATACCTAAAAAAGGGGGTCCAATGATTTATTTATTTCATAATAATATAAAATAGCCTACTAAAGCCAAAATCAAACGGCTCCCTAGCTCAGAGACACAGATCAAATCGCACATCGAACGTCACATTTATTCAAGAGGTAAACTGTCCTGAAGATAATACGCCTTCCGCAAGAGCATATCGATCTGTTAATGCTATCCGTCAGGACGAGAAACTACAAGAACGCAGTTGGGGTCGTAGAACCGATACTTTGTGATGAATAGGGTTTGGAGTATTCACGTGAGAAGAACTCCAAGGGAGTATTTTATGGTGGGTTTTTCCCTGACTTACTTAGACAACCTTGGTTTAGTGGAACTGCAACGGATAATTGCAAACCATACTTTTTGCCGGTGTAATAGGCGCTAAATTATAGTGATTTCCTTCTTTATGATTTTGTCTACATGAGCTGGTAAATTCTGACTGGAATTAGAGGTTACATTATGTTTCTTTTGAACAGGCCAAGTGAACTTTAGCTTTAAGCTGGGGAACTTAAACATCAAACAAACAATAAATAATTCTTTATTATATAATAAAATTATTATTATTATTATTATTATTATTATTATTATTATTATTATTATTATTATTATTATTATTATTATTATTATAAAAATATTATAGAGTTATCGAAGCAGTGACATCGAATTTTTATTACGACAATTAAGCAGGATTATACTTCATGAATCATTTACCATACCAATTGCCACAGCATTTGAAGACTGTTTATTGTTACTTATTACAAATGCTCTAGAAGTTGTCGAAGATTCCGAAAATTTTGTTGAATATCAATGGAAATGCATTGCTTTGTCAAAACTAATGAATATATCGCTATGTGTAAAACGGTAAAATATTAACTTCTTGTGGCTTGATATTAAATGAACAAAAACTAATTCATACATTTCTTTCACAGTTATGCTTTATCATATTTCCTAAATAAACCAGCTCCATTTTCTACTGTTCATCATGAAATCGTAGCGAAGAAATCTAAAACAAACTTAAATGAAAAGCCAAGTGCCTTAGCTTTGGTGAAATGTTGTTTTTATCTCTTAAAATCGAATACAACTTTCTTCAAGGATCTTTGGAATTGGTCGGAGTTTGTGCAGCATTATGTTGATGTGCACCATAATAGCAATATAACATTATTAAATGTATATAACAACCACATTTTGGCTTTATTAACGAATATGAATGCATCTGCTTTACACAAGTTAAATGACATAATTTCTGAAGAATTGATAATTGAATTTTACTATGAACAAGAATCTTTAAGACTTTTGAATATTCCGGCTGTTTTTAATAGCGATCGTGATGTTGAAGAAGATGAAGTTGTGATCATAAGTTCGAATGTAGCTTCAGTTGTTACAAATATTGAAGGCGTAATATTACCCATTTTCAATAGGGAAAATTATGAATACTTTAAGAAAAACGAAATCAAAGAGGAAAGCATTGTACTTGTTGAATCAACAAAGGTTAATCTCCGTAGCATTGCGTTGGGAATAACATCTGGAAAGGCTATATGTCTTTCTGGTCCAGTTGGTTGTGGTAAAACTACTCTTGTTGAATATCTTGCACGTATGACTGGAAGAATTGCATCAAAGAAACGCTCTAAAGATGAATCATTAGATGAATTGAATCAAGAAAATAATAAATTGTTTATAAATATCAATGGCAAACAAAACAATTGTAATAAACGTAAAATCGAAGAAGAGCTTATTGAGAATTCAAATATAACTCCCACAAATGGATTCTTGCGTATACAATTAGGCGATCAAACTGATAGTAAAATGTTACTTGGTCAATATCATTGTACTGATGTGCCTGGAGAATTTATATGGTTACCAGGTGTTCTTACTCAGGTATGTAGTGTTATCTAAAAATATTGTTAAATATCAAAATGGAAGCTTTAATAAATCTAAATTATAATTATATATCTAAAAATGTAAAAGACAAAAGTTCCTAGAAAATTTGTTTAATAAGCAACGTCTTATCGTATACCAACAATCCTTTAATATGTACCATGTATTAACTCAAGAGAAAATAATATACGTTTCTTATCTTAACTATAATGGTATTTTAGGCAGTAATGAATGGTTACTGGTTACTTTTGGAAGATTTGGATTGTGCAACAACGGATACATTTACAGTATTAAGTAGTGTTCTTGAAAATGAATATCTAAGTGTTCCGGGATTCCGTGATTATGTTAAAATTACTCCCGGATTTCAGTTATTCGTAACTGTGCGGTAAATCATATTTTTTCATAAAAAAGAAACAAATTATATTGAAATGAATTTTTTACAGAACAAATAGATCGTCAAACTCATCACAGAAAGCATTGTTTTCGTTATTGGAGAAACATCTCTACCCAATAAATATATTACCGTTATCGCGTAATGAATTGTGTCAAGTTATAAGCTATAAATATGAAAAGTTAGCGACTATAGCTAATCGTATGGTAGATGTATTTCTAACATTTTCCAGTGGAGATCACGATATTGCCGATCATCTTCGGCAACAAGAGACCAAAGATAAGGCCAATACTTCGGATACATTTTTACATTTACCCTGCGAAGAGATTTCGTTATCATCTATAACAAATTCGGGACGTTTGGTGTCAACACGTGATCTTATTAAATTATGTCAAAGATCAAATCCTTCATTTTCTGTCACTAATACCGAATGTGCATATTTTGTATTTCAAAATGCTGTCGATATATTTTGTTCCTATTTACCCAATAGTAGGGAGAAAACTAAATTAATTGTGGGTATTGGAGCCAAATTAGGAATTATACAGTCACGATGCGAACATTTAGCTAATGAGTTTAGGCCTGAAGTTTCTGCAGATGGTGATCGTATTAAAGTAGGTCGAGCTGTTCTCTATAGTCGGTCGACGGTATCTGCAGAGGAAACGGATCGAACTATGCCTATGAAAGAAATTACAATGGAAGATCAATCATTAAAGCGACTTAAATTGGCAAATGGAGAAGGAAAAGTCATAAGACATTTATCTGCAAAATTTTTACAATCAAAGTTAACTTTTTCATTTACTCGCTTGGCTTCCTGTCTATTGGAACGTATAGCAGTTAGTGTATCTCATGCAGAACCTGTTTTATTGGTGGGTGAAACAGGTGTTGGAAAAACTTCATCTGTACAATATTTAGCCGCCAGAACTGGGCATAAGTTAGTGGTTGTTAATATGAATAACCAATCGGATGTCTCTGATTTAGTTGGTGGTTTTAAGCCAGTGGACTTGGCGTATGTTTTATCTCCTATGAGAACGGAGTTTGAGGTTCTATTCAGAAAAACTTTCAATCAGTCAAAGAATGAATCCTTCTTAACGAAATTTAGCATTTGTTATAACCAAGGCAATTTTTCTGTGATTGTAAAATTAATGATAAAAATTGTTAACAATGTTTTTGAAAAGTCCGAACGCAATGAATTAAGAGAAAAAGATTTGATCTTACTGCCCCGGTGGTTGAATTTGAAAGTAAAATTACAAAAGCTTCACAGACAGCTAAGCAAATCAGTTAATATATCATTCGCATTTATTCCTGGATCGTTAGTGAATTGTATCAAGAATGGTGATTGGCTTCTGTTGGACGAAATTAATTTAGCTTCAGCTGAAACTCTAGAATGTTTATCTACTATTTTGGAGCCGGATGGATCAATTGTTTTGCTAGAAAAGGGAGACTTTACACCTGTTAAAAGACATCCTGAATTTCGTATATTTGCTTGCATGAATCCAAATACAGATATTGGAAAAAAAGATTTGCCAGTTGGTATACGCAATAGATTTACCGAATTTTTTGTGGACGAAGCAGAATCTGAATCCGACTTAAGTTTACTAATTGCTGATTATCTTAGTGCGACTGGTATACAAAAGAAAAGTGTTATGAATATTGTTAAACTATATAAGCGTTTAAAAAGTTTAGCAAAACTAGAGCTTAACGATGGCCTGGGAAATAGACCAGTTTATTCTCTACGAACACTTTGTCGTTCTTTAACAATATGCTCGAAAAACTTGTGTGGTTCGATTGAGCGAAATCTTTATGAATCATTTTGTTTGAGTTTTTTGACACAACTTGATCCTCAATCGCATAGTGTAGTACAACATTTGATAAAGGAGGCGTTACTTAGCAATCCCAAATCTACACTACAAATGACCATTCCGAAACCGGGCGAAGAATATCTTAATTTTGAAGGATACTGGATTGAAAAAGGTCCTAAGGAATTGCAAGATTGCAGCAGTTATATTTTGACAGAAAGTGTCAAAGAGAATTTAAAAGATTTGGCACGTATTATATCAATAGGAAAATTACCTGTACTACTACAAGGTCCTACTTCGGCAGGCAAAACAAGTTTAATTGATTACGTTGCTCGTCGTTCAGGGAATCACTGTCTACGTATTAACAACCACGAACATACTGACCTACAAGAGTATATTGGTACCTATACTACTGATGTAACGGGTAAATTGGTATTCAAAGAAGGTATTTTGGTTCAGGCCATGCGCAACGGATATTGGATCATATTAGATGAACTTAATTTGGCTTCTACAGAAATTTTAGAAGCTCTAAATCGTGTTTTAGACGATAACCGTGAAATTTTTATTCCAGAAACTCAAACTGTGATAAAGGCCCATCCCAATTTTATGCTATTCGCTACACAGAATCCGCCAGGTCTATACGGTGGAAGAAAAACTCTATCTCGAGCTTTTAAAAATCGTTTTATTGAATTGCATTTTTCCGATATTCCTCGCCACGAATTGGAAATTATATTGGAAAAGAAGTGCCTTATACCAGCTTCATACGCTCGCAAAATGGTTGCCTGTATGATTGACTTACAAAAGAATAGAAAGTCAACGTCCACGAAAAACACTTTCACATTGCGTGATCTTTTTAGATGGGGTGTACGTTACACATTGGCTGATAAAAAACTGTTAGAAGATGTGAAATATGATTGGAATCAACATTTGGTGGAAGAAGGTTATTTGGTTCTTTCTGCCAAAGTACGAACTGAAATTGAATTAGATGTTATAAATGAAACTTTGTTTAAAAATTTCAGAAAACAAGTAAACTTGGCCAGATTATTTGATACTTGTGGTGCAGAGGAGGAAACGTCACTTGTTACAAAATACATAATTGATGAAATAAAAAGCTTTAAATCTCGTACCGATATTGTATGGACACTTAATATGACACGTATGGCGGTATTAACAGCCAAAGCATTACAGTTTAATGAACCCGTTTTGTTGGTGGGACCCACAGGATGTGGGAAAACCACCGTATGCCAACTGTTGGCCTCAATTCGGGGTGTACAGCTAAGAATTTTAAATTGTCATATGCATACTGAAGGAGCAGACTTTTTGGGAGGCTTGAGACCTTGCAGAAGTAATGATGGTAATAATCAGAAATCTAAAAAAATTTTTGAGTGGGCTGATGGTCCTTTGATTCAAGCAATGGAAGAGGGTTCTTACTTTATGGCAGATGAAATATCTTTAGCTGAAGATTCTGTCCTGGAGCGATTAAATTGTATTTTAGAACCAGAACGTACAGTTTTATTGGCAGAAAAATGTGGAATCGTTTCCGAGCATAATATTGCTGCAAGTATTGCCAAAGATTTTGTTGTTAAGGCTAAACCAGGTTTTCAGTTTCTAGCCACCATGAATCCTGGTGGAGATTTTGGCAAAAAAGAACTTTCGCCAGCTTTAAGAAATCGTTTTACAGAGATTTGGTGTCAACCGTCAGACTCTAGAGAAGATCTTATAGAAATTGCAAATAATTGCATTTTAGATCAACTAAATAATACAGCATCTATAAGTACTAAATCGGAAATACTAAAAATGGCTATTTACATAGTGGATTTGGTTTTATACCTTAATGATGTTATAGATAAATTTAAATTTTCCATAAGAGATATATTAGCAATGGCCAATTACATGGTAAGAAACACCAATTTAAATTTTCCCGAAAAAGCCATTTTTGGTTTGGAGACCACGTTTTTAGATTCATTAGAAATGTCGTGGTATGACACAAGTGAAAAATTGGAAATACTTAAAACCAAAATAATAAATTACGCTGTACAACAGGCTGGTAAAATAATGAATGTAAAATTTTCTTTCTCAGAACTATTGAAGACTAAAGGAACCGCGGTAGAGTTTACTTTAGATAATAAATTTGGCATTAAACCTTTCTATATAGACACTAATATTAATTCAAATCAAACTGTGATCAACACCAGTAAACATTTCCTGTTTGATGCTCCAACTACCAAACAAAATTTATTCCGTTTACTCTCTGCATTATCATTAAATAAACCCATTTTATTAGAAGGTCCACCTGGTGTAGGAAAGACGTCTATTGTTGAAAATCTAGCTCGATCCATTGGCTTTAATATAGTGCGCATTAATTTGTGTGAGCATACTGATTTAGCCGATCTTTTTGGAACGGATTTACCAGCTGAGGATAATATTTCGAATTTAAAAACAGAAGAAGAAAAGAAGAATGATGATGGTTTAAAAATTGGTGCATTTCAATGGCGTGATGGACCATTATTAGCTGCACTTAAATCAAATAATACTTGGATTCTTTTGGATGAATTAAATTTAGCTCCACAATCGGTGTTAGAAGGTCTTAATGCTGTTCTTGATCATCGTGGTGAAGTTTACATACCAGAACTAAATAAAACATTTAAACTGAACAAAAAGACAAAAATATTTGCAAGTCAAAATCCTTTAAAACAAGGTGGGGGTCGTAAAGGTTTGCCACAATCATTCCTTAATCGCTTTACAAAAGTATATGTCAGAAAACTATCCACAGAAGATTTGTTATATGTTGTTGAAAGCAAATATAAAAAACATTTCGATCAATTAAAAGATAATTTCGTAAAGCTTCTCCCATTTCAAGATTTTATTACTAGTAGTAATCTCTTTGATATATATAAATTATTGAAAGAACAAATTAAGGAAGATAATGTGACCTCTAAATATGGGGATGTGAATAATTTTTCAAACATTGAATTTGATCTAGCACTACGATTAGTTCGATTTTCGGAAATCTTAGAAAAAGGTATATCAACAATGGAATTTGGCTATAAGGGAGGTCCCTTTGAAATAAATTTGCGCGATATTCTGTTTTGGTGTGATCTCTTAACAAATGAAAAAACCGGAGTCATATTAAAACCCGAAGAAGGATTTACAAAGAATTTTGATAATTTTCTTTTGACTCTGTACGAACGCATGAAACTGGTATATTATCAACGAATGCGTTGTGACCAAGACAAACAATTTATACGCTGTGCATTTGCATCTATATTTCAATGTAATTCGGATTATTTAAACTTGGTTTCTGAAGATGTTTCAATTTATTGGACAAATGAGAGAATTTATATTAACGATATTGTGCTTGAGCGAGACACGCAACCATTATATGTTCAAAAGTCTTTGGATACATCACCTCTATTACTTCAAACCCAACGGGAAACACTTAAAAATTTAATTGAGTGTGTACATATAGACAAACCTGTTCTATTATGTGGAAATACAGATACAGGAAAAACAAAAATAATTGATATCTTGTGTAATATATCCAATCAAATTTATAATTTAGACAATATTGATGACTCCGTTACTGGAAGTTTTCAACAGGTAATTAATTATGTTTAAAATTTTATTAAAAACATTAAGAATAAATGTATATTAATTATATTTTTTGTTGAAATAGATTGATCTTAACCGCCACCTAGAAGAAATATCATTTCAAGTTGAACGTATATATCAAAAATCGATACAAAATATAATGCTTGATAGCTCAAGCGCAAAAAAAATTATTGTGGATTTGTTGGATTCTTGGAATTCCTATAGTGTATTGCGTAATTATAAATACGGTATGAATGATAGAAAATTCTCACGTAAAGATACGTACTTGATGTTGATGTGTATATATATATATATATATATATATATATATATATATATATATATATATATATATATATATATATATATATATATAATATATATATATATATATATATATATATATATATATATATATATATATATATATATATATATATATATATATATATATATATATATATATTATATATATATATATATATATATATATATATATATATATATATATATATATATATATATTATATATATATATATATATATATATATATATATATATATATATATATATATATATATATATATATATATATATATTATATATATATATATATATATATATATATATATATATATATAATATATAATATATATATATATATATATATATATATATTTTTTTTTTTTTTCTTATTTATTTATTTATTTTTTTATTTTCAGAAATACAAAACAAATTGTTTGCTTCAGAAGAACTGTCAAATTATCGCAGGCGAATTGAAAAGCTAAATACAGTCATTGAAAATCTTCAAGAATTGTGCAGCGAGGAATATACAGATGAGCTAGATAGGATATTACATATGTTAAATTTATTAGGGTCACATGCGAAAAATTCAGATTCTTTAAACACAGGTGGTTGTTTTGAATGGGTTGATTCGAAAATAGTTAAATCACTTAAGAATGGTCAATACATTCTGCTCGAACATGTAAATCTTTGCTCGTCCGCAGTCATAGATCGTCTGAATCCTGTTTTTGAGCCAAATGGAAATTTAATGTTATCTGAAAAAGGTGTCACGGGTAATGAAGAGGCGGAAATTGTCAATAAGGCTGATAATTTTAGAGCTTTCCTTACTATGGATCCTAAAAATGGAGAATTATCACGAGCTATGCGTAATCGTTGTGTAGAGATTTTTACAACCAACCTCTCACCTAATACGGATGATAAACGAGCATTGATATTTTATCAAGGAGTGAATGACATAAATGCTATAAACTGCTTGATTAGCATCCATGACAGCATTTCTAATCTTACCGAAATCAATAACTTAACAATATCTCACCTTACGCAGGCAGCATTTTTGTGTGCTGCGTATAAACGTATAGGTTACCAAATGAAAAGAGCAATTTATTTCAGTGCAATGGAAGTCTATGTATATTCTGCTTCTATAGATTTAATGGGTTACGGTTTAAGTTTTTATCAAAATAAATTGAGGGAAATCGTCATATATGAAATCGATAAATTTAATATTTTGAAACATAATGTAGCACAAAATTATCTAAAGGACGTGGTATTAAAGTGCACATCATTAAGCGAAATTCCATTAATTAATTTGCAAATTGTTCCATTAAATATAGTTCTGAATAATTCATTAAATACTAAAGAAACACAAAGAGCTCTATCTCTTATATTGTCTGAATTTGATAATATTAATTTGGAGAACTTAAATTTGAAGGAATTTGTCAAGTATCTAATTTATATAATATATGAAATCAGTTCGTTGAATGATCTGCGATATCGTTTCCTACAATTGGAAAAAATTCTTAAAAGTGAACCTGCATTAAAAGAACTTTCTAAAACTCTTTATAATAACATAGTTAACTTTGATCACAAGAATTTTATAAAATCGTTGCCATGGAATCCAAAAATATATTCGCGTATACGTGACTATAAGGAATTGAAAGGTCTACAAATTTCCAGTTTATCTTTGAGTTATTTGTTAATAGTTAACACTATACTCGATGAGATACCACAAGATACAATAACAAAAATGAGCACCATAAATGTTTTGACTTATTCACAGGCCATAGCAAAATTAGCTATAAACGATAAATTAAATAATAAATTTTTACAAAATATCTCTCAATTTCTAATGTATTTAAATAAAATGCTCAAAAACTATTTGATCCAAGCTAATTTAGATATGGAAACATATATTGAGTTAATAACATCAATCCAATGGTTCAATCGCCTTCTAAATGTTTCAAAATTGAATTTGTATGTAAACAAAGAACTTAATACAGATTTAATTGATAAGCTTATATTACATTTTAAATGGTTAAACAAACATCTAATGTCACTCATAAAAAAAATACTTCCGAACATGGAAACACTACCAGAGCTGTATGCATGTCAAGAAAAACTTTTGGAATATGTGAATAGTATTAAACATCCCTTAAATCTGCGACGTAAAATTTATTCAAAGCATTTACTCGAATTTCAACCATTTTCACAAGAGGATCAGGTATGTTAAACGACATATATACTTGTATATGATAAATAATAATAAATTCTTTAAATTTATTTTATTGTTTTATAAGAAATTATTAAATTATTCGCTACTACACAGCAATTCCTACATATGTACATTAGAGTGGTCCAAATTTGTATTAAAAAAATAAAGTACGTTAGATATTGAAAGTACTCAACATATTCCCCATTTTACCTTCAGATTATACTTTTTGATAAAAATGAAGAAGCACAGATTAAATATTTTCGTCTTCATTTGATATGAATTTATATCGTTACAATAGGTTACCTTTTATAATAGACAACTTACATAAATCGAAGTACTATTCAATATATCTCGGAAATAGTATTTTTGGACAATTTGAATGTACACCTACACTTATTAATTTTTATCTTAGATGATTTGTGGTGGTGGAGGGTATACAACTTGGTTTTAGTTTAACATTTGCTATATTATTTAAAATGAATTTCAGCGTATTTATTTTATATAACATTTTGATTACGAGTAATATATGAATTACAAAAACAAAAACTCAAACTTTACAACAAGAAAAAAATAAAAATACATATTTATTTTAACATTTTTTACAGGTAAAATTCTTCACTAAAACCTATGAATTAGATCAGTTGCTTGATATTATACCGTCATACGGTTATTTTACCCCAAACGATGTAATTAAAAAACTAATCGTTCGCACTAATGAAAGCACGAGACGAGTTAATGTCCTCATATCGAAAAACTATATTTTGACTGATTTAAGAAAGCTACATGAAATTAAATTAATTCATACATGTGGTGAATTAATTCCAAACAATTTAAAATTTAAATTAAAACAATTTATAAGTTCTCTTGCTGAAAATAAATTAGAAATTTGTAAAATTTGTCAAAATGATTTAGAAATTATAGAATATGAAATAGATAAAATATCTAGACTGCTTTCTACTACAGCCTCGACTACAGATAATATTGCCAAAGTACCACATGAAACACAATTAGGTATAGAGGCGATAAGAGAATACTTCTTGGTAAAATACATAATAGCTGCTTTAGAAAATCCAAATGTTGATGGGTTTAAAATGAACTGTGAGTACCGAGAGGAAATTCCATTTTTGGGTAGTCACACTAACTCATTGCTAAATCTATGCAAATTACCATACTATGAGAAATATAGAGATTTTTGGTTTGATCTTTTGGAATACATAAAACAAGTGAAAAATATCAACGAATTTAGAGAACTTGTAATTTATTTAAATGGAGTCTATAAACATTTAACTGCTCTAAGTCGTCATATTACGAAATCCCTTCAAAAATTACAACTTGAGAGTATAAGTACACATCCAGAGTTTATAACTATTCATATTCGTAAAGATAATATTGAAAATTTAAATTTGTATGATGGAGCGAAATTTATAAACATCATATCACAATTGCTATTCATTGGCGAAAATTGCAGTTTCAAACCCATTCCATTATGTGATTTGGATATATGGAAAAGTTCGTTAAGACAATTAAGTCAAATAGTCTGGCACAATATTGGACTGATAACTCCCACATATAATGTATATTGGAACAATTATATAACATCTTTGGGAAGTGCAAAACGTTTGCTATTTGAAGTCGAATATGTAGAAATTTATTGTGAAAACAAAGTTGATAATAACTTAACGAATTATAAAGAATCTTATAAAAATTTGATTACAAAATTAAAAGTTTGTTTACATGAATGTGAAGAAGACATTGAATACAAAAGTGAAGCAACTAGATATCAGTTATTTGCATATAAATCTGCTTTAATTAACACTTTAATGGGTAGTATTGAATTGTGTCTCTTACCCTTCACGCCCTTAATAGATCCCGTTGAAAAGAGCCGTTTAAAGAATGAGTATATTATGGATGATATGCATTGTTTAAACAACTTTAAAACTGCTTATGATTTTACCCGTATATCAATGAAATATAAAAATTTGGGTGAAGAAATTTATGAAGCTCTTAGTAAAAAATTGATCTTATTAAAAGAGAAACGAACTAAGTTTCAAGAAAAGGTGGCCTTGAGACCGGAAAAATGTCTTTATAGTTCATTGGTTAAGGATATAACACATTTCCTTACCACTAATTGCAACGCAGAAGTAATAATGAACATTGTTAACAGAATTGACACTATATGGGATATTTTATTCATTAAGTCTGGAAATGATTCAAATTTAAATGAAACTTTAGACAGCTGTGTAGAAATAATTAGTAAACTTAATTTGTGGATATCAAATTCGCAACGTTTTATATATCACACATTAAAACCTTATTTACAATACTATCAGGACTTTATACAACCTCTGCAATGTTCCATACAACAATTGAGATTTGGTTTCGAAGGTCTTAAGTTGGTTTTAAATCAAATTAAAAATAACATGGTTAAGGATATTGATGAATCATATACTAATATAAATAAAAATAATAAATTACATAATGTTTTAAAAAATATCGCCGAATTTCCAAGCCATAAAATGCTTAACATATTTAATATTAATTCATCCAAAGATATTTTACAAAATCGTTGTCCAGTATTCAGCATACTCCATAAGACATCGGACAGTGAATCAGATTATTTTAATTTATTAAAAGCAAAAATTTTGGAACTTAAAAATCGCGTTGAAATTTCATATATCATTAATCAAGAATTATTTGCAGAGTTTGATTTTGCATTTAACATAATCAATCAAATATGGCAGAGAGAGGAGGAATTAAGAAAACAAAAACAAAAGGAAGATGAAAGTCTGTATCTCACCAAAACCAAGTGTGAAGAGGAAGATGATGAAATGCTTGAATTAAAAGAAATTAATGAAGTTTTTCCCACTAGTCTACAAGAAGATTTTGGTGATTTTGTCCAAGAAGATACTCTTGAAAAAGTAATTAAATTAGACTCGAAAAAATCAAAAATCACAACAAAGTATGTTAACGTAGTACAGGAAAGTGATTATACTTTTATTGCTAAGAGTTTCATAGATATTATGGTGAAAAAATCTCAAACATATTATTATAGCAATGCAAAACGTCATGATATTAATGAGCAAATAGAATTTGTAGAATATTTTAGACAACGTTTCCAAGTGTTTCTCAGACTTTATCACAAATATAAAACTTCCGTAAATGATTGGCTTGATGAAGAATGTTTTCCAAGTTTCTATTTTAGTTTAGCACTACAAAGAGAAGTTTTGGAAGAAAATTCTTGGAATAATTTAAAAAGTGATAAGGTTTATAATTTCTATAAAGATTCCAATATACAAGAAATAATAAATTGCTCAAAGGTTCTCAATAGTATAGAAGAAAAAGTGTTGGAGCAATTAAATTTATATCCCAAACACGCAACTTTATTGGATATAAAAAAAATTATTCAACGTATTCGTTTATTGCCTTCCACCGCACCGGTTGTTCGTTTTAATACCGGTTTCCAAATATTACGACAAAATGTTTCTCTTTGGAATGAAGTTGCTCATAAAAACAATAACTTAAAGGAAGAAGAACAAGTGATAGCCCAGTTTGTTCAGAAATGGACTCGTTTGGAATTGCAATTTTGGCGTAACTGTTTAATGCATACGTGTGAGAAGGTTGAATCCGCTGCCTATAAATATTGGTTCTTTGTTTATAATCTTATACATGAATTTATAGCCGAACGCAAAATAGATTATTCTTTTGCTGATATTAAGAGTTCTAAAAAACGGTTTGAAGACCAAGAAATTTTAGAAGCAAATGAAATTAATCAAAATAAATTTTCAGTGGAAGCAAAAGATATTATTAACATTTTGAGGCAATTTATGGAATCATCATGTTATGGTGATTTTGCTATAAGAATGCAATTGCTTTTAGCCTTTGAACTTTATCTACATCATTATGTTAACTATTCTAACAATGAATGTAACGACCAATATTCTTATTCTAATTCGCAAGTTTCTGAACTTATATACGGAATACGAAACTTGCAACTGTATTTTGATCAATTCTCTAATGAAATTGAGGAACATAAAAAGGCAATTAAAACACCAATTGAAAAGAAGCTAAAGGAATTGGTTAAAATTGAAAGTTATAATAAGGATTTATCATATTTCAGTATGAGAAACAATGTGGCTCGTGTACATCGTAACCTTAATAAGTTCCTTAAAGAATATGAACAGCAGCTGAAAGAAAAAATAACCGCTGTTTTTCAACCAAAAGATTCTACAACTAAAGATTATAATTTTGCCAATGACAAAGGCAGAGATCTAAGATATGATTCAAAAATGAAATATTATATGGTTGAAACTAAACATTTTATTTTGGCTGTGAAACAGAAAAATAATATTGAAGAGTTGAATAGCCACGATGGGCCACAAACTCTGCTGTCCAAGGCTCACCGTTTATTCAATACTTCTCGTAATGTTGTCAAGGAAACAGTATCTAATGCAGAATATCCTAAACTTATAATTGCTTTGGATTCCTTACTATCACAACAATTAGAGAGATGTGATCATTTGCGCAACTTAACAGTAGATAGATCTAAGGAACGACCTAAACAGAAGTTAGAAGCAAAGCAAATATTGCAGCAAAAACGTAAAGCCTTAACAGATCTCTTTAAAATTCTCACCAATTTAGGTGTTAATTACAAAACCGGTCTAATGGAACTTTCTATGAACAACGAATTCGAAGACTTGTTTTTGCCTCCGTTTTGTATAAAGGCCATGCTGACAAATATGAAAGAAAAACGTCTACAACCTAAACTACTACAGCTTAATGAAAACTTAGACAACTACTTCAACAAATGTGTGTTTAAACTGAAATTGTTACGCAACATTATGTTAACTCCCCCGTCGGAATTGGGTCCAGCTAATATTGAACGTATAAAGGGTTATGCTGTCGATATGTTTATATTAGTGCAAAATCAACGTAAACTATTGGCTTCAACAACCAAGAAAATCTATGACAATCTTCATATGCTTCAACAATTAAAAGATTTAGAAGATATTAAAGCGAAAACGACACAGCTTGATGAGAGCTATATGGATTTTTTAAAATTCCGTGATAGTTATGACGCTTTAAAAACTGTAATTAGTAGTGTTCGTTATGTTTTCGAACAATTTAAAATATATTTTCTTACTGTTCCTTCGCAAGCAAAAAAGGAAAATCTTATATGTAATGAAGATAAACCCATAGATCCAAGTTACCTTGTAATAAATTGTGATAACATTTTAACGTTAGCAAAATCAACACTAGACAATTTAATTAGTGAAAGAAATGATTTTATAAACAAAGAACGTTTGAATCACTACAGAATTTGCTATAACAAAATTTATTCCTTAATTCAAGATGTGTTGAAAAATTTACATACATTAGGTAATGAATGTTTGCCTATAGCTAAGCCTGTCCTCGAGCTATCAAAGTATGTTAACGACACCATTCAACAGGTATTTGAAGAGCCTACAGTATATCCGGAATGCAATTTTGAAACTATCGACAACGATTTGGAAGCTATAATTCATGCTATACTTCTTTCTCTACAAAAACTGTATAAAAAATATCCTTCTAAAAATGTAACTACAGATGATGATGATAAATTACTGATAAAAAGGAAGACCACGGATGACGATAATGATGAAATAGACGATCAACATTTAAAGAAAAAACTATATGTTTCACTTAAAGATGATTGGGGTGTAATGGATATGGAAAATATCAATCAACAATTAATTAGTGTTCTGCTTACCATAAAATTATCAAAGCCGTCTAAGGAGAAAATTGGATGCATAAAAAAGTTATTAAGCATCCATCCTTTGTTAGAACAATACAATTTGATGGCTGAATACTTTTTGTGTCAGCAGTTAGGAGCCCATAAAGTGTCTGTTAAAATGTTATCAATTATACTGACAGTGTTTGTGGAAATCGGTTCGAAAGGTTTTTGTGTTCCGCAAGACCTTATGCAAGACGAAGAAGGTGAATCAAAGAAGGATCAGAAAGAAGGAGAAGGTTTTGGTTTAGAGGACGGTAGCGGCGAAAAAGATGCTTCAGATAAAATTGAATCAGAAGACCAGTTGGATGATGCAAAACGTCCTGAGGATCGACAAGAAGAAATGGAGAAAAATGAACCAAATGAGTGTCCAGAAGAAAAAGGTATCGAAATGAGCGATAATTTTGAGGGAGAAATGCAGGATATTGATAAGGATAACAAAGACGAAGATGATAGTGGAGAATCAGAGGACGAAGAAGATATGCCTAAGGAAATGGGTGAAACCGAAGAGGGTGCTGATAAATTAGATGATCAAATATGGGGTGACGATGACACACCTGAAGAGCAAGAAGAGGAAAAAGAGATGGAAGATGAGGACGGTAAAGGAAGTAATGAAGAGGCAGATTCTCACAATAATTTGAGTTCTAAAGATGATGCTGAAGGGAAAAATGACGTAGAAAATGAGGGTTTGGATGCTACGAATGAAACAAATGATGAAGACAAAAGAAAACAGCAAGAAAAAGATATAGACGAGATGAAGAATCAGGAAAAAAATCAGGACGAAGATCAAGATCAAGTAAATCCATATCATAATGAACTGGAGGAACCTCAAGAGCCCGAAGAGTTCGATTTAGGCGATCTTAATGTTAATGAAGATAATGAAGAGGAAGATAAAGAGGAGAGCAATGAAAACCCCTTCGACATTGATACAGTGAAAGAAAATATGAAAGATGTTGATGAAACTGATGACAATAAAAATGATGAAGACAAAGAAACGGAAAAAGATAAAATTGATGATAATGATAATAATGATACAAGTGATGATAGCGATACAAATGAAGGTGACAATGAAGATGATCTTCAAAACAACAATGATGACAATGTCCGTGAAGAGGATCATAATGAATTAGATGAAGAATGTGCAAGCGAAGTTGATCAACAAAAAAGAGCTCAAATTGATGAAGAAAATAAAGATGATGAAGAAGAAGAAGTTCAGGAAAATAGAACAGAAAAACATGAGGAATACGAACAGTCTAAAGATCAACCCATGAAGGAGGATAACATGCATTCAGTACCCGAAATTGAGCCGAAAGGTTCCAAAGACCAGTTAGAAGCAGAAAAAACTGATGCGGATGTGCAGCAAGAGCAAAATATGGACGAACAAGATACGGGCGAGGAAAAAGATGGTATAGGCCAAGCAGAAAATGAGGTAATTACAAATTTAATTTTTTGATCATTGCAATTTATTAATTATTTAAATTCATTATAGAACAACGATGGAGGACACCAGGGAATAGCTGAAACCAAGGAAACAAAAGCACCTGATGATAACAGAAGCGAGGTTCATAATAAAGAAAAAAGAAAGCAAGGACAGACTGATGAAGATAGATCCATAGGTGAGAAATGAACTCAATGTTTTTATGGTTTTTTATAAAGCTTTAGATATACATACTTCGTTTCAGGCAATGCTGAACAAAATAAATTAAAAAGACTCAAAACTATTGATAAACTTAATGAAGAAGAAAACAGTCAAAATAATGATAAGGAGGGAGAAAATAATGAAATGGAAGCAGATGAATATCAACATGTTAAGGAACCAAAGACTAGTGATAAGATTACGCTAGATAATGCAACCGAAGAACAGTCAAAACAAATCGAACATAAAAACGAAAAGGATGAAATCAATAATAATGATGAGGAAGACGTTGATGAAAATCATATGAGCTTAAATGAAGAACCTGAAATTGAACAAACTAATAATGAAGAGCTTAAGGAAATAAATGGAGAAAAAATGGACAATAAGACTGAAAAACCTGCAAGGTTCGAGCAAAGAAAAGAAAATGATTTCACTGAAGAACAGTTAGATATTGAAGGTGAAATTGTTAAAACAATTACTGTTGCTAGAAATGTTGATACAACAGCACATTGCAAGTAAGTAATACTCATGTTTATTATTTGAGATCACGTTATCATGTTATATAATTATATTTTTAGTGTCGATGTACTAGCAGATAGTAAAGGTGGCCATGTTGAGGAGTTAAGTGCAGCTAAAAGTCTAGAATTAAGAAAAATTTACCAGGAACAGGTTTCAACACAACAACCAGTAAGTTATACCTCCAAAACACTTATATGCATTTAATAATGTTTTCAAATTAATAGACTACGGCTCAAAATGAAGATCATGAAACGTGGCATAGTATATCTAATCGTATGACACAAAATGCTCGCGATCTTTGTGAACAATTACGTCTTATTCTAGAACCTACAAAATGTACGCGCCTGAAAGGTGATTATCGTACAGGTAGACGAATAAATATGAAAAAAATTATACCATATATTGCCTCACAATTCCGTAAAGATAAAATCTGGTTGCGAAGGACAAAACCGGCCCAACGAGATTACAAAATTACCATCGCTATTGATGATTCAAAATCGATGCATCATAATAATTCCAAAGTTTTAACATTGGAAGCTATATCTTTAGTTTCTCAAGCTTTAACTCTGTTGGAAAGTGGTCGATTGAGTGTAATATCTTTTGGTGAACAACCTCAGATATTACTTCATCATAATGAACAATTTGATGGGCCAAAATTGGTCAGCTCTTTGCAATTTTCTCAAGATAAAACAAAAATAGCCGAATTACTTGACTTCATACGTATAGCAAATACAGAGGAAAGCTCATCTGGGTCTGAAAATGGTATTTTTGAAAATCTCCTGTTAATTTTAAGTGATGGTCGTAATATATTTAGTGAGGGCAAATCCAAGGTAATTATAACATAATATAAAATATATATATATATATATATATATATATATATATATATATATATATATATATATATATATATATATATATATATATATATATATATATATATATATATATATATATATATATATATATATATATATATATATATATATATATATATATATATATATATATATATATATATATATATATATATATATATATATATATATATATATATATATATATATATATATATATATATATATATATATATATATATATATATACATACATATATATATATATATATATATATATATATATATATATATATATATATATATATATATATATATATATATATATATATATATATATATATATATATATATATATATATATACATAATTGAATGATTTTGTTCAACTTTTTACAGGTAAAAAATGCTATTAAATTGGCCCGACTTCAGCGTATATTTTTAGTTTACATTATTATCGATAATCCCGAAAATAAAAATTCCATACTAGACATACAAACAATGGAAATGTTACCAAATAATTCAATTAACATTAAATCTTATCTAGAAGACTTTCCCTTTCCTTATTATGTTATAGTTAGAGATTTAAATCAACTGCCTACAATTTTAAGTGAAGCCATGAGACAGTGGTTCGAATTAGTCAATAGCGAGCAGTGAATATTCAAATTTATATTGTTTGTATATGTATATACATATTTAATTAATCGTGTATTTTAATGTAAATAAAAATTGAAATAACTATTTCTCTTTATAATTATTTTCTATTATTTTAATAATTGACTAAATAGATAAAATTTTTTTTAAATTGAAAGGCATAATCATAGTTAATATTACGTATTTATTACGTGATTTGAAATGAATAAGAAAAATGCTTTTGTACATTTCGTTAAATTGTGAAGGGTGTGCAAATTGCAGAAAGAGCATAGGGCACATAACAATTTAAAGTTTATCAACTTGGAAAAATGGAAAAATTTATGAAATTAAAATTATTGTAAAAATTCATTTGTTGATATTTCCCTAAAAAGTTTCTATAATTCCATTTCGCTCATTTTATGGAAGATCATAATAACTGAAAAAATACCACTTTCGACTCAACATCAGTAAAGAATAGCAAATAAGTTAATAAGATCTTTATTATGCGACAAAAATATTTTATAAAATTCCAGTCGTGCCTCAGTTACAATGCAGTTTAATTTACAGAATTTCAAGTTTGTATTCATAAATTCCAGGAAATACCATTATTTCCGTCAAAAGATGTAATGTATGGATTATGATAGTAAATGATCGCTATAATCTACACAGTTTATAGCGAGCAAATCCTTAGATTCTATGTTATGACCCAGCATCGATTTTACTGATCATTTTGGAGGAGTTCAATTTTCTCAAAAAACCCTTCGTAAGATTTATTGCGCAAATATCTTTGTTCACTTTGTTTCTAATACTATATTCTATCATAATCTGCGTAATTGTATAGCAATGTATACAATTGTATTCTGTGGTTTACAGGGAACCAATAATTTTTGATCGATTACGTATGTTTACCGAACTTTAGTTGCGTTGCCAACAGACAAGGCATGGGCAGAAGAAATATTCCTAACACCATTTTTAAGTATACACTTCGATTCAGAATAACTCCCTGAGTCCGTCTGGCTGGCTGGCTGTCCACGTAAACATTGTCGCAGTTCTAAATATATCTTGATAAAACTTGGCACGTATCATTATTTGTCACAAATAATTCTCATAATATTCTAAAATGATGTTATAACTTTTAAATAAAGAAGATTTGGGTATTTTAATACATAATTTATATTTTAAATTTTTTCTCTTAATTTATGCAAAATAAAATAAGAATAACAACTGTATGACAGATATCAAGGGCAGATTTATGTAAGGTGGCTGTATTAACATAACACAAACACAACATTTAATAATGAGAGAGCATAAACAACACACATATAAATTCACAGGTACGTGGTATTGCATTGAACAAAAATGTAAAAACACACATTAAACAAACTTTGACGTTATGTTCGCAAAAGAGAGAACAAAAAGTAATCAGCTGAGCGTTTACGGTCACCGTATAAGATCTTTCTACCATAGTGATTTTTTAACTTCCCAGTTTTTTTAATTCCTATTTTCGACAAGAATTTATCGAAGCTATATTATACGTATAAAATACAAGTTTATTTAGGAAATTAAATAATTTTTTTTTGTGGTTCGAATATTATTTTTGGAAATTAAATTCAATTTATTAGAAAAACATTGTGTTCGCTTGGTATTGACTTTATTTCATAAATAAAAAAGAGATGAATTTTGTAAATGTAGTAAGTAATATGTGTTTTCAATGTAGTTCCATTATACGATAAATGTTGTTGTTGTTGTTAGCAATATTCAATATTCCACAAGAGTTTAAATATTAAACGAAGGAAATCGGCAAAAATATAGATGTTATCCGAAAGAAACTAAAGTATATCACTTTTGTTTATTAAGAGCCAGTTTCCTACTTTTTAGTTAAATTTAGTTTAAAACGCATTTAACTTAATCCAGGAAAAAAGTTTACTAATAATTCACTATCTCAAAAATGTTAGTGATCTATGTCCTAAAAACTAGCACTAGAATGTTGTTTTTAAATTAATGTTACCTCGTCGAAGGAACAGCTTCTGCAATTGTTTATAAAATGTTTAAAGTGCACGATATGCCACTCTTGACGCAATTGGAGAAGTATTTAATTGTGGTAATATTTGATAGTGATAATTATTTAAGTTATTGTTTGTTTGGTTTTTAAGTTAAATTGCCTCCGGATAAGAATTATTTGGTCTGTAAAAATATACATAACGTCAGCTCCAATTATATCCAATATCTACCAGCTCTAAAGAGATTATTTTTTGGTAATGGAATACTCCCCTTCACCTGAGAGTATTCCAACTCCCGAAATATCGATTCCACTTACCCAGCCGCGACGCATTATAATGTGCCCTATTGGCCGCTTTGTCAGCTATAGAGTTTTCTCATATCGACATATTCCCCGGTATGTAAAGAATTTCCAAATTTTAGTACATCGACTCCTAGAGTGATGATGTCGCCGAATATTTAAGTTCCTGTTACCTGTTATTTTATACAAAAATAATAGCCTACAATAAATCTAAGATTGATGTCAGAGTGAACTCTATAAACGATAAGAAAATTGGAGTGATAATATACTATATTATATTATACAAATTGGAGTGATAATATACTATATTATATTATACAATACTATACTATACTATACTATACTATACTATACTATACTATACTATACTATACTATACTATACTATATCAATTCAGTGGGTTTTGTGGGTGATTCTGCCAAAAAACAAACATCACATCTATAAGTGTGAGAAAATATTATAAACATCATTTGGTGATTCTTATTTTCATATTATCAATTATGAAATTAGAGCTAGAAATTCGAATGTCATAACATGCGATGTATTGAAATTGAAAATTATACGAGGGTTTATTCAAAATTGTTCATGCATCTGATATTAGATATTATAATAGATTATAAATGACTTTCTTAATGTTTTTTTTTCTTATTCTTAATTACCTAAAAAGCTCAAATCCAACTGCTTATATACCGATTAGTTATGTGCTTATCAAATTGAACATTGTATAAAAGTGTTAATGTTCTTGTCTATTTAAAAAGTTTTGTATAATCCCAATAAACATCTGTGCAGCCTTAATGTATTACTTTTTTTAAATCCTTTTCCAAAAATGTAAAGAATGAACAATTGCATTTATCTTTTCCAGTTCTTATTTTATAATATATATTTTATATGCAAACTGTTTATACCCTTCTCCACCACAAGTGGTGATGAGGATTTATTAACTTTGTCATTCCGCCAAGAAGGTAACATCTCACACCCCATAAAGTAAATTCTTCCATCAAGTCCAATCAAAAGCTAACGCCTTGAATAATTGTCCGATTGCAATAAAATTCGGTCACAATGTTTTATATTGTTCTAAGCAGTTTCCTATTTAAAACCATCGGTTAATTGGTTAAAAAGTTATAGACCGACATCTGAGACAACCTTAAAATTCCGAAAAAAAACTTTTCTTTTTTTTTAACAAAAGATAACTGGATTTTAACAAAATAAATAAAATATGAGTTGCAATTTTTAAGATTTTTTTATTGAAATTTGCCATACATTTTATTTTAATACAATAATAAACCCAAGAAACTAGATTGTGCTGAGGTCTTTGTTTGGCCTATATAAGACACCTTGAAATATGGTTTATGGTTTAAAAAAACTTTGTTATTTGACACAGTAAACATTCTAATCGTCTTAAATGTATGTTATTAATTTTTATTTAATATCGGTCCATATTTTGCTACAGCACCCCTATAACGCCTGAAAAATAGGTATGATCTAATAAAACAATTAATATCTATAGTTTGGTACGTATATTTATAGATATTTCCAAGAATATGTTGCCATATTTCACTGTAGTTTTTGTTGGGGCCTTTTACGTAATCGGCGTATAATCTGATGAACGAATGAGTTTTTTGATGCATTATCTTCAACTCTTGCTAATTTTTGCATAATACTAATAGTGGAGGGTATTTAAGATTCGACATAGCCGAATATAGTATTCATATTAGCATTTAAATATTTATTATTAAATTAATTATATAAGAAATGAATTTTATTGTTATTACTTGAAATTTTGTATTTAAGTTAAACGATTTCAAAAAATTGGGTTGTAATGAAAAAGAAAAATACGCTGCAGCTTGCCGAGTTTATCTGGATTTGATATTAGGTAAATATAGTTCTTGTTGAATTAAATTGAGAACAATACTTGAGTATTTAATTTAAAATATGGACTTAGTAACATACAAATTGACTTCGTTCTTAAATCATACAATTTTATTAATTAAGGTTTATTTTCCTTTAGGTAAAAGGTATTGTTCTGTTGAAAAAATTTATCATCGAGCAACAAACTTAATTATTCTGTTTGCCGAAAGGAAAGGCAAGAAGAAATTCATCATCATTCCAGCATTAATATCTCAAGAATTGGATTTGAGTGTACTTTATAAACTACAAATCGAAACGAGTGAAGAAAACAGGTAATGAAACGGGCAGTTAATGCATGTGAATCCATGTTTGTTAGCCAAATAAAGCGAAAATTATTTTATAAATTGCCACACAATTACAGTTTTCTAATATGACTATCATTCTATATAGAACGTTTTCTTAGTATATCAAAAGTCAACAGTCAAAAAAAAATCTTTTATTTCGCACTTCTATTAATTCAAGAAAGATTCCCTAGAATTGGGAACTCTGAGTTTGAAATATCTTTTATTGCAAGAGTTGCACGCATTGGTGTTTTTACCAATTCAACTTCGTTTATTTTCATGCCGTATTCAGTGAATCTATGAATATTGTTTTCCTTTTTTCGCTTTAGTTGATCGATGATAATACTACTACTTGAGAATTTTCTATATTTTTCAATATTCTTTATTTTAAATAATTGTTCTAAAATGACTTTTTTGTATTACTTTGAATTTGAAACAAATAAATAAATATTAATCCTTTTTAGTTTACTTTTAGCATTATGTGATACATCATCAAATGTTCTATACTATCGTCCGATTAAAGATTGAACAAATTTTAAATTATAATAATCAAGTTTCTTCAAATGATTCTCTTTAAGTCATATGTTTTGTATTATATCCGAATTGTAATCATGATAGAAAATCCATCAATTATTTCCCATTTCAATAAAGCAATCGTTTGTGTTAAAAATAAATAATAATTATTTATTATAATGTCAACATTATTTTAATTGTATATACGTATGTAATAATATATATTTATATTTTTAAATAATAAATCTTAAAAAATAATACATTTTAGTACATTAATGTTGATAAGAAAATATAATTTAGCTTTAAAAGATTTCTGATAGATACAATGAAATATAATGTTTTGTTTTTTTATTTTTTTATTTATTTATTTTTTTGGCCGACTGGATTAGAAAAACTATGAAGAAAAAAACTAAATTATTTACGTACGTAATAAGTGACTAATATTTGGAGAAGTAATTATATTTAGAGATATTCTACTTAAATTCTTACTTTTTTTAATGTACTTTTCGAAAAAAATAAAAAAAAACAATTTTTTTGCATTTAAATGAAAAGGCAATTTAAAGTTGCGTATATACTTGATTATTATGTGTATTTTAAATGCTTATTAGTATATATATATATATATATATATATATATATATATATATATATATATATATATATATATATATATATATATATATATATATATATATATATATATATATATATATATATATATATATATATAGATATATATATATATATATATATATATATATATATATATATATATATAATATATATATATATATATAGATATATATATATATATATATATATATATATATATATATATATATATATATATATAATATATATATATATATATATATATATATATATATATATATATATATATATATATATATATGAAACAATTCATTGATGTAGTTTTGAAATATGTATATAGATTTGGCAATTATTTCATACATTATATAATCATAATTAATAAGAAATCGCAAGTGAAAAGAAATTATAAAACGATTATAGATCAATAAATTATTTTAAATAAAAATTACTGCTGAAAAACAAACAATAGAGTTGTTTTATTTCATACATATGTATTTTAACGCTTTTTACTTATTGAAGAAATATAGAAATGAAATTTAAATAAATAATTTATAATGATATTGCATTTTTAGAGTAAATATGTAAGAAAATAATGTTACCCCATAATGCTCTGCGAAAATATTTCAGGTATAAAATATTTTAATTAAAATCCTCTAGATTTTACATATCAATTTTAAATTTTGTTCAACAATTTATGAAAAAAACAATTTTATAACAAAAAAATGAAGAATATAATATTTTATTGATTTATAGATTGATAGACATTTAAATTTACTCTAGAAGACTTTTTAAGTCTTTTGAACTTAATTTTCGCAAATGTTGTCTACGAAAAAAATATAAAAACACTTGTTCATATAAATTTTCGTTTGCATGAAATGAAAATCTTCAGTAACAAATGAGGCACTTAATTAACTAATAAAGATTTTACTTTTACTTTAAATATTCTATATATGTGTATAAAAATAAATAAATAAATATTCTGGGTTGGTATTAAGACCAGTCCGCGGTGTAAGTGAAATCTTGGAAGAACATTTGTTCTTCTTCTGTCAAGAGACGTGGTTCCTTAGGGGGAGTTAATTGCGGCTTCTCCGAAGTAAACTCTTCATCGAAATTTGAAACATCTTCCAAATGATTCTAAAATATAAAAGAAGATGTAATTAGGATTAAGATTAGCCGTTACATATTATCATATAACTTACAATTGTTGGTACAAAAGGAGGCTTAACTTTACGCAATAACAAATCGTCCCATACAATTGAACGGAAGAATGCTTGCTTTTTTACATCTTCTGCATCTCGTTCGGAAGAACCCAAACGTCTTTCGGGATTTTTGCGCAAAAGCTTAAATTAAAAAAAAAACAATTGAATAAATTATATATTTAAAACTATATTAGAATTTAAATATATCTCACCCTTCGCATAATAGCTATAGCTTCCAAGGATAAAAATCGTGGATAGCGTACTTCATCGTTGACAATAGAATCAAATACTTCTTCTTCATCATCACCAGGAAAGGGAGACTGTGATCAACATTAATAAATGTTTTATTTCTTTTCGTTTAACAAATTTATTTGCAACTCACCTCTCCAACCAACATTTCGAATATTAATACACCCAAACCCCACCAATCAACGGCTCTGGTGTATGAAGTTTCCGTTAAAACTTCAGGTGCTAAGAATTCTGGTGTTCCGCAGAAGGTACCAGTACGATCACCAAAGCCCATGCCTTCTTTACACAAACCAAAATCAGCAATTTTCACATAACCTATAAGATAAGTTTTAATAATTAATTCATAAATAAATTAATATAAGTAATAATTACAAAATGGAACATCGACATTAATTGTTATTATTATTATTATTATTATTATTATTATTATTATTATTATTATTATTATTATTTTGTATGTATTACGCAAGTAAAATTTTGATTTATTTAAATTAAATTCTTCTTACCTTCAGTATCCAACAACAAATTATCCAATTTTAAATCGCGGTAAATAATTTTATTCTCATGCAAATACTGTAAACCTAGAACCACACAGGCCGCATAAAAAACAGCACGTGGTTCTGTAAATACATCCGTATGAATGTGCATCATTAAATCACCACCGGCAGCATATTCCATAACAAAACAGACGTGTTGCTACATAAATAGAAATATATTTACGATTTGAAAAAAAAAAAAAAAAAAAAAAAAAAAAAACAAAAGGTTCAATTTAAATGATTCTAAATTATTTTTATAAACTAAAAACGTTCATTTATCGTAATTAAAAAATGTTGCATTTCATAATTCTTATCTTTTGTCTTAGTTTGTTAAAGTCAATTTAATAATTTTGATTAAAGATTTACTATAACTCAATAAATATTGAAATATTGTAATTTAAATTTTTGACTTATATTTGCGAAGGTGCCGTTGACGAAAAGTATTTAAGTTTTATATTATAGTGAATTTAAAATATTCAAAATATTGATTGATTGTACTTTTTTAATGTATTAATTATTTACCTCTGTTTGGAAACAAGCATATAGATTTACTAAAAATGGATGACGCATAGCATTTGCCACCTCAAATATTCTTTTCTCACTTAATAGTGATTCAACTTCATCTCTAGCTATAATATCGCCTTTTTTCAAAGCCTTTATTGCGTAATATTGGTTATTGGCACGCATTTGACATAGTATCACTTTACCAAAGTGACCACGACCTAAGACACTTAGCATGCGGAAATTATCCATTGAGAGAATTAAAGGGGAGACCAAATGTGATTGGGATTGTCGTCTTGATTCGTAGGCTGAATCGCGATATTGTAAACCCCGGACAACATTTCGACGAACATTTTGTTGACTTACAGCAGCATTTTGTAATTCAAATTGATTTTGATAAATTGGTTGTTGTTGTTGTTGCGTTTGCTGATAAGAAGTAATGGATGTTGGTTGTGTCTGATGGTGGTAATTTTGACGCTGAGCTGGTTGGGGAAATTGTGGTGCCGAAGCCTCACTTGCGGATACATGACCGCCATAAATAATTGGTGTAGGCGGCTCTTGTATTATAGGTGATGACTGTTGAGACTGTTGCAAATAGTGTTGCTGCTGTTGTTGCAAATTGTTGTTGCTTATAGAAACGCTACCAAGCTGAGGTATAATCTGAATGATAAAAGATTTAATATTAGCAATTTTATTATAAAATAAAAAAATCTATGTAACTTTATAAAAAGGATACTTTGTACAGACAACTGTGCTAACTGAATTCAAAATAACAATATTAATATATATGTTTAAATATAAGTTATTATATTAAGATAAATTTTATTTAATTGTTTTTTTTCTTTTTTTCTTTTTGCATTCAATCTTTGTGTGCATTTTTCATATAATATATATCTTAAATCGTTATAATCATTATAATAATCCCTTTTTTCTATACACACATTTCATTGGTATACATGGTCTTTACTAAGACTTAAGACGCCAAGTTTTTTTTTTTCGGATAAATTACAAAAACAACAATTTTGAAAAGTGTCAAATAAATTTTTGCAAAAATTATGAAAACATGAAAAATGTACATTTTTTCAAGAATTTTTTAAATGTTCCTTTTTATTTTAAAATGGAATATAATTTTTAAGAAAGAATTCCATCTAGAGTTAATGTATTAAAGTATTTAAAGGTTAACTATATACAATAAACTAATGTTATGTGTGTCACAAAATCTTAAAAATGTTTTACTAGTGAACTAGTGGCTTAGAAAACAAGTGTACATTATCCAATATCCTGATATTGAAAATATTAAATTTGCAAACAATTTTTGAAGAAAATTTTCTTAAAAAAAAGAACTTTAAGATCAATTCTAACTACAAAGTGAAGTTTCATGTTTTTTTTTTTTTTTTTTTTTTTTTTTGTGAAAAAAGTCATACTAACATTTGATAGTAACCGAAAGTCCTTGGTGACAATTTTTAGAATTTTTGCTCATTATTATGAAATAAGCGCAGTATTTTTTCTTTAGATATTAGTGGGGAATATTTGAGTTTTTTTTTTTTTTTGTAACAAATTTGGGTTGGATTCAAGTGATACGGCTTACCAATAGTAATTTTTTTTTACTGGAAATGCTCCTGCATTTATACTTATGATGTACAAGATTAGGAATATTTATTTATGCTCGCATAATTAATTTGGGGGTTTCTTCATTTTCGACATGAAATATGGTATAAATTATAATCCTGATTATGATGATATACTATGTGAGATCGTTTTCCTTAACAAATTTACCTTTTGAAGCACCCTTTTAAATCCAAATAATAGAATACTAGTGACTTTAAAGAGATAAGTTTTAATACAAGGAACAATTTCTTATTCATTAAAAATTACAATCCAGCTATAAAAGAAAAAGGACTGCAAAAAAGGTGAGAAATTCCACATTTCCAATGATTTCATAATTTTTGCAAACATTTATTCAACGCTTTTCAAAATGAGTCAATTTCCTTTTTTATGGTTGTTGTAACAATTTGTCCATCTGTTTGGAATTTTTTTTGCGTTTTATAGTCGTGAAAATATATAGCAATGAAATGTCTTCAGACAAATTTGATAATTAAAGAATTTTTAGCCAGAATTCATAAATGAAGTTGAAAATGTTCATATTGTTTTTTATGATTATGATTATTATTTATTATTAATAATTAATTAATTTTAGAAAAAAGAAAATGAGTCGTGAAATCGTTATATTCGAAGTTTTGAATAATTATTAAATTGTTTATAACTGATTTATAAATGATTATTTTATATTTTTTCAACATTTCTTTTTACATCAACATACACACAAAACTTGTAAAAATGTTTATAAATTATTATTATTATTATTATTATTATTATTATTATTATTATTATTGTATATCGTGTTTATGTTGCTTCAGTTTTTGTTACCTTTGTTTCTTCATTTATTGTTTTTGGTTCATCTTCTATATTGGCAATAAAATATTGAACTGTACTAGTAAATGTTGTTGCCTGTTTGGGTGGTGTTAAATCTAACAATGGTGTATTCTCAGATTTTTGTAAGTGTGTTACAGAATTAACTTGTTTTATGGCCAATTCTGAGGTTGAATTTACAGTGGGAATTGTTTCCAAATATATGGGAATAGTAGGTTCAATTGTTATATGGACAAGATTAATGTGTGCCTGAAATATGTTTATTATTTTGTTTTCCTTTATACTCAATTATATAAATTATATTCTATTCTATTTTATATTTTATTTATCACACATGTATGGAATGTTGTTGGATTATAAATCAATCCATCTTATGGAATTGTGAATTTATTAAAGGTGTACAAAATATTTATTTATGCATATGATACAGTGACAGCAGACAAAAACAGACACGATACAAAAACAATTAAACATAAAGTGATTATAACATTAATGGGAAATATTTTTAAAATATTGAATCAAATATGAATATTAACATCCGTTAAGTACACACATACATACATACATACTTAGCGTATGAATTAGACACTTTAAAATTATTACATATAATAATTGTTTACTTAAGTTTTTTTTCTTTTATAATTATTATAAAATAGAAATAGTTTTAATTCCAATTGCGAAAAAAATTGAGATATTAAATTAAATATTATTTAGAGATCTCAAGAAACATGTACTCAATTATTGATAACATTAATTTTATCACAATTCAATGTGAAATTTAAAGACATTTGAATCGCAATTACAAAATTTATGAAGATTCTTCAAATATTTCGTAATTTATATCTAAAGTTCAGAATCATGATTGAACAATTATTCATATGAAATTAATAAAACTTTGTTGCTTAAATATGTGTGATTTCAGTTCGATAAACTTTAATGTCATATTTGGCCTCATTTTTGTACATTTCACCATTAATGATAAAAATTTTCATTCGGTCAAATTCAGAATTTAAACAAAAAGTTTCTCAAATATGTAAATAAACCATGGTATAAAGACGCATCATTTTAAATACAATATTAGAGTCACACAAAAAAAAAAAAAAAAAAAAAAAAAAAAAAACTTGTATACACCACCCCCATTTAGGTAATTAATTTTATGATATTTGTTATTTTGAATAGGATTTGTATTGGTTAAACTTTCACGACCGTATGCAGAAGAATAAAAATCGATTTATAAAAGATTTTTAACTGAGGTTTATTCTAAAAACAATTTTCGATCAGAAAATTTTGAATAAAAAAGTAAACTTTTAAGTATTATTTTCCATTTTTTCAGACTTGATTTCGAGAATTCTGAAAACTAATTCTTAATTCTTTTAATTTCTACATTTCTATTGTTCCTTGATGTTTGGGCCAACATTCTTCTTCAATACGAATTCGCATATTTTATTCTAGTTAAATATTCAGGGAAAAACAAAAAAAAAATTCATTAAAATAAAATTAAATAAAAAATACACTTAGTGATGTACATTGCAAACAAAACAATAAAAAATATGCTCACTATTCGAGTACCATTTTTATCCGCGATATTAGTTCGTTTTAATTTATTCCATTGTTATTTTTATGTACTTGATAATAAGAACATTTCGATTGAAATTAGATTAGAAATTTTAAATTTCTTATAACAAAGAAAGAAATAAAGTATTAAGTATTGTCAGAATAAAACCAAAAATAGTTTGCAATTTAAAATTGTGTTTTTGGATGAGATTTCTTTAAAAATGGACTTTAGTCTTAAAGTTTTTCATCACTAATGTATTAGTGATGAAAAATTAATAGTTAAAATGTTTTATTGCATAAATGTTTTATTGCATACGGTATGTTATATATAACAAAATTTTAAATATTTAATGAAAATAATAATTTATGTACATTAGACTGCATCAGAAAAATGTAGTTCTATTTCAACTACTAAAAATTAAAATCATTGTTTGACCAAACAAAAAAAATGTAAGGAAAAGTTTATATCCTATTCCATTATGTAAATATTTTTAGAATTTTATATTAATGAGAGTAATAGATAATAAAGTTTTAATACTTCTTATGTTTTTATAACGTTCATTTTTTTTTGTAAATATCACTTGATAATATCAGAAATATTGTAAATTTTTCATTAACCGATATCAGTGCAAATGCCTAAGACGCAATAAAGTCATTATCAAAATAGAATTTAAAAATGATATATATTTTATGGACAAAAGATTATGTGCAATTAATATATTCTTAGCAGGATCGTGATTTATACTTATTCCGATTACAAAAGAAAAAATGTAATGTACACAAATGTATTTCTAATTTGATTAGTAATTCGAAAAAGGAAATATTAAATATTATGAAAACAATAAATAAATAAATAAATATATGTACATATATATGTATATATATATATATATATATATATATATATATATATATATATATATATATATATATATATATATATATATATACATATATATATATATATATATATATATATATATATATATATATATATATATATATATATATATAATATATATATATATATATATATATATATATATATATATATATATATATATATATATATATATATATATATATATATATATATATATATATATATATATATATATATATATATATATATATATATATATATATATATATATATATATATATATATATATATATATATATATATATATATATATATATATATATATATATATATATATATATATATATATATATATATTCTTAAGTTGTGTACGTGTTTGCATAATATTTAATTAAGATTACTGGGTTAATTAAAAAATAACAAAAAACAAAAAAATATAACTTCGAACCTCTACTTGGAAACCGTCGCCAACGCCTATACTATAGTGATGACAAACGCTGTTGTCTTCATCTTCCGGATATTCAACAATGGGAGCTGGGGAAGGGGGCATTTCAATAATGGGACTATTTGTGTCATGACCCTGATCACCACCCATTATTACAACGGGCGGCATTGCTAGTACGGGCCGGTGATAGTAATCATTATTCATAACATATGGACTGGTGACTGCTGTAGGTGTTGCTGTCTGGTGCTGTTGGATATTCAATTTAGGATTGTTTTGAGAAGTAGATCTAGTAACAGTACTACGTTCATAGTTGTTAATATTAATGTTATTAATATTATTGTTAGCAATATTTGTTATTTGTGTTTCATTTTTTTGTGCTGCAACGGCTGGAGAAAATGATGCGGATGATGTTTGTGGTTGAGTTGGTATTGAAGGACTATTTTCAGGAACTTGGGTGATAGAGGATTCTGATGTTGCATCAGATGAACATGATGATGATGACTGATGATATGTGAATAAAGGAATTTGAGACGGCTGATTAGGTAAAACATTTTGATAGTGTATAATTTGATGTTTTGTTGATGCAATATAAGATTGTGGCACCAGTTGTTGCGACGCTAGTTTTTGTATTGTCTGTTGTGGCTGTGACTGCGGCTGCTGATATTGTGGTGATAATTGGTGGCGTTCTTGGGGACGCTGTAAAGTATTAGGTTGCGAATCCAATTGATTTAAAAAGTCAAATTCACTCAAGACACTTTGTAACTGTTGGGTTGTGTGTCGACAATTATAAACGGACAAAAAAATTTTCAATTTTTTTGTAGGTAGTATATATAGAATATAAAGGTTCAAGAAAGAAGAAAATATATAATAAAAACAAGCAAAACACAAAAGATAAACGCAAACAATAAATAAATAATAAAATTTATGCAGAAAGAGTAAAGCAACTAAATAATTGAAATTTATATTACTTTTATAAGAGCGTAGTTATGTAAATATATATATTCATGTTGTTGTAGTGATCTAATGTTTTTCCTAACTATCTATATACACAATTATTTTTAAAAATAATTCTCTATACATATATACATGTTTAAGAAAAAAACTAAAATAAGAAATAGAAAAAAAACTAAAATAAGAAATACAAAAATGTTTTTGAAAAATTATTTACCAATAAAAGCATTCAAAAAATTAAATTTCAATTATTAAAAACTTTGTTTGAATTTAACTTAAATTCCAGTTTAATTCCCAAGTATTTTGGAAGTGACTTTTAAATTTTTATTCAAATATTTTTTTGTCAAACAAATTTAAAAAATAAAGCACATAAGAAATGTCTTTACACAATTAATGTTTTTTTTCAATTTGAATTGTACTTTAGTGTAATGGTTGAAATTAGCTTTCCAAACACTTTTATGTTCGACTTGAATTCAAGTTTCCTTTTCTCTGAAATATGGTATTGTGCGTATTTCAACACTTGAAATTTGAATTTGTAGCTGGAAACCCATTGTTCTTATACTGGAATTCCAGGAAAAATGCTTATTGGGTTATTTATTTGATTATTAATATTCTTTGTTATGACTTTGTAACAGTTCCTAGAATCCACCAAATTTGAATTACATTTAAATATAAAAAGTCATAATTTTTTTGTGAGTTTTTACTTTAATCGAATGTTTTTTTTTTAATTATTTATGTAAATATATATATATATATATATATATATATATATATATATATATATATATATATATATATATATATATATATATATATATATATATATATATATATATATATATATATATATATATATATATATATATATATATATATATATATATATATATATGTATGTAATCATATCTAACCTGAACAGTTAAGCCGATCTCTGGCACATAAAGTTTTATGCAATGATATTAATCATAAAAAACTGTGTTTACTTGATGAACACTTTAATATATGTTTTCTTGGATAACAATTAAATATGAAATAACGAAATACTTAAGAATTCTCTAATTATCTACTTCCCATGATGGTATATGATTATATATGATTTATCGATAAAATGCAGATAAAAGGGATAGCGAAATAGCAAGTATGTTGTATGTATAAGGTAAAATGGTCATGCGTTGTTAGTTAGTTATATATGATGAAAATAAAACAAAAAATTACCTCTTGATCCAATTTAGGCGGCAACGAACCTAGAGTTGGCGGCGGAAGCACATCAGTTGGTGTATTCTGTTTCGATCCACTTGTTGGTGGTTTTGGTATGGGGTTGGGTTGTGAATTTTTACCCATTATATTCAAATGAAGATTATTATTAGCAGCAGCTGTTGTTTGTTGTTTTGGGGGTTGTTGCTGGGATTGAGACGATACGATTTCCGGTGGTAAAACCGCAATACCTTGCATAGATAAGGGACGTTTACCACTTAGGCCAGAAACTGCTGGATCAGGACATTCACCTGGCGTTTCTACATGTTCAATTACGGGCACTTCTTCATCGCTTTGCATATTTTGAGCTAATACTCCGGGGGAATAGGGTTCCGGTTCCTGGTTTATTGTACCAGAGGAAGGAGTACGCGATATAGGTGATTCGCTCTCTCTTGTAGAATTGGAAATCTTACCTCCTGCCAAATTTGAATTGGAGGGAGCATTACGTTTGAGCAAACGACCCCATGTGGCAACGTTAATGTTCATTTGCTTTGCACGCGGTATATTTTTAACTTGCTGCTTGTTAAATATCATACGTTGACGCTGCAATTTGGGCTTCTGTGAAATCATAGGATTAAGAAATTTAATTTCGGCAAATAAAAGACCTTGGGGTTCTAATTGTAATGCCATGCCGTGTCGTACATCATCTATAAACTCTTCTAAACGTAAAAATTTAACAGCACATAAAGAACGCCAATCACGCCAGTAAACACCAATTTCCAATTCACGCGAACGATCTAGATCAATAGAGAATCTTTGATCCCATGCTTGCTGTGAGCAAGGCTTCCATGATGTTTGAGCCACAGTCATATTATCCAATTTTATAACGGCCATAATTTCCGAAGACGTTTCGTCTTTGACCGAATAGCTTTTGGAACTGCTGCGCGATGTTACACCTTTGACAAAACTTCGCAAATCTCCGGGACTAGAATTGTTGTCTTTATCACGTCGTGATCTGCCAGGGACATCTTCTAGCAGCCCTTGGCAACCCATTAAACGCACCTCTAGTTTACCAGTAACACTGGCACAACGTCCAAGTGTTGATACCTGCTGATAGGGTTTACCGCCTAATAGACCACCGTGAAATGGCTGCAGAGATGTATAATTAAATGGTACGGGGGATGAGGCTTGCTGAACTGATTGCAATTCACACTTAAGCTGTTGAGCTGCTGAAGAATCAGCTGGAAGTTCCAAACGTCGCAAATCCAATGAATGACGCAAAAGATCCAACTTTCGGGAAGATTCCGATAAACGTACGTGAGCCTTAATGTTGTGAATAATAATACATATTATTATTAAATACATTTTTAATAATTTAATTAAATTTGCTATAACATTTTACTCTTGATTAATTCCTAATACACATCATCATTTATTTATATAATTTATTTTCTAAAAATATAGTTATATATACATACATACTTATCAGCAGTTTTTTATACTAATAATACTTCACGTTTCGTTTAATTAATTATATTTCTATATAAACATTTTATTTTTGTTAGTATTACATCTTTTTATCTAGTACCTAATTAAAAATATATGCGAATTATTGAGAAAGGATACAAAAATCAAGCTTGGTAAATGCAACATAAAATTAGGCAGTATTTTATTACATAAAGTGAAAATGTTAAACATTTTAGGCAGGTCTTTTTAAAACCGGCATTTCTCCCAGAGAGAAGACTCTTCCACGTATTTGAAAACGTTCTGCTAACCATCTTTGACAACTTTCACAGGAACAGTTTGGATTTTTCGTAGGACCAACGTGATGGCCAGGTTTACGTGCAATCACAACTTTGCCAAATAATTTTGCTTTATCAAGATAATCAGAGGAATATCCGAAAGGAGGTGGTTGTGAGGACACCTCACACAAGGCAGGACTTGGTCGATTAAACATATCAAAACGTCTAGCGGGAGTGGGAGTCGTTATGGGAAAAGTTGACGCACTAGTTGTACTAGGAGGTGCTTCACTACCACTACGTTGAAAATTTTGATTATAAATAGGTTGCGTTTGTAAATTTAGTAAAGATTGTGGTGATGTTTGTCTACTTAAATTTGCAGGTGATAATACAGGTGTAGGAGATGTAGAAAGATTATTTCTAGTCTCGCTTTTCCAGCGATGTAAACCAGTCATACCATAATTAGGATAGAGTAATGACGATTCATTTGATTCTGGTTCTGGTAATAAAATATTTTCATTTGAAACTTTCGTTCCATGATCCAAATGAGGTCCAAAAAACTGCAGGAAATTAGGTTTATTGCGAGAAAAATATGATGTTTGATGGAATTTACCATCAGTGGAATCGACACCATCTTTCGGGTGCACTTGTTTCTCATTTGAATAAACGGAACAATAATCAGTTTTAGATAATAAGGTATCTGGATGTAGGACATTAGGAACATTTGGAGATTTTTCCTGCTTAGCTGTCGCTTCGGAAATGCTTTGTAAATGGCTACCTGTTTGCTGACTAAATTTCGATTCATCTTCATTTGAATGACTCCGAGACCATAAACGTTCCATTTGACGTATTCTCAAGCGGTCCAATGCGTTTTCATATTCAAAACTGTCCGATTTTGTTAGAGAGTATGAAGGATCGTCATCCTTTTCTTCTGTTTCAGTTATTTCATGCCCAGCTAAAACACTTGATATACTGCTACATGTATTATCGCGTACAGTTGATCTTGATGAGTTTGGATAACCTAGACTTAAAGTGTCATCTGATGACTGACGTAAATATTTTTGTCTTAAATTTTGCAATTTAACAGCTCTTTGATCGCCCATATGCTTACGAAATAATAATTGCTTTGATTCCTGTACCTCTTCAGCGGTACTAGATTTTGTTATAGCATGTCCGATATTAATATTTTTAGAACTCTTAGTTGCTTGGTTTGGATACCCTGAAACATTCGAATCTACTAAACGACGAGGTAGAGATGGTCCTGTAATACGCTGATGTCTTAAACGAATTTGCTCATTATCTAAAACTGTTTGAAATGTTGAATTTGATTCTTGGTCAAGTCTTTCATTTACATCTTCTTCCGACTCGGAATTTGATTCAACATCAGCTTGATCGTCATCTTCAGACCCCGTACAATAGACGTCTATGTGTACTGTACGTGGTTTCTTTTGAGCTTCCGCAGGGTTTGAATTTTCTTCATCCATCTTTGATCCCTTAACACGAGGTAATGAAGATGATTTGTTCGTATGTACAGATGAAGATTGGTAAGTAGGCTAAGTTTAGAAATAAAAATATATATATATATATTTAAAACATTTCAAAACTATTATTAATAGTTTGAATTGTACCATATAAGAGTTGTCCTCACTAACACGTCCTCTAAAGCCTGGCTGCTGTAGTAAATCATCCGCCGTTGCCCTTTTATAATCGTATGATCTTCGGGAATCTCTTCTTTGTAAAGGACTTCGTTTTCGCTCATTTTGTTTAAAATATTTCATTTCGCTATCACTAGTTTGACAGACGGCATCACACAGATGCAATTTCTTTTCAGTTATTTCTGAAGATGAAGGTGGTTCGTCATAAAACTGTTTTCAAATATAAAATCTTTATTTTTATATATTCATAGAAATATTTATTCAGAGATTTCAATTAAATTAACTAAGATTCAAATTTATAAATCTTTGGAAAATGAAATGTGAAAAGAAACAATTAATACCTTTTCGGGTTGCACAGTATAACTAGCAGTGGTGTTGAAGACAAAAGGTTTATCTGAATTTTCAATAGTCTTATCAGCTGCTATTTTTTGCATTTCCGAGGGAGATAAGAAATCAGCAACAGCAGTTACTATTATATTACAAGTACTTTGACATCTTGTGCCATAAAAGTTAGCAACTGAATCTTCAGTGTCTATGGTCAAAGAAGACTCAGGTTGATGTTTATTCGAAATGTTGGAACCACTGAATGCTGAATCTCCCCCACCAATATCCCCACCACCACATGTTATTGTTGATGTTGTGGAACGAAAACTTTCTGCTCTTTGAAATTCAGGTCGACAAGTTTTCTAATAAAATAGAATATAACAATCATTATAAAAACATAATAATAATAATCCTAAAATCCTCACCTTCATAGGATAATGAGAAGGTGCTGAACTTCTTGACGAATTTCTTTTCGATAATTCCGATAATTTGTCGTCTTCGACTGTTGTTGTAGCACCGTCAGCAGCACTCCATTTGTATAACACTCGTACCGGATTAATTGGATCATTTGTGCTAAATTCTTTTTTAACTGTTTCCCCAGCACGAGCAAATTTTAACTGAGCACTTACAGTCCATTCTGCCATTAGTTCATGAGGCATAGGAGCTCGCGTTGTTGTATGATTTTGTCGAAAATCATCCTCACCTTTACAGCCAAGACCTGCCTCTGAAGTTTTTTCATCATTAGACTGATGAGATGGCGGTTGTTGCCCTGGATTACTCATTTTCTTTTATATTTATTTTATCTATTCTAAAACTGTATCATTTTTTATCACTTTTTACATATTTTTCCTCTTTCAAGAATGCGATAATTTTACTTTTTCGTTTTTTTTTAACTTCTTCCCACACAATAATTACACTTTTTATTCACCTTTATGGTTTAAAAATACACATATAAATTATGTATAACAAGTATTATTTTTATTATTATTATTATTATTATTATTATTATTATTATTATTATTATTATTTGGCGTACTTAAGTCTCAAAATGTTCCATTGCCTTTCTATTGAGCAAAAAATACATAAAAATTAGAAATGAGGTCGCATTTTAAACAAACTTTTTTATGCGATCATCAGGTTTCACAATTTGTTTATATCTCGGATTGTTTTTTTTTTTTTTTTTTTTTTTTTTTTTTTAATAAACTAAGACTTTTCAATTAATTTTAAGGTAGTTCGGTAAGGGAATGTATAATTATTTATGTATTCCCTTTCTGTGGTATATAAATTCCAAATGCTACATGGATTGCTTCAGTCCCTCGGTGTATAGATAACAGAAGTCGTCATATATGGTTAATAGCTTATGCAAAATATTATGATCCTGCTAATCACGGATTGATATAATAAAGTCTATCAAAATTAAACATTTTATAGGTTTGAACAAATATACACAAGTTATGTAGATATATGATTGAAAAGCTTTTTCCTACACATTTCTTCATCATACATACACATTTATTAATAGAAATAAAACTAAATGAAATTAAAAGTGAACATTTCAAAAATATTAAAACTTAAAATTTCAACACAGAAAATTATGTCGTAGCAAATATAAATTCATATTTTCATATGATCTACTAAAAACGTTTTCTTCGTTGATATATACTTATGTATGTATATATATATATATATATATATATATATATATATATATATATATATATATATATATATATATATATATATATATATATATATATATATATATATATATATATATATATATATATAAAATACACAAACATCCGCACATTTATTCAAATTATCTCAAGAGCTTTTCTTTGGGATAATTTCTCATATTTATTTCGTTTTATTCTACATTTATATAGTTTTCTTTAATTTTTAATTATTTGGAATGTAATTTCCTTTAATTAAATGTCATAATTACAATTATGCAATATAAGTCGATTTTATAATAATATTGAAATTATATTATTCATTAGATTTTTTTCTTTATGTGTATTAAATTTTTATACAAAATTAAGCAAACACTTCAAATTATTTTTGAAACATTTGTTTCTTTATGATTTTCAATTATTATTGAAAAAAATTAACAAAAAAGAAAAATAAAAAGAAAAATCACAGAAAATCGTTTCGAACCACACCACGGCTCTCGTGCAACTGATTCCAATGTGACGGAGTGTAAATATTTGTTGTGGAAACAAGTGTTGAATTTTCTTTGCGCTCCCAAAATAATAAAAATGTATAAGTATAGTAGTGTATATATATATATATTTTTTTTTCCTTATTATATCTACAAACGACGATCGTATACATATATATATTTATATATATTTTTGTTTCTTGATATTTCGAAACCAGTGTATAAATGCCGGAAAATTTTATTTGTTTTGGGGTTTAACAAAATCATTAGACTTGTAAAGGTCGTTTATAATTTTAGTTATAATCTTAATTATATAAATAGCTAAAAATTGAAAGAAACTCCTCTAAAAAGTCACGTCGAATATTTAAACAATATAATAAAAATTTCTTTATTATTTTTCTCTTTAAGATATTTAATAAAATCTACATTTTAAAAGTTAATAATCAATTACTGTGAATTATTATTATACTGCAATAATCCTTAATATAACAGTATCATAAGGTGTTAAATTAAGGATTAATTTTAAAATTTTCATAATATTTCAAAGATTATCCATCAATAAAAGAGTGAAAAATCAAATATTAAAATTTCATTATTTATATATCATCCGTACAGTTTGTCAAGTAAATGTTTACAATATTTATATGATATTTTTTCAATATTTATTTCATTATATATCCTGGAATTTGACTAAAAAATGACAATACTTTTTAAATTGTATAATAATTACATTAAAAATATAAAAAAATGTTTAGTAATTTTTTACTGAAAGTTCTTCTCTTACCCTCTGTTCATATGTTTAATAAATTTAATTATATGACTTTTGATTTGCATTCCTATCTTGTCCTACTGTTGATTGATTTTAACTTCTTTTATTTGCATATATATTTTTTATTGTAAATTCATTTTATTGACAAACTGTATATATTTCATACATACTTTAGGAACACACATGATGCTTAAATATATATATATATATTTTTTTTTGAAAAAAAAAAAAAAAAAAAATAAAAAATAAAAAAATAAATAAATAAATAATAATAAAAAAAACTATAAAATATATATGTCATTGTTTGCGACATATTTACGTAGAGCATGTGTGAGTGATATAGACAATTTTGACATATCACATAGTGTACATAGATTTTTAATAATAAGAATCTTTTTTTAATTATATTCATGGTTAAAAGAAAAAGATAGTTAAATTTTTAGTTAATTATATGACGCTTATCGGGATTATGATATATACTACAAACATTTTGGATTTAACCCATTTTAAACCACTGTTGCATTTTTGCAATCGTAGCAATACTAATGCTAAAATTAATTTATTATAAAACAAATTATAATATTTTAAATTCACAAATTTTTCATTTATGTAGTTTAAAGTTTTCTTCATATATAATAAAGCTCAATGAGTCATATATAGTTTACAAATGTACAAATGTACCACCTTAAAAAGATTAAATAGGAACTATAATAAAACGTTTTTTGTTTTTTTTTTTTAATGTTTAAATAATGATTTAGTATAAATGTTGTTTTAATCGAAATTAATTTTATTTAATTTTGCGAATTAAATATAATCAAGAGTAAAATAAATATGAACAATTTTAACAAAATAATAACTTACCTCTTGTAAAGCCTTCTTATCTGGTACTTTTGTATTTTGCAATATACGTATTACATTCTTTGCTCCATCTACGACAGCTGCTTCGATACGCAAACGATGCCTGAGTTCTTCAATTCGCTCTTCGAGTGATATTTCCAAACGTTGGGGGGAAGTACAACCAGCAAATGAGCCATTTTCATTAGCGTTTGCTGTAGCAATTTGTTGAGAAAGTTTTTGGGCATGTTCCTTATTCTGTTTCACTTTCAATATACGCAATCTTAAAAATTCTATCTTCGCTTTCGAATCTGTTAACATTTGCTGAGCTTCAGCCAATAGTTTTTTATCTCTACCGTAGTGACCACTTTGTAGCGATTGTATCATATTTTCAGCTCCATTTTTAACTTTCATTTCAATATTTAATTGTTTTTCCAGTGATATTAGAAGTTTATCATTGGCACTTAGTTGTTCATGACCACTTGATATTAAACCACCGACGCTACCATCATTTGTAAACTGGGAACTAGTGCCACTTAGTCTCACATTATTTGAACTGGGTGAAAGAATGTCTGACAATGAAATAAAATAATTATAATTTTACAATTTTTTAATATTTTACTTCAATTTAGAATGAAACAATAAAATGTAATGAAATCAATGACCGAACAAATAAGAGTCACGAACAATTTATATATAAATTATGGACCGATTCTACGTTTTGATACATATATATTTTTAATAATACTATGATATGTTTTTCTGAGATTTTTAATAAAAAGACATTTTCTGAAATGGGAATTATATGAGGTCTATAGAAAATTGTGGGTTTAATTAAAGTGATTTTCAAATTGATCTTGAAAATTATTTTTATATCTGTGGTATTTTATGGGCAATTAATTTATACCATATAGATAACGGTAACAATATCAACACACATCAATATCAACATGAAAGATATATTGATAAGTATACAAAGTAGAAAGAATTTATTAAAAATTCTTAGTTTAATGGCAAGCTTTTTGCAAATGTCGTTTATTATTATTATTATTATTATTATTATTATTTATATGCTAAGAGTAAGATGTATTTTGATTTCATTTCTAAAGTAAAAATAATTTTATACTAACCTCTATCATTTTGTGTCACCGTATTACCTTGTGTTAGTAATATCTGCGATTCTAACTCTTGCAGCTCAGATTTTAGTTCAGCGATTTTACTGTTGCTTTTCTTTACAATGGCAGCAACATCATTTAAGGAACGACGATCTTTTGCAACTTCACGTAGTTTCTCAGCGCCTTCTTTAATTTTCAACTCTTTTCGTATTTCGCGTCGTATTGCTTCTTTGATCTCTTCAAGGCGACTGGGTAAGGCGCTTTCAGGCAAATTATCTGTGAAACCATATTTGTAGCTAAGCTCATATAATACAGGATGTTTTATATATTCTCCCTATAAAACAAAAACAAAGAAATACATATAAATTCCGATTATTGAAAAAGGAATGATTTGAAATATTTTCAAAAATTTTTATTTAATTTCAAACACAAAAAGCGTATTTTTGTACAAAATTAAAAACAAAAAAATATATATATAAAAGAAAAGAATTACAAGCTTATGTGTATGAAACTACTAGTGTAATTATCATAATTTGGACGAGGGAGATATTGGTAAATTTTACACTAATTTTAATAAAATTAAATTTCAGTATTAAAATTCCAATGTTCGAAAATTCAAAAATTTCGTGTTAAATAATTTTCGAAAACAAATTCGATACTTGTCGTTATTCATCTAAAAATAAGTATTTTTTCTTATAAATCAGTAAGTTTCAATTATTTGAAATAAATAATAAAAATAAATAACTTTTTGGATTTAAGTTAAAATGGTAACGTTTAACCAAAAAATAACTGGTATATTTTGTTCGTAGAATGTAAGCAAAGTTTTGGTAGGTCAAGACCGGCATGTTGCTGGCTATACAACGGCCCATGATTGTCTAGAACAGTATTAAAATTATAACATTTATTCCGCATATGGAAAATTTTGAAAATTATGGATCAAACAACATATTATTACAACATGCGTTTTAAGTAGATATTCAGAAGTGGGTTTTGTATGGGGACTATTAAAAATTATAAATTTCTAAAATCTTTTTATATATAGGACGTTTATAAGATTACAAGTCAATATTTGGAGGAAATTCAGTTTAAGTTGTCGGTCTATATAAAATAATGGACCGATTACAGTCAATTTCAATAGCCTAATTTTTACTAAGATGTCTTGTAAAACGTGATCTGTACTTTGATCGCAATCTTGACATCCAAATACAATCAATCAGTTAAATAGAATCGGCAAATTCTGCGTCGATTGGTTACGCCACATTTGCCACCACCACAAGTCAAGACAATCATTCCGTGCGTAACACCAACAAAAATTATCTAAGACCCCATAAAGTATACATAAATATATGAATACTATGAATATGAAAATAATGGATGACGAAACGTATGTTCTGGTTTTCGCAATTTCCTGTTAAAAAATTTTATGTTGCTGGTGCTCAAGGGAATGTAAGAAAAAGTTTACGACCCAAAAGCAATAAAAATTGCAGTTGTGCAAGGAAAGCCAATAACGGCTCTATAAATATTAAAATTAATATCAAGAAATGTTTACAAAGTGGTACAACACTATAATGTCGTATTTGTACCAAGATAGACAAAATCTCCAAATTCTGCCTGCTAATTCCAATATAGAAATATTATGCATTTGTGGTAGATGTATTGAAGATTCGGCATAGTCGAATATAGAATTCTTACTCATTTAAAATTGATATATTCCGATATCTTCAAAACCCTCCATCACAAATGCATATGAAGTGAAAACGTTTTGTTTCGTAAATACAGTTTACGTACATACACACTCGGACATAACAAAGAAGTGTTAAAGAGCCAAATTTCTTACATTTTTGACAACAACCTTTTTCAACTGAACCGATTTTAATATATATATATATATATATATATATATATATATATATATATATATATATATATATATATATATATATATATATATATATATATATATATATATATATATATATATATATATATATATATATATATATATATATATATATAATTAGGAGGGTAAAATGAAACGTATAAGAATTACAGTGAGAATGTCGCAACAGTTAAATATTCCTTCCGCATTTCTATTTTTCCCCTCCTTCCATTCTCACAAAATGTATAAGTTATTGCCAGATATTTGATTTTTCACATGGTAGTATGGTGATTATGAAATGACCATCGTATATTTTGATATATATAAATGATTTTTTCACGGGGGCATTATATTTGAGCTATGGACATCAATTTTTCACTTGCAAAAACAACGTATATTTGAAATTCAAGTACTACAAAGTGGTGAAAGCACGGGAGCTATGAGAAATTATGCACAGATACTTGTAAAATTTGGCCTATTGTTATGTAGTACTAAAAATAATTATTTTGTTCCAAATTTCCTGAAAATCTATTGTTTTTATTTTTCGCCTAAAACAACATTCCGGGAGAATATTTGCATGAGCAGTCAGCTGGATGGACAGAGATCGTTAAAATGAGTATGATACCTAAAAGAGGTGATTGCACAATTCTACTCTAATTTCTACCGATTACAAACACAAACCCATATGAGAATTTAGGGAATAAGTATTATGCGATATAGGTAATATTCAAAAGAATATAAAACGAATAATTTCACATGATAGATTGACTATAACTTTGTTACTTCATAATTACATATTTGTTGGAATTTAATTTGTTGATAACTTTTTTTGTGTGTGTGTGTTTTTTTATGTTTTTTTTTTTTTTTTTTTTTTTTTTTTTTTTAACGATAAGATAAATGAACATATAATGTTGCGAGCGTTAAAAAAATATATATATAGAAATAAAAATAAAATATGAACAAAAATGAACACACGATTTACTAACTTTAATGGTTAAATACAACATAGAGAGCAACAACGAGAGTAAAAATAAGTTTATGATAATTCTAAGACGATGCGAATTTACGCAAATAACAAACACATATACAATACATTTTTACAGTACACATAATATACAGATGGTAGATTGGATTATATATGCATATGTTATAAAAGGATTTTAAAATTGTTTGGGTTTAAAAATTTTACCTCCATATCAGTATCATAAAACACTGACGATGCATGTGTACTGACTGTGACACATACTGTTCCTCTTCGCAAGGACTTAAGAGACCCTTTTGAAATTTTGCGTACTCGTATTGATTTTAGTGATCTTGAACGTTGTAATTCCATATCGGGAGCTGAATTATGTCTGGTACGAGGCGGATGAATTGTGAAAAATTCGGAGGAATGTGTTTGTTGATATTTTCTATTGTTGTGACTGGGAGAATTTGTTTGGGAGGAGTTGTGGTTTGTTAAAACACTAAGTTGATTTTTAATGCGTATAAATAAGTTATGCATTGGAAATTTGACAGAAAACTCCTTTGGTTATTTAAGAAAACGAACTGAAAATTACTTTTGTATTATAATTTATTACAAATTTTATTTTAAGACAAATTCAATGTGTTAACTATATAAGATGAATCCTGTGGACGGTCTTCCAAATCTGGATATCTAAGGTATGATTTTTGGAAAATTTTTAATATCTCTTATAGTTAAGTCTAGTTCTATATAATCTCTGATAAATTATTTTAATTTTCATTTTCGCTTCTTTCTTTTTTTTGTTTTCTTTTTAAAAGTTTATAAACGTTATTAAACTGAACTACAAATTAAGTTAATTAAATATCACAATCTTTTTTAATTTTATAAACGTTTTACCAAAATACATAAAAATATAAGTTAAATTTTTTTTCACAAAATTTCACCATCACAACATTCCGCTTAACTTTTCTTTTATAGATACGAAATACTTTATTCGTTATAATAGTGTTCTATTATAGGTTAAAATCAAAATTTAACTAAGCTTCATTAAGGCGAAATTTGGCTACTAAAAATCGATAATTATTTCATATTGTTTAATCAATTTTTTTTTCGTTTTTATTAATTTGAATTATTTATATTACATTTTGGAAATGTAATTTTTAAATACAAAATATAAATATATTTTCGAAGAAAAAATTATTCTATTCTACATTTATAAGGTCTGTTACACATTCTGTACAGAATGTTTTCAATTCCACAGTAACCATTCCGCCGATCGACTTTGTTTTTGCATCTTTAGATTTTATATAAAATATTAAACAATTCAAAACAAAAACATATATTCCAATAAGAGTTTCTTTTTTTTCAGGGGATTTTCTTGTTCTCAGGAATAAAAGAATTCCCGGGAATAAATTAGAATATCATATATTCTACAAAAGTAATGTTTTAAAATTTTTCTTTTTAACGAATAAATGCTTAAATTATATAAAAGAAAATAATAATATTCGGCTCTGCCGAATCTTATTCGTCCTACAGTCAAATATGATGCTTTAATTTTAAGTAATTTTAAAAACATAAATCTATATTCTATATAGAAACCATAATTTGAAGGTGGTATTCTGGAATTGTTTTCTCATATTAGAGCTATAATAGAGTTTTTAAGCTTAAATTGTTTTCTGGATAATTGAGAATTATATATGAGTTATAGTCTATTTTAGAGAATTAGAAAAAAGTTAATACTGGATTTTGGATAGATTTATTTCAAACTAAAGAGATTTTAAGCTAAACATTACATACCTGGATGGGGCTTTATTGTTAAATTAATAGCACATTTTAAAGAAAGGATGAAAATAATTAATTATTATTAAATATCAATATTTTAGAATTTTGTTTCCTTAAAAGTTTATTCCGGACAAGTTTTTATACTTAAACTTATAGGAAGCTCGATGTTATATTGTTGGGGTTGAGTTTGTTATACAGTGATTCATTGCTAATGTGGAGTGTCATTAATGCTATAGAGACATTGGATCAAAATATAAATATAATTTTATATTATTTTCAGTTAGCTCCAGACAAAATATGAACAATTTGAATAGAAAAACTATTAACAATAATTCAAAATATTTTTTAAATTATTAAAGTCTTTAATTTTTTCTATAATTTTATTTACTTAAAACTCATAAAAAGATCAATTCCACTTAAAAAATTGAAAGTGGTTTCATTCCGACAAAATTGAAGAATATTTTGCAAAATACGAAATTAATTCCACTTTCGATCAGAATAAGATGTTTTGCGAGGCCTGTATATTGGATACTCAATAAGTGACAAATCATAAAATTCAGAAGCTAAAAAATAAATAGTAAATTTAAAGAAAACTTAGAAAACACAACTAAATCAAAATAAAATATTTTTCGAGTTAAAAATGAATTTTGCTCAATATAGATGTAATCGATAAAAATAATTCAGAATAAAAGCGGTGTAAATATTTTTTAAAAAATTATATATTTAGAATTAAAAAAATCAATGAAATGAAAAAAGAAAAAAAATATGAACACTTGATTCATTCAATCGTTCACTCATTCATTCATGTTTATAGAATTATGAAATAAATAAGTGTATTCTGTTGTTTGTTTGCTTGTTTGTTAACAAAATGTAAATAATAGCAGCCCACACAAACATTGAAATTCACACCCACCGGCATATATATATATATATATATATATATATATATATATATATATATATATATATATATATATATATATATATATATATATATATATATATATATATATATATATATATATATATATATATATATATATATATATATTACATTGATTACAATAACTAAATAGAACTCATTGAAACTTGTGAAAGCTATATGTTACGAGGGATTTTTAAATGCATAACTGTCCACTTAACATAAGTAACAAATATAGTAATTCTAATAAAACTTACAAAAAACAACCATATCTATACTTCAGCGGCAATACGTAGAGGTCATTCTTAAGAATTTTTAAATAGCATGTCTACTGCCTTCATGTTTTATTGTGATCAAAAATGTGGTCAAAAATTTTATATTTTAATTCGTCTGAAAAAAATTACATTGATTTCTCTTATTTTTAAACATATTTGCAAAATCTATTCGTTTTTTTTCTATTTCTTCTTCTGTTTGTTGTGCGAGCGGTATGCGCAAAAATGCTTTTACCTAAAGTTTTCTTTAACTCTGTAGGAAACTTAGGATCACATTAAATAGACTTGGTAATTTTTTTTTATATTGGTGATTTAAATCCATTCACTCTGTCTGCAATTTCGTGTATAATTATCTAATGGTGTGTAACTTAAAATTACATATTTACTTCCAATAATACAAATTTTCTTATAACTCTGTTTTAATGTACGTTATGAGATTGTATTATTAAAATTGCCATAGTTGCTACCCATTTTTATAATTAAGGCCATCTTCACTATACAGTCGTCAAAAAAGTTTACAAAATTGATTTCCTTATTTTTTATTATTTGCAAAATTATATTTTTTTTTTTTATTTAAAATTTACTATTAATTATGTACCCTGTGCGAGGGTATATTAAGTTTGTCATTCTGTATGTAACGCCAAGAAGGAATCATCTCAGACCCAACAATGTATATATATTATTGCATCAAATCAAAAACTGAGTCGATTTAGCTATGTCCGTCTGTCCGTCTGTCCGTCTGTCCGTCTGTCTGTCTGTTGGAAACATTCTCACGCCTAGAATAATTGACCGAATTCAATAAAACTTGGCCACATTGTTTGTTATTGTCCTAAGCAGTTTGCTATTTAAAACCAGCTATATCGGTTTATAAGCAAGGAAGTTATAGACCGATATCTGAAACAACCTCAAAATTTCAAAAATGAACTCTTCTAATTTCTTCTAAAAATGTAATTGGACTTAAACAAAAAATTAATTTTAGCATACAATTACATGTGCTTCATCATCGTGCCAAAAAATTATCAAAATCTGATTAACCGGAAAAAAGTTATAGGCTATAATATGCAAAATTTTGATACACCCCAAACTCTTTGTGTCATATGGACCGCAATTTTTAAGATAATTTACTGAAATTTGTCACAACTAATTTTTAAACCATTCTTAATATATGTTATAAATTTTATTAACATTGGTCCATATTTTGATATAGCTCCCATATAACGCCATTTCCCGGAATATGATTTATAGCTCATAAAACTCTTAAATTGCAACCAATTCTATTGAAATTTGGCACAAATAATTGCTTAACTATTTTAAATATATACTATAAATTTTATTCATATGGGTCCGTATTTTGATATAGCTCCCATATAAGGCCCCTTCCCGGAATGTGATTTATAGCTCATAAAACTCTTAAATTGGAACCAATTCTATTGAAATTTGGCACAAATAATTTTTTAACCATTTTAAATATATACTATAAATTTTATTCATATGGGTCCGTATTTTGATATGGCTCCCATATAAGGCCCCTTCCCGGAATGTGATTTATAGCTCATAAAACTCTTAAATTTGAACCAATTCTTTTGAAATTTGGCACAATTATTTTTTTAACTATTTTAAATATATGTTATAAATTATATTAAGATGGGTCCATATTTGATATAGCTCCCATATAAGGACTTTCCCGGAATATGATTTATAGCTTATAAAACTTTTAAATTTGAACTAATTCTTTTGAAATGTGGCACAATTATTGTTTCAACTATTTTAAATATATATTGTGAATTTTATTAATATGGATCCATATTTTGATATAGCTCCCATATAAGGCCCCTTCCCGGAATTTGATTTATAGCTCATAAAACTCTTAAATTTGAACCAATTCTATTGAAATTTGGCACAACTAATTTTCTAGCTTTTTTAAATATATGTTGTAAACTTTATTAAAATGGGTCCATATTTTGATACAGCTCCCATATAAGGCCCCTTCCCGGAATATGATTTACAGCTTATAATACTTTTAGATTTGAACCAATTCTATTGTATTGTGGGTCCATATTATGATATAGCTCCATTATAACGCCCCTTCCCGAGTAAATAAAGACCAATTCTACTGAAAGTCGACACAATTATTTTGCTAACTGTTCTGAAGATATTATATTAATTTGCCCTGTATCGGTCCAAATTTTCCTATAGCTCCCTTATAACGGGATTTTCCGGAAAACGGATTAGAGTTTATAAAACATTTAAATAAAGATTAATTCCATTAAAATTTAGCACAATGATTTTTCTAACTATAATAAAAGTATATTATAAATATGAACAATCTTGGTCCAAACTTCGGGAAGGGGTCTTATATGGGAGCTACATATAAAACCCCTTCCCGGAAAATAGTTTTGAGCTTATAACAAGCATATTTTTTGTTTTTATACGCTCCACAGTACAAGTGGTAGAGAGAGAATATTAACTTTGTCATTTTGTGTGTAACGCTAAGAATGAATTATTTCAGACCCCATAATGTATATATTCTTGCATCAAGTCAAAATCTCAATCGATTTTCGTCAATCTCTTTGTCTGCTCACATACGCAAAAATTAACAGAGCTCAATGAAAATTGGTAGAAAAAAGGCAGTTAATAGAAAAATTTTATAGCTTAAATTGTAACTAATTTTATGACTAATTAAGTATTTCTGTGTTATATACATTTGTGAGTATATGTGTGTCTATGGAACCTAACGTATTAACTTTACACGAATTTGTGGTGGAGGGTATTTAAGATTCGGCATAGCCGAATATAGCATTCTTACTTGTTATATATATATATTTGTTTTATCATTATCGTATATTTTGTATTTCGATAAAATAGAAGAGGAAAAGACTTTTTTAGATACGATACGAGTGAATGAAGAAACATTTTCTCTTAGTAATTTTACAATTTATGTTTAATTAAGAGCAAAACTTTTTAACTTTTGTACATTTTCCTACCATTTCCCATGAGTATTTAAGAGTGAAGATATTCTATTTGTTACGTTTGTTTCGATGTATATTATAATTTTTCATCTTCCTAAATTGCGATCATGGTGAATGATGATATTTTAAATTTATCATTTTATGTATATATAAATTCACCATATCAAAATCTGAGTCGATCCAGAGCTACGTCCGTTTGTTATTGACACGCTCATTTCCAAAATAATTTCAAAACTCAATAAAATTTGCTCTGTGAGTTGTTAATATCAAAATCAAAATCGTTTTAGTTTATACAAGTTTATAGTTATTGTATGGATTATATCAAAATTTGGGAAAAATTTTCTAAAATTGGATGGATTTAGACATAACACACAGCTACATATTTCAACTTTATCATTATTTCAACAAGTAAGAAGTAAATACTTTATGTTTCGTACATACACACTCACACATACACTCACAAACGTATGCAATATATAAAAGTTTTTCTTAAATATAACACAAGAACACTTAATGAGTCATAAAATTACTTATAATTTTTATAATTCATTCTTATCTGTCGATTTAAAAATGACAATTTTACCAAAGTTTTTCGTTTGAATTTAGAGATTGCCAGATTGCCAGATTGCTAGATATCGATAACCGATTTTACTGGTTTTACATAGGAAACTTCTTTAGACTATCACAAATACTTAGACCAAATTTCATTGAGCTCTGTCAGTTATTGTGGATGTTAGCGTGCCAAACAATAGACAGATGGAAAGGCATAGCTAAATCAACTCAGCTTTTTATTTTGATGCAAGAACACCATTTGTATAAAAATCGGGGCAAAAAGTTGTAGGCAAAAAATTTAACTCCCATTACAAGTTCTACTGCTATATTTAAGAAATAATTTGAATTTAAGAAAGTTGTGTAGGTGCGTACTAGTGTTTTAGATTTTTCATGTGTCACTACAAAACATAAATTTAGTGATGTGAAATCGAAATGCATGCTTAATTACTAGAATTGAAACTTTCGTATTACCTTATAAATAAAATAAGTAACAGCTTTGAACTGATACTAAAAATTATTCTTCATCTGACTAATGCAGTTGGGTATATTTCAAATTTAACGATCCGTTTGTAATTTTTAAGATTTTTTCCCAAGTCCCAATAAGTATATATTTTGAACAGATATGAAAAAAAGTATTGTTAGAAACATATCTCTTGTGTATCGGTTTTTAAGATGTTTATAGAAGTGGTGAACAGTTTAAAATACATGATGTGTATTTCAAACGATTGGAAAAGTTCATGGACTTAAAAATGCTTCATTTTTATTTTATGGAATAACAAAACATACGATTTATTATTTTATTTTATTTTTATTCTTTTTTTTTTTTTTTTTTTTTTGCCGTTCTACATACATATAAAATCGATTTTTCCAATATGTTCTTCTCAATACTAATTTTTTTGTTATGAACATCAATGGTTATCGCCAAAATCTATCAAGTTTTGAATTAAATAAATTTTGAAAAATATTATAATGCTACAATAAAATTATTTTCAATAAATCACTGATTATTCTTGATAACAAAACTATTGTTATTAGACAAAAATATTATTTTATTTTTGTCAGTTCAATACGCCGATAATTTTAGTTTAGTTTATCGTGTAAAATGTTGTCGACGGGTGTGAGTCAGCGTAAATAAATGAGATTAATATAAATCTCAATAATGAAAAAATAACAATATATTTTGAAATATATAAGCATCATGTATTAAAATTCACATCCAAAAGTATAGTAATACTTTCTTGCTTCAAAATAAAATAAACGTTCAATATGTATGTGAATTTGGAATGATAATGTCTTAAAGAAAACCATAAGATAATTGTGGAACAACCATAATATGATATTTTGTATCTGCCTGTATTTAAGCTAAAGATTGATTCCATTCTTGCACTATATAACTTTCTAAGTTATTTACTAGAATTTCTCTTTTTCAGCGGTTTTTTTATTCCCGGGAATTTAAGAAAAAAATATTATCATCCCCAGGATTTCGCTGGAATAAATTAGAAAATCATATGTTCTCCGAAGCTAATAACTTAAAAGTTCTCTAATAAAAAAATACTCAAAATATCATAAAAATAATTAGGAATTCCACATGCGGCTCTTTCGAATCTTAAATATCCTCCAGTCAAATATAATTCGATGTTCTTAAAATTCCAAGTCAAATATATTATTTCCACATTTAATTAATCTACTTTAATATTAAGTAATTATATGAGCATAAAAGGCTATTCTAGGTAGAAGCCTTAATTTCAATCACTTATCTTTACATACATGTATGTACCCACTTAGACGTGATTTAAGATCCTTTAAAAACACCATGTTCATTCTCATCGGTTTAAAACTAATAATGTGTTGCTAATTGGTCACATTTTTTATTTTTATGAATGCAAATGAAACAAACCTGTAACGAAATAATAAATAAATTAAAATTAATTATTTAAATTTACATTAAAATCTTAAAGAATTATTAAATTATTCATGAATGAATTTTAAAAAATGTTGATAATATATTGTTTTAAAAATAAATTATCGAAAAAATCATAAAATTTAAATACTGTTATTTATGCAAAAAAAAAAAATCACTAATAAAGTCTTCTACAAAATTATTTCCCCAGAGTTAAAGAAAACTTATGTAATTTACATTGTTTGAAGTATATGATGTATGTATTACAATCCCACATATTAAGATCACATTGCACACATTGACATAAGCTAATTTTAATACAATGAATATGTGAAAAATCAGTATATAATATTTTGTAAGATGAATTAAAATTTTTATAACAATAATATTTCTTTCTATTGCACTAAAATGTACGGTAGTTATAGCTCGAAAAAAAAAACAAAAAAAACAAAACAACAAACTTTTTTGAATAAAGATCTGTTGTCCAATTTCCACCGATGTCTGCGTCTGTGGCAAACTTGTGGGGTATGTGGGATCTGTATATTTATTGCACTGTGGTTCCAAAATGATTTTTTAATAATTCTTTAACTTTAAAACTGTTGGAAGTATGTTAATAAAGTGTTTTCGAGTTGAAGATTGCACTCATATTCAAATTTGATATCTCGAATGATTCAAAAGTTACGGAAATATTTCCAATGAAATAATTTTGAAACCATTGTGCATATTTAGAAGATTATAATTCTGATTTGTATTATTTACAGATAATTTGACCATCTTCAATTTTTAATTTTAATTATTAAAAAAAATAATAATAATAATAGATCCACAATGTGGTAAGTTACCTGAAATTTTTTTTAAGTTGCTTTTATAATAAAAAGCTAAGTTTTTTTAAAGTGTGCCTAAGTTAAGTTGAAAAACGAATCCTATTGATTTTTGTTTTAATCGTTCCATGAATTTACACATACAGGAAAATATTAATTATGTTACAATTATGGAAAACTTTACGATGTTTCAATTTATAAAATTTGAAATTACAACATTAAATTTGATGAAAATCGAAACAGATTTGGATTAGGTCAGCATTTATAGCCCCTTTCTGAAATGAACAGTCATAATTAATATAACAACATTTGTGTCATCATGATATGTGACATAAATATGTTTTCTAATGTGAGTGAAATTATTATTATTTTTAACTTTTAATAGATCTCTGTTAAGTTAAAACAATAGATATGAAGTTAGATCCGTTTTTACATTTTAGAGAAATTTAACAGTTGATATTAAAGTAATTTTAAAAAACTAATGAATTAAATTTAAAACAAATATATATACTTAGACAAAAAATACAATTTTTCAGTAAAGTCGTGGACAAATAAAACTTAAGCACGAAAAGGACCTAATGTCCTTTAAAGCTATTGTTACTAGGATTTATAAACAGTTTTGCTTATAACCAGAATTTATTTCAAAACTGAGTTACTCAGTAGCAAAAAATATCAATTATACACATTGGCAATATATAGAAATTTTGTAATATCGGTCGAAAATAAAAATTGTGTACGAATAGGATTTATCGACTCCTTAAGAAAATCCGTTGAATGTCCACAATTATTTTACTTTTATGTTGTAAAATTCGACGCAATGTCATCAAATTACAACTTTATAAATTATATATTTTTAGATTACTTAAAAAAAACAAAAAAAAAAAAAAAAAAAAAAAAAAACGAGTGTGATTAAACACTGTGATTGGTAAATCACTTGTAACTATTCCATTTGATATAGCTGTTGCTGAGTTGAAAATCTTTGGCCGATTGGTAGTCGGATCGTTCAAGAATGGAGATCCAATTGTCGTGGAAACGTTGGTTTTTTAAATACATTGTTTCGTGGTTTTTCATTACGTTTTTTTCCTTTCCATGCCCCTCCTATTAGCTAAATTATTTACCGTTATTTTTAAACAAACATCATTAAAATATATTCTGTTTTTTATTTTGAATTTCTGTGATCACTGCCACTGTTTTAAAGAACAATGACGTTTTCACTGGAAACGATGCTATTTTAAAAACACGATATCGCTCATCTCTATTCTGCAATGTTTATTTATTTATTTATTTATTTATTTTTTTTTTATAAATATAAACATCTACTTACAATATTCAAAATTGTAGAAAATTTTAATTGACACTGTATGTCATCATAAAAACATATTTTAATTTTTTTTTTTTTTTTTTTTTCAAAAATTTATTATTTAATAATGGTAAATTTTCTCCAATAAGTATAGAAAATAAAAATAAGAATAAAAATATAACAAAAAAGAAAGTACTTAAATATTTTAATTTATTCTTTATGTTCGAATGTATTTTTCCACTTTAAATTATGACTTGACTTGTGTGCTTTTAGAATATTTAATTTTCTAATGAGCGACGGCTGTTGACAAGTAAAAGTAAGACAATTTTATATATAAAAACAATTTCACTTTTTTAAACTCTACAACTTTAGCATATATTCATAGCACTATAGATCTGTTCTGATGTTTGGATGTCATATATCGAACAAACTGTGGTTCAAAATTGCCATAACTGCATTTTTTTACAAACGATAAAATTGTTTATTATTTTTTTTGGTAACTTTTTTGAAAGGATTTTCTATGTCTGATCGTAAATATGATCTATATAAATAAAGTTATTTTTTTTAATTTTATTTTTTAAATTTATGATTAAAAGTACAGTCGATCCTCGTATAATTTGGTACATCACTTTTAAATATCATAACTAATTTGTACCAAATTTAATAAATATCGCTTTATATTTAGGACTTTTGTGACATTAAATCCATACCATCATCACCAATTTCAATAGGCGTAATCCATGCATAGTTGTCAGATAAATTTGGAAAAAAGTCATCAAATTTAATGGAAAAAATATCTAAAAAAATTATTAAATTTTAACTATTGATAATATAACTATTAACAATGTGTTCAAAATTCTTTGAAAAGTATGTTGCAACATTTTCTTTGCGTCTTGATACCAATGTATAAGTTGATTGTTACCTAATTATTATTGTATGGACTTTATTGAATTGGGTTTATAAGAGGCGATGATGGATTATATGAAAACCTTGGATAAAAAACAAAAAATTTACAATTTTATGTTTGTAAAAAATATGGAGCATAAATCATCAAAACATCACTTCGGCCTCCGAATAACACATGCCAAATTTCATTAAGATATCTTTAACTTTAACTGCGACCTGCATTGTTGCCAGCCTAACAGACGTAAACACATTGTTAAATCGACTTTGAAAGTGATCCAGATTCGAACGGTATAACACAATCCCTCAACATGTAAACATAAATTTTTAAAGAATTCAAATTAAATAAAATTTTACCAATTTTTATTATAATTTTATATTCGAGTTGGCAAACTTTGAAAGTACACTCCTTTTCCCCTGCACACCACCGTTATTCAGCATATATACTAAATAATAAATCTGACAAATTGATTAAAATAGAACAAGAGAGAAACCAATTGAATTTTTTTGCTTATTAAAAAAAGTTTTATACATAAAACACATACATTTGTCTGGAAAATATTTTAATAGTTTACAAAAACTTATTCAATTATTATTTGTTATTAGAAGAATGTTAATTATTTGCATAAAACGAATGTTTTTGTTATTATTCGAATGATAAATTTGTTATATTAACGCGCTTTTTAATTAAAATTTTCAAACATGCACTCGATTATATGTGTGTATATTCATATCTGAATATAATCACACATAAATAAATATATTACATACGCACACTATTACATATTAATCTATATCACAATCTCTATAGAATTTTAATATTTTGCCGATGAAAGAGGAAAAAAAGAAAAAAGAAAATAAGATAAAAACAAGTTGCTGTTGTGTATTATATACGTTGATTTCAGTGCGACAACTTTCACGACGACAACAACTTCAATAGATAGTAAACAGACAAACGATCAGACAAACATAAAGACTATAAGAAACGCTTTTCAAACTTTAATTTATATTTTTATGCACACGTTTATATGTATGATATATTTATGTATATGTATTATTGTTTAAATATTGGTTTAACACATACATCCATAAAGCAACAAACAAACAAAAAACAAAATCGTTAACAACACAACAACGACCCGGCTTCATGAAAAGTTTATATACAACTAAACTTAAGTCAACAACATTAAACCAGAAAAAACCAACAGCTTAGAGTTTGTTGGGTGTATTACATATATATATATATATATATATATATATATATATATATATATATATATATATATATATATATATATATATATATATATATATATATATATATATATATATATATATATATATATATATATATATATTTTTTTAAGGTAAAATGATAGAAAGAAGAAGAGAGAGAAATGCTACATTAAAGAAATAAAACACAAAAAATAAAAACAACAAAAGGAAAATGCATTTAAAAAACATTTAAAAAAAGAGACTTGTGAAATAAATAATGCGGACGTTTTTAAATTTTTCTTTCGTTTTGTCTTCTTAAAAAAAGAAAAAAATTTAAACAAAAACAGAAAAGCTTAACGATAATGAAAGAATAACATGGATGATATGAAATAAAGTTGGTAAATTTTTTCATGTATCTATCCATCTTCAGTTAGTACCAATACATATGAGAAGGTTTATATGTACGACTGTTTGGGTATAGATGTGTATCTGTAACATAACAGCTGATGCAAAGTCTTCTAGCAATTATCTATATTTTGTTTTTCCGTGATGCCACAAAATTTGTGATTTCTAAAGCGAAATTTAAAAAACGATACTTCAAATTTTAAATTTCAAATAAAAGATTAGAACAAATAAATTTAGAATGAAAATTCGATATAAAAGAGAGATATAATTTTGTTGACTTTAAATTCATTTAGTATCACTAACTGTAATACTTTATTGTATAAAATATGATTTTTTAAGTCAAAGTTTTTCAACCCAGTGACAGATTTATTTACCAGACGTTTTTTTTTTACTAGGAAAAATCTATTTGATACAACCGATCTTTTATAAGAACAAATTTTAAAAATAAATAAAATAACTAACACGAATTTTGTAAGCAGATATATGAAATATAATGATGAAGCCCTTTGGAGCTGAATTATTTTAAAGTGGACTTAAGGATTTAAATTCAGGTCTTAAGGATTTAAAATCAGAATCCAATCTTGCCGACTTCATTCAAATCAAATTATTCAAATCATTATTGGCCATTTCAATAAATAAATTTGAATCTTTTTTTTCGAAAACTCCTTTTGCATTTTATTTTTATTTTATTTCATTATTAAATTTTTTTATTTAAATTAATACTTGACATCCAAGTCAAACGGCTCTCCAGCCAAATATATAATAATTTATATAAAAAACACAAAGTTACTCCCTCAAGTAATAGCAAATATGAAAACAAGCTCTACACATTCTTCTATAAAGTAGCAAAATATCTCAATAATTTTAAAAGAAACGTAACTTGAGAGGCAAATAATTCCAGTATTGAACAATTCTGACAATGAACGATCGTTCGGATTTTTTGACGAATGTAAAAAAGTAAATTTTGAACAAAGATGAAGTGGATGACTTGACTTAATAACTTTCAAAAACATTATCAAATTTTGATATAATGTAAAATTTATTTAATACAGAAACAACCCAAAAAAGTATTGGTATATTCTGATGTATGAGATCGAGCAGATATGTGGTATACATAACATACAATCATATTAGCAATTCCCTGTGGTACGGCTATTAGAATCCACATGGACTGTTTCCCCTTTCATTGAAAAAGATCACTTCGTGTGGATTTATACCTCTGGTCCTATGAACAATGTACTTTAGTGAACGCTTCCATCTGAATCGATGTCCAAAAGAAGTCATTCTCCATGTACCCGGTCGGGGGCTTCAAAATCTGCGGGGAACCTAAGCCCACCTGCTTCTCGGCACAAAACTGCAGATCACAGGAGCAATAAAAAAATATTCTATGGAATGAGTAAGAACTCATAAGGCGTCTATCAACGAGTCTCCTTCTCCTGCTTCCAGCGGATTGGTACCTAAACGGCAGCGTTCATAGGTTTTGAGGCCAAACGGCCCAAAAGTTTAGTGAGGTGGTTAAAGACTAACTCTTACGCGCAACCATCGACAGATAATGAACAGGGGCAACTCCAAACCGAAGGCAGTGAAGAAATATGAGGACAGAGGGGACACGCATTCTCTTATAGAGTTACTGGGTGGTATATCTTTCTTATCAGACAAAGATAGTGTCGAAGAGGCCCTTTTGGCCATGAGGACGTCAACGTCACCATTATTGGCACATGTGAGGGGAGGATTGTGTAGAATAACCTCCACCACTATAAGGCATCGCCTGCCACTTTACTCCTCGCATTAGTCAATGCCAGGAGGAACTAGTACTGGTCCAAAAACTTGGATTTATCGGGATCGGATCTGTGGCTAGATAAGAGAAGGCTGCGCTGGGCAATTAATAGTTTCGATCCTGTTAAATCCCCAGGGCTTGATGACATCATTCCTGCTGATCTTAAGGGAAATTTTGAGCTTGTATTGTCCTGGCTGCTGAATATATAAAGGGCGTGCCCATCAAATTAAGGATGTTCGGGTGAACTTCATACCAAAGGGAGACAAACCGTCACACACAAAGCCAAAGGACGCCAAAAAGATGGTATTTTCGGTGATTGATTCCAATGAAGGAAAACTTAATCTAGAAAAACAACTCCAACGATAGAACCTACATTATTAAAACTGACGGTCCAAGCGGTGGGGAAAGGCAGGAGGTGACTTCTTCATTGCATCATCCTACAGGCAGAGATTTCCGCCTGGCTCAGGTATAATTGGAAATCTGGCATGCTACAGAAGGTGCTTTGAAAGAAGTGCAAACGAGATGGTCGGCTGATGAACCACCCTCATTGTCTGGCCTAAGTACGAGATTTAGAAGACCTGGAAATTGTTGGCCTTCAATAAGAGCAGACAGATGAAGAGTCAGTTTTTCACTATATCCCGGCGGCACTTCGAGATCTTGCAAATTTGCTACTTTCTTTCCTTTTAGGTACTTGCTGGTTTGGAGAACATATTGATGCGGATCACGAAGCACGAGTCCTAGGTCTCGAAAAAATTTCACAATCACGGCATATATTAAAAAAAAAGTTAGGACCAAATTTGAAATACTGACAGAAGACATTAGTAATAAGTAGAAAATTCAATATCGAAATTTGGTTAAAACGAATAATTCAATGTGTAAAAACTACAGAACTGAATATGTTACAACATTGTTGTCCAACAGACAACAATATTGTTCCGAATTCAAATAATTGACATAAATAAGAAGGTGATCCTTTATTTAATCCTGTTAAATAAGTAAAAGTCTATATTAGAAGAAAATATTTTCTTAATTTTTGATAAATTAAAATGATTTCCTATATAAATATTAAATATAAATTTATTTTATTACATGAAAATGGAAATAAAAATTAAATTAAGAAACTTTAAACAGAAACTTATAATTGAAAATACTTCATTACTGAAGTTATTTGGACCTGAACTGTGTACTAAAATAATGTAAACAGTCCAAACTGTAATGAAATCCGAGCTAGGATTGAAAATTTCATATTAAAGTGTGATGATAAAGACATTCAGATATTGGAGATTTAACTGTAAACTTTAAAATTTAATATATGTTTACATAAGTATCTCATACACTGGTAATATAGTTCACTAAATAAACATTTTTATCAACATTATTTTCAATATAAAAAATTATTAATGATAAAAATGTGAATATTTCAAAATCTTACCTGATAGTATGAATCCGCCATAATGACAATAACACGACGATATCAAAATTTCTGATGATGGTGATGATGAGTCTTCGTTGAAATTCCCTTTTAGTTTTTGTTTATTTTGTAAATTTTTAATTATTTCAATTACATATACATGGATATGACTTTTTCACAATTTTCAAATCACCTTTATTCAAGATCAAATTAATTGATGAAATAAGCCAACGACATTTTATCATTTCAGTTCATATAACACAAAAAGATTGTCATATCTACAAATTTACATATTTACACACATATACAAACAAATTCTATGCAAAACTTTGGAACTATTTTGATTAATTTATGATTTCTAACGATATAACCTTTGACATTTTTTCCTACTCAAAAACTGAAGCAAAAATTGGAAAAATAACGAAATTCCGATATCGTACCATAAATTATTAAGAAATATCTATCATTAATATTAAATTTTAAGTAAATTTTATTTCACAAAACAAAAAATACAAATTTCAATATTTAAAATCACATACAAATTGCAATAAGAAAAAAGCAATTCTATTTTTTTATTTATTATTATTATTATTATTATTATTATTATTATTATTATTATTATTATTATTATTATTATTATTATTATTATTGTTATTATTATTATTTGTTATCTAATTCAAATTTTTTCAATGTCAATATATCAGATATAATCCTTAAACAATAAAAAAGCACGCAGACAAAGTATGGATAGGATCGAAGAAATTTCATTTAGTCACAAATATAATTATTGTTATATATCTATACATGTGTAGATATATTTGTATGAAGTATATGCAAATGTATTAATTTTCATTATGAATTTCGTATATATTTTATTTATATATTTATAATTTTCCCAATATATTTATTGTTTCACATTTTATCTGTTGACTTTATTTTTGATTTCTTTTTATATTATATTTTTTGAGATCTTCTTTGTTTTCATATTTCATTCTTCGTTCTTTCTTTATTTTTCAAACATCAATTGTTGCTTTATTTTGCATATTCTATTTACTTACGTATAAAGAAAAAAAACACATACACAAATGCAAATATAAATATTTAAATTCACACACATACACAAGCACACACTTATACAATGTACTCTATAAGTACAATACAAATTAAGGGAACAAATAATAAATATCTTTTTTTCCTTTTTGGATATATTCATGTATACCATCAATTTTTGATGAAGAATAAATTTCAATTTAAATTGCTATTGAAACTAAACAAAACAATGATACGTGACAATGGACAATAATTTTCACATTTTTTCATTATCGTACGCCTAATTAACTGCACTTTAGTTGAAATTGCATTTTTTCATTAATTTCACCTTTCATTATTCGTTTCAAAGATACACAAGTTTTACTTTTGGCTTCTCGCAAATCTTTATTTTATTAATAAATATTTTATATTACTTTTTCGTTAACATTTGTTTCAGTTAATTAGAACTTTATACAACAATTATCGTATCTCGTATTGTCGAAAATATTGAAAAAAATGTGAATATAAAACGAAACAGAAACACATCAGCAAAAAATTAAGAACGATGACAAAGAAACAAGTCGAGCGGCTGATATCTGTCGGCTAGCCGCCACAGTGTATTTTATAAGTCGATGTCGTTGTATAAATAAAACGGCATAAATTAAAAATAACTATCGGCGACTGGTCATAAGCCAACGACTAAATGATAAAAGAAATGAATTGATATTTATATTATTTATTTTCATTAATCGAACCCAATAATTAATTTTTATTCAATTTAATAGTCGGAAACTTTTGAAAAGTTCCTAAATTTTTTTAATAATAAAATGCAACTCTTACGCACTCATTGATGGCAGTGGCTTACACGGAATGCAGTGTTGCCATAACGACATTAAAATGTAATTCCATCACATCCATAAATGGCAGAAACTAACACATTTGCAACATTTACTTTGACTCTTAAATACAAGTATTATTTTCTTATTAAGGATATTGGTATAAGTTTATTGGCCTTAAAAGGCGTATTGTACTATTTGAATGAATGAAGGAATAAATAAATAAATCAAGCTTAAGCGATTGATGAATACACTCATCAATCCTAATTAGACCGCCCTGAGTAATATTTCCATCATCCTTCATTTGTAGACAACATTTAAGAAAGCATTATATATTTTTTGTGGAATAATTCATAAGTGCGGGGGAGATATATAATCAAACGTACATAAAAGTTTAGATTTTTTATATAGCCTTTTATAAAGTGATACAAAATTTTGTAGGATTTTTAGCACTGTTTGTGAAAGATGTGTGAGTAAGAAGCGAAATTTAATATACTATGTTGAAAATGAATATGAATGAATTATACTATGCAAAAATGAATTACAGTACAAAATTCTACAAAACAAGTTACGTGCGCATTGGTAAAATATTTGATTCCAAGTTTTTCAGTCAAGGTATTTTAGACTTGATCGAAATCTATAATAGGTTTTCGGAAGTGCGTCTTCTATCTTATAAACTGATCGTTCTTAAATTAAATGTGACACTTCTGACAAAAATATAGCTTTCTATGAGTACCTAATTAATCTAACATTTTTTTACAATCATCTGGCAGCACTAACCAATTACATTGATAATTCGCTTTGATCGGAATTTTTAATGCTGACATACAAATGTTATGATTTGGAAATTCATCAAACCCATTTAATTTTAAACACTTAAGATGGAGAAAATCAATAAAAGGGAATGGTAAGGAGCAGCCAGTAAACATAAAAATATTGCACATTGTAAAATTCTCTAGCAGAGCATCATAAAATCACATTCTTAATCACTGATTGAATATCGGCATTCTCGTTATAAAATTCATAGTTCTTAAAATCGCTTCAACATCTTTAAGGGCATCTCTTATAATATCAATAACCAAAATCTTTATATAACGTTTAGCAGAAGAAAAAGCTCTTTAGGAACAAGAAGTGCCACAACGATAACTTTTTTTAAAATATACTCATCTAAAAGATAAATATACATATCAAAAACACCAAGTTTTTCTTATATAACATTTATAAATATTTAATTGAATTATTCTGGAATTGAATTTCTTTCCAAGAAAATGCTTATCAATACCTTTAAACTGAGTTTAACTATGCCGTTGGTTTTTTAGGTAAAGAACCGAATGCTGAAATGACAGTTCCTTTTGTTCCTGTCACTGTGGTAGTAAGTGTTGGTGGCGCAACGGTTTTAATTGAAGTTGCTGGTTGATCCCATTTGGATTTTCTTAAAAAAAAAAACACAATATCATCAAGGGTGAAAATTGGTTCCAGTAAGCAATATTTACCTCTTTTTGGCTTCCTCCTCAACTTTACGAGCCAATGCTGAAACTTGTTCTATCTTATCTGTGTCTTTCTTTTCCTTCTGTCTTTTAACCATTTCGTTTTTTTGAACACGAGCTAATTCCTCATAGAAACTTTCCGGTCCCCATTGCAAAGGATCATATATTTCAGGTGGATAATTTGTACCAAATTCATTTATGTCACAAAACTGAATAAGTTTTTCATAAATACTTGGATTGCGAAATTCTTTTCGTTGCTGAATAATACGGTTCATGTCCATATTATTCGTTTCCATTTTTTCATGAAGCTGTTGAATTTTTTCAGTTAGTTCGGGTAATGGTTTACTTCTAGGTTCAGGTGGTAAGTTAAAATTATAGTGGGCGTATTTGGCATATTTGTCTAATTTGTTATTACTGCTAATCTTTTGCGATGGGTCAACAGATTCGTCATCCACTACAATGGGTGGTTCGTTTTTTTGTGGTGTTCTTTTTACTTCCGAACTTCTTTGATCGTGTATTTCATCCTCATCCGTTGATACTTTATCATTATCTTCCTCATTGTCTTCATCTTCTTCCTCTTCGCCTTCTGCATCATCCGAAATTATGGTGTCATCCTGATAACTTACTAAACGTTTAACAACTTTTTTAGATCTTTTCTTCTTTTTATGTCTTCCAGTTTCTTTTTCCGCTGGGTCATCAGCTTGTCGCTTTTCAGGAGTTTGCTGTGGTGTCTGTCTTGGTGGAGGTATTATAACCTAAACGATATTGTTAAATTTCCTTTTAGTATAATCTACAGGAAAGTACATACCTGTGATGCTTGTGAATTTTGAGAATCGGGGGATTCTTGCTGATCGTCTTCATTTTCAGAATCGGTGTATTGTGCAGTTAAACTGGCTAATGCAGAGTTACTCATATTTGTAAATAAATTCTTATAATCTTAAAAAATATTTTTTAATATTATTTTTTGTAAAAAAAAATAAAACAAATATTTCATTTATTTCTTTTTATCTCTTTAACGCGAATTTAAAAAATATGTATGTTTATTATTTATTGAACGTAAAGTAAACATAAGAAAATTAATAAATAAGTATTTTAAAGCGAAATTAGCTCAATGATGGCGAATTCAAAAGGAATTTAACCAGATAAATTTCAATTATCTACGATATTAGCTTTTGACATTTAGAATTTTATATACATTTTAACTGAATTAGACAATTGAGACTAAATGCTGCAATTAATTGCGTAGACAGAAATGTTATAAAAATTAATCAATACATAAATGTAAATGCGCAAATTTAAATTAAACAAGGAAGAAGCCCGACTATTTAATATCCTACACAATATTCTTGGTAAGAAGTGATAGCAAACAAAAATTAATGAACCATTTGAAATAATTAATTTATGATTTAACGTGTCAAAATTATGCGTATTAGTGCTTGCTTCTATGGACGTTATATGGAAGCTAGAATAAAGTATGGACTTGTTTGCACATAGATTTTTGCTTAAATTGGTCTTGATTTGACCAATTATAATAAACCCATTCTCCTATAACTTTGAAGTCGTTTTTGAATATCATAAGACTAATTTGTTCCAAATTTCATTAAAATCGATTTATATTTAACTTGATAATATAAATAATGGAACCATCACCTCCAATTTCAATAAGCATCGTTTATGGGCCAAAATAATTAAACATTTCAATAACATATCTGTAAAACTACGGTCTGCATTTTGTTCACACGGTTTAGATGGATAGTCATCCAGCCAGACGAACGGACATCGTTAAATTGGCTTACAAAGTGATCCTGAGTCGAAAGATGTTAGCATAAAAAAAAAAAAGAAAAATGGTGTTAGCATAATTTTTTTCTGTCCGTTACAATTTTTCCACAAACGCATAACATTCCAACCTCCTATGTTGATGTATTATTATCCATACGAATTTGTAGAAAAGTTTCACAACCATATTTATTTAATTCAATGACAAAAAGTAAATTTCTACCAAGGCGAAATGAATTTGTTTTGTAATTCATAAAAGTGATAGCTTTTCAGTTACTATCACCTTCATAGTTGATAGATAAATTTGGAAAAAAAATCGTCAAATTTGAAGGAAAAAAATCGTCAAGACGTTAATTTTACGTTTCGGAATCATCAATAGCTTATTAATATAGTTGTTTTTCAAAAAAAAAAAAAAAAAAAAAAAATATTAAATTTAACAAGTTTAACAAAAATTTTAGGAGTTCTGAACGACATCGAACTTTATCCGGAAAATTTGCAAAAAATTCGTACCTATTTCTCTAAAATGACATTAATGTTGAAGAGATTTGTCTTAATTTCATAAAAATCATACACGATTTTTAATTCTTTTAAATCTTTATAAATATATTGAAGTTATATTTTTGGGGAAACGAAACGGCACAGTATATTTCAAGAGGTCTTGTTTTAATTCAGTTTTTATGATTTATTAACATTGACGTATTAAAGTTTTATTTGTATGGGATCTATGTGAAATAATGGATTCATCATCACAATTTCAATAGTTAATTTAATAATTTTTCACAATAAAATGATATGATTTTTGAAAAAAAAAAAAAAAAAAAACATTTCAAATATGATGAGTTTTTCGAAAAAACGAATCTTTAAAAAAACGCACATGTATGAACGTATTATAAAGGACAAGTTTAACATCAATATCTGCGACTGTATCGAGATGCAAAGAAAATGTTGTAGCATATATTTCAAATTCCTCCCTGAATGGGGATTTAAGGTTACAAAATTCCTAAATATTAAGCGGTTTCAATTCAATTTATCAAAAGTTAGTTCTATAGTATTTTGAAACTATGTGCCAAATTATACCAGAATCGGTTCATTATTTTTCATCTGTCCATTATGATATCCTCGGACAAAAAATGTAAAATTCAAAATGTAATATTTGTGGAAAATCGTCAAAATTGTGGCATAAATCGTCAAATCTGGCTACAGTGATTCGCCTTAAATATATATGTATATAAAAAGAATGTGATGAAAACAGAAATCGAAATGTAAACAAAACATATTAACAGATGATATCGGTTAAAACATATGTGCATATTCTCCGTGTTTTTTCTTTAATATTTTTATTGTGACGTGTTTATCTAAAAAGAAATTCTGTTGAAAATGTCGCCAATTTGGAATATGGAAGAATATGAGGGAGATCGCTTACAGAAACGCATAAATAAGATTTTGGAAACACGATTAGAAACTGAAAATGTAAGAATTGATCTTGTTTTATTCTAATGGTTTTAAAATGGAAAGAATTTTAGGATACTCTCGAAGCTTTGAAAGATTGTTCGAAATTTTTTGTTGAGAATTCTTTGCAAAATAGACGAAATTTACGTAGTCAAATAGAAAAGCGTTCAAATTCTATAAATGAGAATTTTCTTAAATCGTTTCGAGAGGTAAAACTATGTCTGGATGCCGTTTGTTCTGATTTGGACGCTTTAAGTTGTTCGGTACAAGCCATGAAAAATGATCTAGAATCATCAAAGGCCTTGACATATGATCTTATTAAGCAAACAAATGATCTGCAAGAACAGCGTGACAATTTACAGCTGCATAAACAAGTGGCTGAAGCTTTTATGACACGTTTTCAGCTTAGTGTTCCAGAACATCAGATATTATATGGTACTTCAAAGGATTCCGGTATTACAGCTGATTTCTTTGATGTTTTGGACAGGGTGCAAAATATACATGCAGAATGTCGAGTTTTAATGCAATGTGGTTATCAAATTGCTGCCGAAGATATTATGGAAGAGATGACTTTGCATCAAGAAGGTGCTTTAGAAAGACTATACAGATGGACCCAAAATCATTGTAGAAATTTGGATAACAATGAGATTGGTCCATTAGTTATTAAAGCTATGGGCAGGCTACAAGATCGCCCCGTTTTATTTAAGTAAGTTCATTTTATTTTGTATATTTGTATATGTTTATGTATATTTAGTCACATTATTTACTTTTAGATATGTAATCGATGAATATGCTATTGCTCGTCGAGCAGTTTTAGTACGACTTTTCATTGATGCGTTAACTGAAGGAGGTCCCAATGGTAACCCAAAACCAATTGAAATGCATGCTCATGATCCCAAGCGTTATATAGGAGATATGTTTGCTTGGCTCCATCAAGCAATACCGATCGAAAAAGAAAATGCAGCTTTGCTTTTTAAATTATGTTATAAAAATGGTAGGATCCTATTTATAATTATTTTCAAACACTATTCTAATATACAAATTAATTTGTTCATCAAGATCTTTCAGAACAAATGCAAAATGCTTTGGCATATATAGCAGATGGTGTTTGTCACCCATTGAAAGTACGCGTTGAAACTATTCTAAACTCTGAAAAAGATACCATTGTGCTTTTTACTATATCCAATTTGTTACGGTTCTATCAACAAATAATGAAACAGGTTGTCCAAGGTGGAAATTTAGAACAATGCCTTACTGATTTACAAAAGTCTAGTGAAGAAATATACCTCAGTTCCCTATCGAATCAAGTGCGTCAAATTCTACAGAAAAGTGCCATGTCCGGAACAGGTTTAGAACCTCCACAAAGAGATCTTGTCCCACCTACAAGTTTGGGCCGTTTGTTAAATTTACTAAAAGAAATACTTTCTGTAGCTACTATGGTTGATGGTCGTCAATCGGATATAACAAAAATTATTTCCTGTATAATCGACCCCTTATTGCAATCGGTTCAGGAGTCTGCTTCACATCTGCCAACTGTAGATATGGCCGTATATCTTCTTAATTGCTTGTATCATATGCAAAGTACTTTGGCGGTCTACGAGTATATGGACGAACGAGTTGAACGTTTACAGGCCCAATCAGAGGCACAAATTGATACACTAACTTCAGAGCAAGCTTCATCTTTAGTATCTAATTTGCAATTGGGTCCTATTTATACAATTTTACAAACTAATCAATCAAAAATCGAATCAAATCTCTTAAAAATTTTCATGAATAAAATGGATGCTTTTCTGGAAATGCCTGAAATATTGCTATTACCACAAATACAATTAATCATGTCAAGCTCTCACCGCATGACTGTCCAAAAAAGATCTTTTAATGTTATCGTAGCCATTTACAAGCAAATATACGAAAGAGTTCATGATCCTGAAAATGGTTTCGAGCATCCAGATTTAATATTTTCTAAAACTCCCCAACAGGTCGCAAACATATTATCGGTTTAATCTTATAATTATAAACAATTCCATTTTTTTAATATAATCTAATAAATGTTAATTCTGAAATATACACTTATATGTTGTAACACATTTTTTTGTGGAATATAAATTAAGCAAGATAAAAGAATAAAAATATTTAAAGAAAACTATTTTTTCTTCTTTTTTCATTTTTCTTAAGTTTATCCAATTCGTCGTATGCGATGTACTAAACAAAAGATTCAAATAAAGAGTGTAGAATAAAAAAGTTATACATTAAATAATAAAATGTCAACTAGAACGGAAGAATATAAAGAACTGTGGAGATAAAGCAAATTAAATGAATAACATTTTATATTGTTTAAAATGAAATATTTAAACATAAGAATATAGATATTTTAATCACGATAATACACAAATTGCATGTGTATGGAAGTGTTTTAACTTGGATATTGGAACAGGAAAATTCGATATATAGTACTTTCAGATGAGTGCAAAAAAATAACAATGTAAGTTATTGGAAATTATTGAAAAAATCATTTTTTTTTTCAAAATACATTTTTAATACTACACGCCACTACTTTTAGTATTTTCCAAAAAAAAAAAAAAAAAAAAAAAAAAAAAACAATCTAATAGTGTATGTTTAAATACATATTATTATCGCATACATATGTACATATAGTTGTATACAATAAGAAGGAGTAAATTTGCTACATCTTCACCTATTGCGTCATATTAAATATTTAAGGTTTAAATTTACTTACGAATGCGAAAGATGTAAACAAACAATTAAAACTAATATTTAAAAAACAGTTCGGTGAAAATTTTAAGTAGAAATACATTTTAGGAAGAATTTTCATTGTTTGAATAATAAAAGCGAATAAAAATAAATTGTATTTGTTATAGTTAGGAATTTATATTTAATTACACTCTACTAATACATGAAATTTTCTTTAATGTTGTATAAATATGTATTATTGTATGTAAATATGTATTTATGAATGCATGTATATAATATAAATTAATATTTGTTTGTGGCTTTGAAATGGATCATTTTTAAGCAATTGTTATTGTAGCTTTTTGAAACAAATCTAATGTTAGGGCGCTCAGAAATGCGGGCAGAGATTTGTTTCCAACCAATTGTGTTTCTATTAATGGCTTTAGTGTAGCTGAATATGGAGTTTCTAACATATCCAAAACATTTGACTCATTAAGACGAAAATTTAAATAATGATCTGGACTTTCCGCGTACATACTCGAAATTCTGCAAAAAAGTTTAATTTTAGTTTAATCAAATTCCTGAATCTTTCATGTCTGCACATAAGCATATAAGTATGTACCCATGTACAATTGATGTAAACTTACTTGTAATTTGTGTTAGCTCCTACGCGATCTATACGATAACCAAATAGCATGTAAACCACTTCACGAAATTCGAGACTTGCAGATTTATAACATTCTTTCATTTTTTTCATTTTCGAATTCATTGACTCCAATTCAGTTCGTAATTGATTGAGCTCTTTAATGTTCATAGTCATATTGGACGATTCATTAAAACGGGCTTGGGTAACTTCACTGTCTTCCTCAAGTTTTTTATTTCTACGTTTTAAACGTTCAATCTGAAAACAAAAGCAACAAAATTTAGTAATTTGCAACTGATATCAATGTATAAAATATTTTTTTATACATTTCCTACCTCTGCTTGTAGTTTTTCAATAACGTTATCAGCATTTTCATAAGCTTCACTAGCAGGATTTTGTTTCAAATGTACAACTTTGTATTTGTCCATATTGAAATCACCTTTCAGACAACGATGCTCCAATTCTAACTCTAATTCTTCTTTGCGCCTTCTTAGACGTTCATTATCAACTCTTAACAAGTCCAGTTCTTTTTTAAAATGATCGTAACTAACCGATGAATCAACAGTAACATTAGCACTTTGTTCCATTATTGGATCTGTATTAGGCAATGCTTTAGCAATTGTCAACTCCTTTTCCAAGCTGGAACACATATCTTTATAGCCCATCAGAGTTTTTTCAAGCATCTCCACTCTCATTTTAAGTTGATTTTCTACTGAAGAGAGATCTGTACTACCGCCAGGATTAGATATTGTGAGATCTTTTTCGAAATTCTCAAGCAATTGTTTATAACAATCTCTTTCCTTCGAAACTAGCAATAGTTTCTTCTGCACACGGCCCTTAAAAGCTTTGTAACGTTTAAGTTCGGCATTTAGTTCTTCAATATTTTTTGCATACATTTCATATTTTTGTTTATAATCCTGTAATTCGCCTTCGAGCGTTTTCGATTCAGAAACTTTTGAATTTTTTTCAGACACCATAAGAACATCATGTTGCAAGAGTTCTTCAATACGTGCTCGCAACGCCATTGGACTTACGTATGTATTTTGAGGACAATGATCTTGTCCAACTTTAATCCATTCCTTAAGATCTTCTTGGGCATGTTTCAATTGCACTTGCAATGCTACCACCTCCGAACGAGCACCTTCTTCCTTCTCCAAACGCGAACGTAGATCATAAACCTGCTCTTCCAGTAATAATTTATTACCTAATAATTCTTGTAGATTTTTGTTATTTGAACGTAAACGTTCGATTTCTTTGTCCATGTCCGGAATGCTCAGTAAGCGCTCTTGTGAATTCTAACATAAATAAGAATTACATAATTAGAAATTTGGTTAAAAATTACTGACATTTTATTGATGTTTATACCTTAGTGATTTCTTTCCAATCACTATACGAAGCTATTTCAAATTCCAGTTCTTTAATTCGTTGATTTGCATAAACTAAGTCTTGATTCACTTTCTCATGCTGTAGCTTCAAATCATCGAAAGTTGAAGCTTTTCCTTTAAGATCTTCTAACTGTTGTTTCACAGACTCCAACTCATCAGAACTTAATTCAAGTTCCTGTAACAGCAAAAATAAAAAACTATAGACTTTATACACGAAGCCCATATATAGGTGATTATGACGTATTATTTACCAATTCAATTTTTTCTGCATGCCTTTTATATTCACTTAATTCATTTGCCATACTATTTTGTATGAGACGAGCGTTCTCTTCAACATCGTGTTTAGCTCTTTGGAGTTTTAAAATCATATCCTCATATCCATGTTTTTGTTGTTGGGCTTCATTTTGCGCTTTAAGTACTTCTTGTTTTGCTGCATATTCACGTTTCCTTAACACCTGCATGTGTTTTTCCAAATCTTGTATCTTTCCTGATGAGAAATCGCATTGTTTCTTCAATTCTGATACACGATTTTCATACAGAATTTCAGATTCTTGCTTTAGTTTATGCATACGATCTATTTCTTGTTTAAATTTAGTTATCTGCTCAATTGGAGTGGAAATAAATTAAATACATGTACTTCCAAAAATACTTAAATAGGAAACATACCCTAGTCCTTGCCTCAATTAAATCTGCTTTCATGCGTCTAGTTTCCCATGGACTGGGTGGTACTGTTAAACTTGTATTCACCGATTGATTACTTTGATAATGACTTACGTTTGATGAATTATCCTCAAAACTCTGAGAAAAACGCCGCTTTTTAGGAACTGCTTGATTAAACGAAATAGTTCAAATCGATTATGACGATAAAAATTGCATTTACAATGGAACATATAAATTTGTAAATGTATGTATGTAGGTATGTATATACATAAATGCTTCACTACTCACTTGTGCCGGAGTCATTAAAAGAATCATTTAAATGTTCAAAACTCAATTTCTTGGGTGCCGAATGGGTTACGCTATCATTGAATTTTGCTAAAATTTTATCTAAACTTGTTTTTATATCTTCCATTTTGTATAAATATTTTTATTGTACGATTTAATTACAATTTCTTTTTATAAATTTGTTGTTTAAACACGCCACAAAATAAGGAACACACTCCATACAAAAATACACACAAAATTTTTGAAAAAAAATAACCCCTAGTCTACACGTAAAATTCAATGTTCAAAATTGTCAAAATCGAATGTTACATGTAGACCATAAGATAACATGTACTAAGATAACTATGACTCAAATTATGTTGAAATATAAAAATTCATAATATATTACTGTGTAGATAAGCAGTAAAATGTTGATTATTCTTTTTTTGTGTATAATGATTAGAACTAAAAATTCAAAATTTTTCTCCATGCATGGTTGCAAAATGTTGTAGCGACGTCTTTCTAAATTTTACTGGCGGCTCTTTTCCGACGAATTTTTATCTGCTTTCTCCATTCCATGTTGTTTACAAATAGTTGAAAAAAGTAAAAAAAAAAAAAAAATAATAAAATTATCGAAATTATTATGTCGGCAATTAATAAATTTACTGACGATGAAATATCAAAACTACGTCAAGAAATTTTTTTGTTGAGAGAGGAATATGAAGCAAAGGAAAGAAGACTATTAGAATTACAAAAGCAACAAACTACAATAGGTTCCCTATATAGTAGTCAACTGAATAACAATGATATTGCACGCTATAGCCGCCAGCTGATTTTACCCAATTTTGGCGTAAAGGGACAAATTAAATTAAAAGAATCGTCATTCCTTATTGTTGGTTTAGGAGGGCTTGGATGTCCATCTTCACAATATTTGTCAGCAGCTGGTTGTGGTCGTTTGGGCTTATTAGATTATGATGATGTGGAACGCAGCAACTTTCACAGACAAACCCTTCATACTGAGGCTAGAGCGGGTATGTCAAAAGTAGATTCTGCTAGGACGGCATTATTGGAAATTAATCCATATTGCCAAATTGATTGTCATCATGTCCTATTAAATAGTGAAAATGCACTCGAAATATTGCGTCAATATGATATTATATTGGATTGTACGGATAATGTGGCTACTAGATATTTGTTAAATGATGCTTGCGTAATGTTAAAACGTCCATTGATATCAGGCAGTGCATTGCAAATGGACGGACAATTAACGGTTTATAATTATGGCGAATCTGGTCCTTGTTACAGATGTCTTTTTCCAGTACCACCTCCTCCAGAAACTGTTACAAATTGTAGTGATGGAGGTGTATTGGGTGCAATTACTGGCGTTATTGGTTCCCTACAAGCTCTAGAAGCCATAAAAGTTGCATTGGGATGGTCATCTAGTGAAATATTGTCTGGACGTTTACTAATATTTGAAGGATCTCGAGGAATATTTCGTAACATACGACTTCGCTCTAAACGCTTAGATTGTGATGTTTGTTCTACAACACCTTTAATTACTCATTTAATTGACTACGAACAATACTGTGGAATGCGCGCTTCAGATAAAGACTTTGCTTTAAATATTTTGTCTATTGAACAACGCTTAACCGTTGAAGAATATCGTGAGAAAATTGAAAATAATCAACACATACTGATAGATGTTAGACAGCCGGCGGAATTTGAAATATGCAATTTACCAAAATCAATAAATATTCCTTTAAAGTCAATATTGGACAACTCGTACTTGAAACAATATGAAGAGTCTCTAAAAAACGAAGATGAGCCTATTGTTTTGCTTTGCAGGCGCGGCAATGATTCCCAAATAGCTACTCAACATTTACAGCAAACATTTCCAAATCGTAAAATATACGATATTAAAGGTGGTCTATATTCCTGGCATTACAATATTGATGAAAACCTACCAATATATTAATCCACTTTCTTTAACTTAAAGTATTGTTATGTGTATATAAAATAAATATATGCAGTTTTCTATATCTCCTATTTTACAATTATTAATATTTTAGAAACAAAGATAATTATATAAATGATTTTTGTACTTTTATTAATTAACATTAAACATTACTGGGAGTAAAAAATTAACAACTTGTATCTAAATTTTAGATTCAAAAAGGAAACATCTGGAATTTGATACGCGTATTCCGTATGTTAATATAAAATTTTAAGTTATCAAAAATGCATTCCAGGTCCAAATATTTTGAACCTTCGATTACGTAGTCATGGACGGTTATGGAGCGACCTCATAAAATTTGATATTATGATATGTGCATGTATAAAACATACTTATTTAAATAATTTTTAATATATGTAAATATTAGAGAGATAATAGTTTGGCTCTACCCAATAGATCTTTCTTAGGAAAAAAAAACTGCCATTTGATAAAGCTATCACTGGGTTGTCAATCCAATTGTCGTGGGAACGAGAGCATCATTTCATTTGAGAAATGAAGAATCATATCAATTGAGATGAATTTCGAATGTAGGGGTGCAATGCGTAGATCGTTTGCATGTACAGTCTGCCCAAATTAGAGGACATCGATAAATGAACCCAAAAAGTGATTCCGAATTTATAGGTATGACAAAAAGTGTATAATACCATTTACTGAACCATTCTTGATATATATTGATCCCAGATCTTATAATTGTGGCCATTTGTGGCTAAATGGCTTAAACTAAAATGTTTAAATAAATTAAATGAAATAATTGAATATACATATATATGGTATATTTACTAAATGTCTATCTTTAACAAATTTTATGCCTATTCTTCACTACAAAAGTGTTCTTTTGTATTTACCACTTACTAAGAAATATATTTCTAAAAACTAACGTTTCCTTAATCAACAATAAGATTTCATTAGTATATGGAATTTCCAACATTTTTAACATTTTAAGGATTGGTTGATTAAAGTGATATGGCAGATATAACAATTGTTGGGATTTTTATATGACTGTCGGTTAAAATTACTGAAAACTGTGTTTATATTGCAAAGATATCTATATAGTGAGTGACACTTGAAGTAGTTTTAATTAAGTAGTGAAAGTGTTAAAACGTTGGAAAAAAATTTGGTAAAAGTTTATTTCAATATTTTGTTTAACAGTATTTTCAGTTTTTTTAGTTTAAAAATTTTATCAATGAAGACATCATATAATTTTATATTATTTTATATAAAATTAATTAAAATAAATTCTATAATATTCTAAAATGTTTTCTTTTTTTTTGATTTTATTCTATACCCTCCGCCACAAGCGGTGAAAAGGGTATATAACTTTGTCATTCTGTGCGAAACACTGAGAAGGAATCATCTCTGACCCCATAAACATAACGTATTTATATAACAATTCGGCACAGCCAAATTTATCTTTCTTACATGTTTTATAAAGTTTAAATTCTGCACTTAGAAGCGTATGAATAATATTTATCAATTATTTATTCAAACATAACTCATACGATACAAATGTATGTTAAAAACTAGTAAATTTCAAAAAATCGAACCTTTTATGATGATGATGATTATTATTATTATTAATTTTTTGTTGACAAAATAAAAGCAAAAGAGAAAAGAAGAATTATATTATAATATAAGAGTTAACATTGTGTTGTTATTTATTGAGAACACTAAGAGAATATTGAAAATACTCATTCGTTTTCTTATTTTACGTAAATGAGAATAAAAAAAAACTATAAGGAATAACATTATTCTAACAAGTGGCATAAAAAGTGTACAAAATACATGTAATATTATTTTTATATGACATTGTCTATAACCACATTTTTAATTATATACATGCATATGTAAATAAGATTATTGTTATTGATGTTGTTGTTATTATGGATTATTGTTAAACTAATTATTTGAAGTTTGAAAATATTTAATTTTGTATTTTAAACAATTGTGCAGTTTGTTATGAGCTTAACATTTTACGTTTGTTTTTCTTTTTTTCCTTTATTTACAAATGTTTATTATCAGAAGAGAGCATAAAATTAAAAGAGAAAAGTATTATTGGTTTTTAGTTCAGGTTGCCAGACTTACTGACTTAAATTTGTGTTGTCATTTCATTTTATTTTAATTTAATTTTAAGTAACATTAATATTAAAAAACCGATTATAAAAATGGGCACAACAATGACATTAACTAGGGTGTATTTTTTCCGATTTTTTTTTGTTTCCAGGAAATTAAGAATATAAATCAGTCTCTCCCAGAAATAAATTAGAATATCGTATGTTCTAAAAAAATAATATTTTAATAGTTATTTAATGAAAAAAAAAAAACGCTTAAATTACACTAAAAACAAGTATAAATCCTATATTCTGCTCTGTCGAACATAATTCAAATTTCGTGTCGAATATTAAGTAATTTTATGAACATATAACTAGGTGGTAGCCGTAATTTGAAGCTGCTATCCTGAAAGTATTTTCTCATATGGGAGCTATAGTAGAATTTATGAATTTATGTTATTGGAGTTATTTTACCCAAATTCCATTCAAATACTAATTTTTAAGATTATTATTAGATTATATTTCTTCCTGGAAAAGAGGATTATATATGAGCGGATTAAATATAAGTTGCATTTTTAATGAAAGTATTCTACAATAAAATGTTTTTAAAATTTAACCCACTTTTCCAGGATGGGGCCTAATGTGGGACCTATAACTAAATATTCGTAAAATAAAATAACATATATTAAAGAAAGTCCTTTTTGCGTGGAGACACCATGACGAGAATAGAATTACAGCTATTAATAGTGTCCGATAAGATTTTTGTTAGCACTTTTGTTTGCTAGAAAATGTTAGCAAAATGTTAAGAGAATTTTTAACATTTTCTGTTCAAAGTAATATTAATAAACATATACAAATGTATTTCTACATGCATAATATGTATGTGTATGTTATTGTTGTTGTTATTGAATACTACTTATTATTATAGTAAAAACCAACGACAACGTAAAATCAGTTGCAGTGCGTAGGCGGTTGTCGTGGACGTCGTAGCTCTTTTTGTTTATGAACAACACGTGCTTACAAAAATTTGTAAATATTTTTACTAGTACAATGTCAAGGCGCGTCGGAGGAATAATATTTTATACTACATATTAAATTGTTCACATATCTAGTATATGAAAATAATTAAATCGTATAAAAAATTCGATTACAAATAATATTATAATACATTTTTACATAAAAAATGCTTTAAAACAAATTCGTAAAATAAATTTTGGAATTTCAATGAAATATATATTAAAATCAGTTTTTATAATAAAATTTTTTTGTTAAAAAAGACTTAAGTAAAATCGATAAAAGAATGAAATTATGTGACAATAGAAAAAAGCGAAAATAATAATTGTTGATTTTTTCATTATTATTTTTCTTAATGGCACCTTGTTATTTGCACAAGTTTTTAAAATGATAATAATTTAATAAAACATAAAAAATCATTTTTTATAAAATAATCTTTATATATTTAAATAAAATATTAAAAAAAGAAATAAAAGAATTTAATAATATTTTAGTGTAATGGAAATTTAAGAAAAAGGAAAAAATCAATTAGATTTGTATATCGAGAAAAGTATGTATCTAAGATAACACACACATACACGCACACAAATATGAAATATAAAGTTCTAAGTGGAAAAGCTTTTCCATAAAAACAATAAAAATATTAATTTTATATAAAATAAAATTTAAATCATTTCAACAAATTATATATATATATATATATATATATATATATATATATATATATATATATATATATATATATATATATATATATATATATATATATATATATATATATATATATATATATATATATATATATATATATATATATATATATATATATATATATATATATATATATATATGAGGAATATTACAAAAAATAAGACAAGGGAAACCATTTCCTTATCATTTCTATAGCACAACACACAAATTTATACTCAGTCGACACTTTTTTAAGGATTCTAAATACGAAAGCGAGAAACGACAGAATTAGCAAGACTTATACATATGTATACATTCACTTTTGCGAACTTACAAACAAATAAATGTGCACATATTAATATACTTCTCTCAAATTTAAGATTTAACATCAACAATGACAACACTATTTTGCAATTAACAAGTTTAAAAATAATTTTATAAATAGAAAGAAAATTAAAACTAAATTCCTATTTCACATAAATAATGTAATAAAAAGCCGTAAAAACTTTTCAATTACTTAAAGAAGGAAAATAGTACTAAAGAAAGAGACGACACTTTAAAGGTAACTGACTGACAACCGCCAGTAAATATGCAGCACAAACATTAAGGTACGTTTTTTATGAACATATTTTATCTACAAATGATACATATAAATATGTTTGTGTGTATGTGAAGTTTTATTTATCTAAAAAAATTGTAAAAACTTATTTTAATAGAAAACGCCACAAGTGGTGAATGATGGATGATAATATTACCGATCAGTTGACTTGTTCGAAGTCAATAAAGGAAAATTAAAAAAGGAAAAGAAAAATACATAAGCGAATATTAATGGTACGTTTTTGTGAAAATGAAAAATAATATAAATATTTTCAAATTTACGTATGAACAATTTTTTTTTATAAAATTTTATCAGTTTAAACAAGTTTAACAAGTAATAATGTTACACAATGTTGGTAATAAATGGTAGATAAGAAATGTAATGAACGATTCCCGTATAATTTTATTTTCATATTTATTCCTAAGTGTGCAGAACATTTTTGTGGAACTAAAATTTATGTAAAATTTATTCGTTTAAAATTAATTTTGGTGTTTCAAATCTGATCCAAATATCGGTTGATGTAAAATTTATTAACCAGAGTTTTATGAACTAAACAAAAATTTAGTTGAGGGTTCAATGCAGTTACGATTTTGCTTCATAGATAAAAATTTTTAATTCAACATTGTTTCACACTGTTTTTTCATTTATGATTTTGTTTCATAGTCATAAAATGGTTATTTAACATTTTTTCACAGTAAAACCAACTTTAGTACTTAAAAATAATTTTAAAAATTTATCGTTGTATAATTTTCTATATTAATATTTATATATTAATGTTAAAAGATTCTACTAAATACAATACTATTTCACTTCAAACGTAAAAAAGTCCATTTTCAACTAAAAGAAAACAAATTATTCAATCCTAATTCAGCTATGTTCTACGTTCATTTTACTTCATGTTTTTTTCTGTGTGTCCTTGAAATTTTACTACTAAAAAGTAATCAAATCAACTATGTTTTCGTAATAATTTTGCTTCAACTTTTCGTTTTCTGTGTACAATTAACATAGAATCTTGACTGAATCATTTATAGAAAATGTGCCTGTAACGTCCATTATGAAAACTTGTAATAATTAGTTATGTCACTCACACACTTTTTCATAAATTTCCGAAGGCGACTTATATGAGAACTTTAGGAATATGCATATTTTTGATATTTATGCACTATAAAATGATTACCGGAAGTGTCTCTGTGCGACGTACACACATAAAGGATTGGCCAATTCCAAAAATAATCTCATATTTGGTAAACCCTATCTAGATATCTTTAAAAATACGACCTCTATAGTATTGAAGAGATTTATAGGTCTGATATCAACATTTTTCCAATTTTTCTGGAGAAACAAAGAAATTTCAAGAAGTTCTGATTCTGTTACCGGTTTAAAATTCCCACCACTTAATAAACGTGGAAATTGTTTAAAGGGCCGTTTCCGGAATTCGTATGAAAAAAGATTTACATGTTTGAATGTAAAAATACGTACATACAATTTCCTATTAATAACATACATACAGTTTGTCAAAAAGTATGACAAACATTAATTTCATTAATGAATTCCAACTAAAAATCCTTTAATTGTGTATGTAAACATTGGAAATGTTGAATTTCTCCATTTTATTACACTTCCTTTTTCAAATTCTCTTTTTTCAAATGATCTTCATTTGACTCTTTTTTGATGAGATTAAAAAAATAAAACTATTTTTTTTTCGATGAAGAATTTATGGGTCTATTGCGTTTGGCAACCGAACTTCAGTTACATAGCAAGTTGCCAAAATTATATTATAGATGGCAATTGGCAACTGAAGTAAGTGGTCAATTTCAGTTGCCAAATTTTAACTCTTTCTGTTTTCCTTGCTGCCTAGTACATTTTAATAACTTGTTTTGAATTTTTGTTTTATTATATATATATATATATATATATATATATATATATATATATATATATATATATATATATATATATATATATATATATATATATATATATATATATATATATATATATATATATATATATATATATATATATATATATATATATATATATATATATATATATATATGTCGTATTTTAATGTTTTCCGTAGTGTCCGGGATTTGGTGATATTTACAAATTTTATTTACGAATATTTTCCTTAGGTTTCAATTTAATTGTTCCTCCCTCGGTCATTTTGGAAACAATCCATTGAGGATAAATTTTCTGTTCTATTAACTGCAACTGACATCGTAGTCCTTCGGTAAAAAAAAAATTGGAAAACTCGGACATACTTTGAGCAACGGTGGTAATGCTGTTGAAGGATAAACTTGTTTGTAGTCTTTGTAAAGGATATCGACCAAACACAACCCTGTGTTATTAGCAAGATGAGGAAGGTTCTAAACTTACAAACATCTCTTTTTCAGCTTAATAAAAACATTTTTCACTGCTGCTCATGAGTTCATTTAAAAACTCTTTTTTGGATTATCTTCTTTTTTGATTTTTATAATTTTTTACGAAATAAACTCTTGTTCGAAGAGCGTTAAAAAAAACTCTTTTTTAAATTAATCTCTTTGAAAGATCCGATCGTTTGGAGAATAAAAAGAGAATGAAAACACGCACCTTGATTTAAACACACATACTTTGTATATTAAGAATTTAGAGTAACAATTACAACAAATATTGGTTTCCACACATATATACATTCATATGCATATGTATGTATACATGTTAAAAGCATAAAATCGATTTTCCTACCAATACGACTAATACACATTTGTATACAACAGTATGATTCTTTGCTTAAAGATGTTTAAATGGTTTGTTGTTGTCTGTTGTACCATTTGATATCTTCCGCTTGACAGCATTTTATACGAATAACAACACATAACAAAATAAAACTTAATGCTTTCAATAACAGTATTTCTATTCCGGGGGTGATAAGGAGATAAGGGTGCAAAATTTTTCTTTCTTTTTTTTTTTTGTTTATTTTTTAATTTCATATATTTGTTGCCAAATAAATAAAAACAAGAACTACACTACATACAAATGTATGTATGTATGTATGTATGTATGTATGTATGTGTGTGTGTACATATACCTTCATCATCTATTTTTAATGTTTGTATTCTGAGTCCTTTCATTCCTATTGGAAATATTATTTTTCCAAACCAATAATACTGTTAAGGTTACCTCATATAGTTTTGGAGATATTGAAATGTTCAACCAATTTTGGCCTGGATTTTGCTCGGTTAGTTTAACTTTGTGGACATATATTGCTCCCAGATATATCTAAATTATATATCTGAAAGAACTTTTCCAAAAAGGTGCCAACATTAATTCGCTTATGAAATTATCTTTTTGTGTAAAGTAAATTTGTACGAGAGTTAAGCAAAACCTGTCCATATGTCTCATGTTCAAATTTAGTCAATTAAAAACAAATTTTGTTTCGCTCTCAAATCGCAAAGTTGGAATTATCTTTAAATTATATTCGTTACAAAGTTGCATGTATAAAGTAAATAACAATGAAATTTTTTTTCGAGCGATCTTTATAGCGACAGGATGATTATTTCAATTAAAAAACATTATTACAAACAATTAAATATATTTTATATGAATTGATAGTTTGAATATTTTCGTGTGAAAAGTTGGATTTTTTGAAATTATCTCCATTATTAATTAATCTATATGAATTATACTGATATTTCAAATAAATATCTTTATTCTTTTCGTTTTTATCAAAGTTTAAATAAAAATATTATCTTAAACAAGTAAGCATGTTGTACCGAATATATAGTTATTCGTTCATCGCTTTTAACATCAATTTCCAGGAAAAGGTCTCTATAAACTCTATAAACTCTATAAACAACAGAGACTACAGTGTTAACATATTTTTGAAAATATCTTTAAATAGTTTTACAGACCTATTTACCTAAATGGCCTATTATATATAAAAAAATATGTTAAAAAAGGGATCCCATACGATATTCATATATTCATATATTCATAAAATTAATAACATATGTTGAACAACACTATTACAGGAGGTGATATTGTAAATGTGTTATTAATAAAATATGGCTCGATAATTGTCAAATAAGATTCATTGTACCAAAAATTCAAATAAATTGTTGGAAATTTAAGAGTATTATAAACTAAAAACCCTTCTCTCGGAAAGGGGAGCTATACAAAATATTGTCCGAAATTCTCCAAATAAGTAACATATTTTACATAACATATTAAAAAAATTGACAAATAATTGTGCCGAATTTCAATAGCACTGGTGTATATTTAATTGTTTTAAAAGGGAGTTATAGTGAAATATGGACCGATATTCGTAAAATTAGTAATATAATATAGGAGCTAAAGTGAAATACAGACAGAGATGGGTAAAATTAATAACATAAATTCAAGACAGATAGTGTGGTTAAATTCTATCTAAATTTACTTTCTGTTGAAAAATTAGGAAAAGTTCTTTTTCGGATAAGGATAATAATAGTAATAAAACGATTTGTTAAATAATTATTTTTATCGTTTAATATTTTTTAGATTATTCGAAGAACCTTTAAACTCCATAAATGACGATTCATACAAATATGGCATTTTTAAAAGTCAATGACAATAAATATATTGTTGATAAACAGAAACAACGGTAAGTTAACAATTTCATTGCAGTTAAAAGTAATTAATAACATTTACGCCTAAATATGTATATACAGCTCAGAGCGTGCCTCAAGCTTAGCTTTGCCGCATAACTCTTTATTGGACTTTTATGACAAACAGCAGGAGCAATGCAATTCTGTTGCATTATTGCCCGTTAGTACTAACATGGTTGTAAGAAGACACTCATCTCATTACTATCCAATGTTGGAGAATGAAAATCAACAACCTCAGCAACTATTAACCCAACATCAAACGCCATTAATGCATCAACACCCTTTTCCTGACACTAACGCTAAAATGAAAAATAAAATAAATTCCAGTAATGAAAACGTTACAAGCTTAATTTCACCCTCCATTAGAGATTTAAGTGACACACAAAATTTACAGTTATTGATTCCACCTTCATCACCCCGAAATTCCACATCATTAAATTTGCAGCATCAGCATAGCCGATTACAAGATCAGGTAAATATGTTATATTATCTTTCTCTCTTCCTCTCTTCTGAAATTCATGTTTGTATTTATATTTCTTTTGTTAATTTATTTAGATAAATACGTTGAATCTAAATTCGACATCAATTAAACGTCCAAATAAAAAATCCTCTGATTTACATCAAAAGCAACAACAAAAACAGCAGCAACATTATCAGCAGCTGCAGCAGCAGCAAACAGCTTTGGCCACACCGCCACCAATACCAAAACGAACATTTCGTAGTAAATTTACTTGGAACGCGGTAAATAGCTCAGCAATAGCAACAACAACAAATGGTTTAGGAGGATCTCCAACACCTCCATCATCAGCCTCATCAATAACTCAAACCCCAATTAAAGGTAACAAACAACAAAAAACTTCAGACACCACCACATTCATATATCCTCAAAACCCACCATTTGTGTTTGCAAATACAAATGCCAAGACAAACATTGAGGTTAGTGGAAATATGGTAAATATAGCAGAAACATCGCCGCCGTATGTTGACTTAAGATCAAGTTCAGTTTTCTCAGATGCAATTGGACAAAACAATTGTGGAAGTGGTTATGATACAAGTGGTGCATCTGATGATGATCGAATGAGTTTGGAAAATTCTGTTTTTGAAGAGTCTTTAAATTCTACTCCTGTAAAATTATCGTCAGCGAGTCATGGTAAACAGCTAAATACATCGTTGGCGGCTAAGACACTTGCTGCTTTGACAGGAGATGTGAGCATTGCTATTAAACGATCAAATCGTTCATCTAGCAGTACAGTTGATTCGAGTATCACGTCCTCGGGTTACGGTTCCTCTGGTCATAGCGAACGTCTGGCATCGACCTCTACTACCGCAGATTTTCGCAGTCGATTTTCCAGTGTGGACACCCAATCATCAGTAGATAGCTGTTTGACGGAAAGGACATCGGCAGATTCGCCTTTAACAAAAGAAATGCCCTATAAAACGGAACGACCTTTAAATATGATGAATGATGTTTTACACTCGTTAAACAATAATGAAATTAATTCGGACTATCCGTCACACGTCAATAACAACAACAGCATTTCATTTAATTCTAAAATGCCTAATAAAGCATCGAATGTACCTAGTATACCCGCACGAGGGGGACGTAAAAATACTCAACTCCATAAAAAAGAGCAGACACAATTTAATTCGCAAAGTCATTCCCAACAGTCTCTAAATAATAGCATCGATTCTAGCAATAAAGCAAGTTCAACTGTTCCGAATTCCACATCTACTTCATCGACAGCTTCTGCTGGCTCCAGTATATCGACCGGTTCATCAATGTCAATTTCAGCATCCGGAGGATCGGGAAATTCGCCCCTAGCTCCACAGCCTCAACAAGGTTTATTGTCGCAACACCAAAAACGTCCACCTATACCTCCAGCAAGAATACAAAACTTTGAACGCCAAGATGGGGTAAATTCAAAAGCATTCAACCAACCACCAGTACTAAATATTCGTAATCCATTAAATCAAAATAAACGCCCACCACCTATACAATATCCTAAGTTACACCAGAGACAAGATTCCAATTTGTCCAGTGATAGCTTTTCTGCAACTTCGAGTCCTGGCTATAATTCAAAAAATCTAATGGATGCACCGCTACTGCAGAATGCTGCTCGTATTAATAAAAGTAATACATCAACGGTGGATAGCATGAAACATCAGGATTCTAATGATAGCTTTGTTTTAAACTCTACTAGATTTAATGGAGCGGGGCCGGTGGTGCCTCCAAGACATAAATTTAGTTTTCGCCAAGATTCCACCATATCGAGTGATAGTTTTAGTCATACATCAAGTCCAGGTTATAATACCAAAATTATGGAGGCACCCTTACTGCCTTCCTTATCAGTTAAACGGTTGTGCAATGGTAAGTTCAAATTTAATTCAAAAATTCAAAATTGTTCTTATTTGCTGCAAAGTCGCCATATCCTGACAAAATCTTAGTTTTTTTTTTTTTTTAAGCGATGACGACAAATTGACAATTCAACTTTTCGATTAATTTTTTTTTAATTAAGACTTCAATATTATAAAATTTACATGTATTTCATTTTCAAAACTTTTACAGTTTCTACTCCCATAAATATTAAACAAAAATTTCAAAATGAAACAATTGATGAATTGGAAAATAATGTTCCAATGTCACCAATACCAAAATGCTCTTCAACTCCAGCCAGTCTCCAAACAATCGTAAGATTTCAGAATGGTGCTCCTAATACAATGTCGTTGTCTCATCAGGTATGTGTAGTGAATACCATTTGAATTCGAAAAAAAAAAATCAAACGATTACACTTCTCATGAAATAGGTTATAAGTCGTCGGAAAAGTTCAAATCCTTATATTACCAATGGACGTTTAAAGTTTCGTTTATTTCAAATTCTTATAAATGCTTTGGCACTTTTGGCAATTGCCGGGGGTTTAGCGGCTTACTTTAATGCGTATCCAACCATAAAGTTTGTGAATAAAACGATCATTAATACTGTTCATATTGAGGATCCCATGAATTATGGCAAAAATCCGGCTCCAGGAACGTGCTTACCTATAATAGTGAAATTTTGCCAAGGTCCTCAAATTCCCTATAATTTTACAGTATTTCCGAATTACATAGGACACTTTGGCCAACTGGAGACACAAGTGGTAATTTAAAAATAATAATAATAATAACAAAAATAATAACAAACATAAATAAAATACAGCGACATTCACACATACAATATAAAATCACAATATGTACTTATATATAAATATTTTTAGGATATGGACGCATACGAAGCCTTGGTAGATGTTAGATGCTATGAATTAGTATCGTTATTTTTATGCACCTTATTTGTACCAAAATGCGGTACAACCGGTGCCACCGTTCCCCCTTGCAAGTCTTTGTGCACTGAAACAATGAGACGCTGTGGATTTTTCTTTGATGTTTTTGGTTTAAGTTTGCCTGAGTACCTGAATTGTAAACTTTTTAAAGATTTCGAAAGTCCAGATGATTGTGTTGGTTTAGAACAAGTGCAAAGTGTTATGATAGCCTCAGCAAATCCTAAATGTGATGGTTTCTTGTGCGATAATAATCGATGTATCCCCCAGGAGTATGTTTGTGATGGTAATTTGGATTGCATGGATCAGGCCGATGAAAATAAGTGTGAAGTATGTGCTAAGGATCAACTATTTTGTGGGAATGGCAAATGTGTTTCCATGGATAATATATGCAATGGAATATTGGATTGTCCTTTCGGACAAGATGAAAAAAATTGCAGTAAGTAAATTATTTATTTTGAAAAAAAGTAAAACAAAAAATTAATAAATTCTTCACATTAGTACACTGTACAACACATCAACAAGTTTATACTCACAAAATTTACTTCCCGTTTTTCATTTCCTGTAAAATTCTAATTAAGGAGCATCCAGAAGAAGAAATAATTGTTAGGTGTTAACCTTATATACATATTTAGCTTATCAAGAAGTTTTACTTTTTATTAAAGTCCACAACTTTGCATAGGGCTTTTGGACAAACCTTTGTCCCGAGCTTATCTGAATTCACTTCACACGTATTTCCGTTAAGATTTATTTAAAAAATAATAATAATAACAATAATAAAATCACAACGTACTTAAATTAAAGACAATTTTATCTTAGTATATATGATAATACCTTTTTGCAAAAAGCAACAAAAAGTTTTAACTTTAGATTAATAAAACCTTTTAAAGAAATGGGAATTTGCAACATATTTAAATCAAAATTGGGGACATTGTGTACGCAAAAATAAAGAAATTAATAAGAAAATACAAGTAAGAATGTTGTATTTGACTATGTCAATTCTTCAATATCCTTTGTACTTTTCGTACAAACACACTCACAGGAATGGTAATGAAGTTCATATATTCTAATATTATGGAAAAATTTTATTTTAAATTTTAAGAAAAAAATTGCTTGTGGTTGGCACAGATATCGGTCTATATCTTTAAAAATACTGTACCGATTTAAAACCATCAATACTTCTTAGGACTATAACAAATACTGAAGCCAAATTTTATTGAGCTCTGCCAATTATTGTGGATGTGAGCGTACCAACAACAGACGGCCATTGCTAAATAGACTCAGATTTTATTTGATGCAAGAATATTTATACATTATGGGTTCTGAGATGATTCCTTCTTAGCGTTACACACGAAATGAGAAACTTAATATACCTTCTTCAATACTTGTGTTGGTGGACGGTACAACAAGTTCAAAAATGGCTTAAAAATTTATTTCTCCGAAGCTATAAAGATAACCTAATCATGTGATTTAAAAGGACTTCAAAATTTATTTTGTCTCATATCATAAATGATTTTTTTTTTTTTTTTTTTTTTTTTTTGAAAATTTGAAAAAAAAAATCTATATCTCATAGTCAAATGTTTAATTTTGTTATCTTAATCGGTTCCAAAGTAACAGAATTATATAAAAGATCTTTTTGGAAACACACGACTTCACATCAAGTAAGGTTATGGTCTAGAAAACTCTGATCAAATCGATCATAGTTTGAAAAAATTTAATGGCTTTTGAAAATAAATTAAGTATGTTTTCAGTTAAATTCACATTTTGAAAAATGCGGTTGTACGGTGTATCATGAAGTGATATTATATATATAAAAAAACAAGTGTTGTTATTTTTTTAATATATTTTGCCTTAAAAAATATTTAGTTCGACTGAGTGAACGTAATGGTGATTTAGGCAAGGGGGTACTGGAAGTCTATCGCATTAACACACAGGAATGGACACCGGCATGTGTTAAGAATTGGGATCGGGCTGTATCTCCATCTGCTGTTTGTTCCATGTTAGGATATAGTGCTGTGAATGCTACAAGTGTAGTGACTCAGAAGACCCATAGACCATTACTTACATCGGTGAATGTGTCAACGGATATTTGGAAAATGTATGCCAAAAAGAAATCCAATCTAATGAAGGAATTCTCAAATTGCACTCCCGATGAAGATTATCCAATAGCGGAATTAACTTGCTCAAATTTCGGTAAAAACGAAAAGTTTACTGTAAATACAGCCACTTATTTATACAGTATATCACATATATTTAAAAATCGGTTTTATCTTAATCTAATTAAAACCGATATCATTTGTAATAATGAGTGCTGTTTTACACATTTTATTTCTTATGGTATAAAATCTAAGATTTTTATTTGATTCTTAAGAAATTTGATTTCGAAAATATTGCATAAAAATAGTTTAAAAATTGTTGCAATCTGAGATTATAAAGAAATGTAGAAAATCAAAATCAAAAAAGAAAAAAAACGATAATTTTTAAAAATGTTGAACAAAAACTCAATTCAAAACTAATACATACAATTCAAAACTAAACGTATTGGAAAAAAGAAATTGTGGAAGAATTTACAAAAAGCCGAAAATTGTTCAATATTTAGAACATTAAAAAATCATAAATATTTATGATATACTGTATATATGTACGCATTTGCTTCATATGAATATGTAATGTTGTTTTTTTTTTAAGAATGTGGAAAAGTAAAGAAGACTAGACGTAAGCTTTCACGTCGTATTATAGGCGGCTCTAAGGCCCATCCTGGATCATGGCCATTTTTGGCTGCCATTTTAGGTGGTCCCGAAAAAATATTTTACTGTGCTGGTGTTTTAATATCAGATCAATGGGTCCTAACCGCATCACATTGTATTGGGAAGTAAGTATTTTCATATATATATATATATATATATATATATATATATATATATATATATATATATATATATATATATATATATATATATATATATATATATATATATATATATATATATATAATTTTTTTAATTACAGTCATACAATTATAGACCTTGAAGATTGGACAATACAGTTAGGTGTAACACGTCGAAATTCTTATACATACTCAAGTCAAGAAGTCAAAGTTAAAACAGTTATACCACATCCGTTATACAATACTGCTATAACACATGACAACGATATTGCTCTATTTCAGGTAAAAATTATTATGGGTGGATTAACATTTATTTATATAACTCTCCACCACCACAAGCCGCCCAATCCACATTGACAAAGCTCAATGAAATAAAAAAAACTTACATATAATGTATACGTTTGAAAGTGTATTTGTGGTGGAGGTTATTAAAGATTCAGGCATAGTCGATGCAATATTCTATATATTTACCTTAAGGAATTATGTGCGTATTTGAATTTTTAGTAATAATAAACTTTTGTGTCATTGTTTTATATCAGCTTGCTAAACGAGTTGCATTTCATGAGCATTTACTGCCAGTTTGTTTACCTCCGCCCAATATGAAACAATTGAAACCTGATGCAATGTGTACAGTGATTGGTTGGGGTAAAAGACGAGATAAAGACCGTAAGTATATATATAAATCTCTTACACAAGATATAAAAACAAATGTTTGTGTGTGATTTGGTGTTGAATAGCTACAGCAACATATGAACCCATTGTAAATGAAGTTCAGGTTCCTATTATACGACGTCAACAATGTGATGATTGGTTGGATAACTTAACTGTATCGGATGGAATGATTTGTGCTGGCTATGAAGAGGGAGGAAAGGATGCTTGTCAGGTATTCCTTGCTATTTTATTTTCATAATAGAATAATGTTTATAATATTTATATATGACATTGTTAGGGAGATTCTGGTGGTCCTTTGCTTTGTCCATATCCAGGCGAAAAAGATAGATGGTTTGTGGGTGGAATTGTTTCTTGGGGTATAATGTGTGCCCATCCAAAATTACCCGGTGTTTATGCAAATGTCATTAAATATTTACCTTGGATTAATGAACAAATACAAAAATATTCACGTGAAGAAAGTTATTCAAAATATGATGCCCACCCGGGTGGTCCTGATATTCTCTCCAATCTGGCTACTATCCCACTTAAGAATAAACAGTCATCCTATAAATCAACTAACAGAAGTCCTTTGGATACTGATTATTATGAGAGCGACGAGGCAAAAAAGGCAAATGTTGAATAATTAAATTAAACCAAACACAATTAACAGCATAAAACTTGGGAGTGAGAAAAAAATGTATTTATAATTAATTTCATGTTTTTATTAACAAAATGTTTATTTCTATGGACAATAATACTTAAACGAAACGAAATGACACGAGACTAATAATAAGTAAACAAAAAATATTTTTGCTACTGGAAAATTACAACATTTTATTCTAAAAAAAAAAAAAAATACAAAATGTCAATTTTTTATTACAAGAATTTTTTGGGTCAATTTAATTGTAGAAAAAATGTTAAAAAATATTAAAAACACACATACAAATCGAATAATAATTAATTATATAATTAATAATGAAGATAAAAGCATATCCTACATTATGCATATTAATGCATAAATATACATACATTACTCATCTATATGTATGTTTCCTTACGAATACAAACAAGAACATTCATATTAAAATATTTAATTTTAAGATAAATTATAGAAAAAATGTAGTCTATATTCAAATTAATGAAACTAAAACCGACAATAACTAAAATACATTAATTTTATGTATTAATTTTAAGAAAATTTAGATCAAAAAAAAAAAAAAAATATTATACATTTTTATAAAAAAAAACTTCAGAGACAATAATTTGATTCGCTGTTAAGAATGACAATAATTAGACGAATAATTTTATGAAAGTATTTATATTTTTTAAATAAGACAATAATTATATTTAGAAAATTGGAAAATAATAAAAAGAAATGAAAATAATAAGAATGAACGACATATATATATATATATATATATATATATATATATATATATATATATATATATATATATATATATATATATATATATATATATATATATATATATATATATATATATATATATATATATATCCTATGTATGTGTTTCATGTTCTGAAAACTATAAACTGTAAACAATATAATTACATACATATTATATGTATGTAAATTATGGTGTGAAAAAAATTAAAAACCTTAATAAATATGTTATACATAAAATAATGGGAATACATAATCATATAAAATAAGAAATAAGTGAATAAATATAATAACTTTTAGCACACACTTCAATGTTGCTTTGAATCTGGAAAACTACTATTTTCAAACTAAAAAGAAATACAAAAATAAAACATATATAATTAATTATATATACACATACTAAATATATAAATAATAAAAATATTATTAATATAATTAACATAATATTAAAAAAAATTACCAATACACAAAGTACTAGATTTATATAAAAAAATTCACTATGTATGTGCACATAAGTACATTAGATCTTTTAACATGTCATAACTTTCAAAATAATTTTTGCATTAAAATTCATATGTATCTGGTGTTGTTCTTTGGCTACGATTTGAATGGATTTCGAATTTATAATGGATGGTTTTAAATATCAAATAATAAGTTTGAAAGTTAAAATATACTATAATTTCATAAGATAAGTACAAATTTTTCTCCCATCCATCTCTATTACACTAACATATCTATAGAATTAATGTATTCAAGAGCCGAAACCGGTTAACCACTCTTTTTTCGTTTCAAGAAAACGACCGCTTTCAAATATTTTCTATTCTCGAGTTATTTTTAATAGAAGGTACCTTATAAGCTTTTCACTATCGTATATAATAAAAACTGTACGTCATTTATTTATATGTATCACATTTCAAATTCTGAACACCCAGTTTTCCTATAAATTTATAATAATTAAACAAAACCGGTTCTTTTTACATTAAGTCGTATTCGGAAACAGTTTCTTTCTATTGAAAAGTATATTCCTAAAAATTTGTTTTTTTTTTTTTTTTTTTTTTTAATATACTATGTATTTCTTTAATATACTATATATAATACAGTTTTGAACAGAACGGCAATCCTAATTAAGTCGAAGAGCACTTGTACAACCTTTTCTATTTTCTCCACGATTAACGTAGTAAATCAATCAATCAATTTTCTACAACGTGAATAAATTAAAAATTTTCTAATGTACATAAATATGTTTGTGCATACTTACTTTAAATATATACATACGATAAGAATATGCGTGGGTTTCAGCTTTAAAAGAAAATAAAAAAATCAACTACTTTTATTTAAATAAGATCGATCATTAACACGAAACCATTAATACAAACATATAATTAATAACCACATTATGAAATCATAATACATATATGTGTGTATATAAATTAGATGTTGCAAGTAATGGAATTAGAAAAATGAACCCATCGAATAACTATTAAAATCTATCGAAGATAAAAATAGAGAAATGATCATATGAAACATTTTTCTATCGTTTCATATCATTTATGATATCATATCATATAATTTGATAAACATTTCACATACGTCCCACAATAGATTATTAACTTCACAGATTTGATTATAACAAGGAAATATATTATTTCGTCGCTGGCAGATGTTCATTTCATTCATTTCTTTAGTCAACATTTTATCTGCTTTTTGATTTATAAAATTGTTTATGTAATATCAAATAAAAAAAATTGGCCAACAAAATTTCCTATGTAAACAATTTTTAATTTTTTCAGTATTTGAATGAATTTCAAAAAAAATTTAAAAAATATTTTTTTTATTTAAAGTCTTTATAACATACGCATTAAATAGATGATGAATTTTAACCACATTCTCAATTTTACAAGAATTGTAAATTATGTTAAAACATTACATATTATTTAGTTGAATCTATTATTTTAAAAATATATCAATTTGCAAGGAATAATGCAAAAAATATTGAAGTAAAAATATGTTAGAATGATGGAATAACTGACAAATCATACTGTTTTTTGTCTCTCCTGAAAAATTCCAAAAATTTACATAGGAACTTTTTCCGGCGCAGTAACAATATGTTTAATTAAGATAAAGAGCAAATAAATTTATAATTAAGAACAAAATTGTTTAACTTAGTAAAAATAATATTATTTATTTAATTATTTTATTTTGATTATTAAAAAAAAACTACTACATTCTTAATTCGCACGTAGCCTTAAAACATTATAATTTATATACATACACATATTATTGAAACAATAATTTAACATATATATATATATATATATATATATATATATATATATATATATATATATATATATATATATATATATATATATATATATATATATATATATATATATATATATATATATATACATGCATACATACATTTATGCAACTCAAAACTACTGTAGCTTTATAATTTCGAAAATGAAGTGTTGTATACATGAATTTATATTTACATATATTAATTATATAGTATTATACACATAATTATATATATATAAAAATTACTATATATACATAACTCATATATAATATACATTTATATATATATATATATATATATATATATATATATATATATATATATATATATATATATATATATATATATATATATATATATATATATATATATATATATATATATATATATATATATATAAATGTAAGAAAAAAATATAATAATTAATGTAGGTGTTCGCTTTACACAAATAAATTTATAAATATAGATAAAAATAAATAAATAAAGAAAAACATTTTAGCAACAAAAAAAAAAAAAAAAAACTAAGTAATAATAAAATAAAAACGAAATGAAGAGTAAAAAACAAATAAGTAAATAAATCTAAATAAAGGTGTTATGTACAATCAATCATACCGAGTATGTGTCCCGCGATACTGTATGATGATGAGTTATTTATTATAAATATTTTTACCTGTTTAAAAAGGTTTTTGTTTTTGGCAGCACAAAACTGTAATATAAGTTTAAGCGGAGCTTAATTAACAGGCTTGAGAATTATTCTTATTAGTTAAATGTGAAATGCAATTAAAATCTTATAAAAGTATTTGATGTCAAATTATAAAAAAAGCAAACAAAGAAGCCATTGTGTTAAAAAATGAATTTTAATATATAAATAATTTAAAATAAATAAATATATATATATATATATATATATATATATATATATATATATATATATATATATATATATATATATATATATATATATATATATATATATATATATATATATATATATATATATATATATATATATATAAACATATAATTCACACAATAACAGGATTATTAAAACATTTAAAATCAAACTTCAGTCCAGTAATAAATGTATAATAACACACATTTGTACATCTGTATATTCAATTCTTATGGACTTTTACAAGTTAAAAATTTTGTTCGAAAGATTTTTTTGGTAAATTTTAATACTTTAAAAATTATAGCCAAAAATATAATGACGAAAATTAAAAAAAAAATATTCGCTTATTCTTTATTGTATTTTAAAATGTACCCATTAAGAATTCCATATTCGGCTGTGCCGTATCTTTAATACCCTCCACCACAAATGTGTGTGAAGTAAATACGTTATGTTTCGTACATACATACTCACAAATACACCCACAAACGTATACAATTAATAAATATAAAGTTTTTTTTATTTAATATTACATAGGAAGAACATGCAATTTGTCTCAAAATAAATTATATTTTTATCTATAACTTTTTTTCTACTAAAATTATTTTAATTTTGATATTGATTTTTTTAATACTTATGAGGTACACATAAATTAATATTATTAAAAAATTTAAGCTAATTTATTGAATTATAATTGACAATTAAAAGAAAGTTATTTACTTAAATTTAGAGGTTGCCTCATATATCGGTCTATATCTTTTAATATACTGAACCGATTTTGCTCGTTTTTAATAGGAAACTTATAAGGACTATAACAAACATTTAGGTCAAATTTCATAAAGCTTTGTCCTTTGATTTGATGCAAGATTATTATTTATGAGGTCTGAGATGATTCCTTCTTAGCATTACACAATATTAATATACCAGCTTCACCAATTATGGTGGTTGGGGTATAATAATGAATTATTTACAACCAGAATTAAATACAAAAATTTTATAAAATTCCTGTTATTTAATAAAAAATCAAAGTCAAAAACTTACTAGAAAAAGAGCTGTTTATCGATACTGTAGTTAAAAAATGCTTCAAATAAATTACATTGTGATGAAATAAAGTGAAAAATGACAATAAAAAATGAACAAATAAATCTGCTTTACTTTTTTATACGCTGCTTTATAATTTTAAATAAATGAATTAAATTAAAAAATATTAAAACTTGGTTTTGGTTGCTTACAGAACTATTTCAAATCCAAAATTCTTAATTAATTTCTGAGGATCGATTTGAATTATCTATTAAAAAAAATCAACTAACATAAATTCTTTATTATCAGTTATTTACAAATCAACCAAAACTAAATATAAAAATAATAAATACAAAAAAAATAATAATAATAAATAAATAAAATAAAAGGTAAAACAAGAAAACGCACATAGTTATGCTATCCTAAAACAAAACAAAAACAAAAAAAAAAAAAACTAAAAATAATTAACTAAAATAAAAATATTTGCAATTAAAAAATTATTTACACATAACTTATATATTTTATAGTATAGAAGAAAATGTTTTATATGTGAAAATAAATAAATAAATAAATAAATAAATAAATAAATAAATAAATAAATTATTAGGACAAAAATAAAAATTAATTTAATATATTAATATAAATATGTATATTTATAATATATTATATTTTTTAGTATTGGTATTACAACAACAAACTATGCACACAAATCTACACTTTAGACTATTTTAAAGAACTTCTCTTCAAAAATAGAAAAAACGAAGAAAATAAATACAAAACAAACAATAAGAAACAAGAGCAGTCGCAAAACTTTGTATTATATGAATTGTATTATTTTGCTATTATATTATGTATTAATATTCTGGGCAAATTTGGGAAATCAATTTTTAGTTTGCAATTAGTGTATTCAAAGACCGAAACCGGATACCGGTTAATCAGTTATTCTATTTTAGGAAATTGTCCAGTTTCGAATATATTCTGTTTTCGAGTTAATCGATATGGTAGTTTTTTTTTCAAGCCGTTAACCGGTTTTTAATGGAGGGTTTATTTTTACTAAAATTGCCAGCGTTATCCATTTGTTACATATAAAAAACCTGTACGATATTTATATGTACCGCATTTCAAATTCTGAACACCTAATTTGTGTATACTCCACCATGAACGAGGATATATAAAATTTTTTCTTTCCGTGTTTAACATGAAGAAAGTTCTATTTAAGATTCCAGTATATTTAAACATTTTAAGCATCACATTCTGTGTCAATTTAGCTAAGTCCCTCTGTTTGAGACATACTCACACCCATAATAATAAAAATGATTCAATGAAATTTAATCAGATTTTATTTGTTTCCAACAGAGATTTGTTATATAAAACCAGTAGTATCCAATTTTTTAGGAAATAATTATAGACCTCTATCTGACACAAATTGAAAAATTAAAGTAATGGTTTCGGTTCATTTTTCAAGAAAAACTAAATAAAAATGTAGTTTCTAGCCGCATTATTTTTAAAATGATACCAAATATCAAAATTTTAATAATTATATATATCAGCAGACAAAATATGAAAAATATTTATACCCTACATCTACATCTAGGGCGTTAAATAGTTAAAAGATAATTTGATGATATTTAGTTTTTTTATATAAGAATAAATTATATGCACATTTTGATTATGATGGAACAATTATTTCATCTACATTTTATAGAAAAGCCATTTCTTTTTGAAATGTCCATTTTTCGAATAATTCGAAATTCGGTTTTCTGAAAATTAAGGGTTTTTGAACACACTATTTGCAATCTTATAGATAGAAACGTTAAGTAATATAATTTTATTATTTCTTCTTCAAATTTCTTTTAACATTCCCATTATACTACACTAATTTAAGTATTTTCTTTTTTGTCAAACATTTATATATTTTAACTATAGAGAACCGACTTACGTCGTTAATGGGGGCCGGAGAAACGTGTCGCAAATCAAATAAAAAAAAAAAAAACAAATTAATTCAACTGCTGCAGTCTTTTCTCCCAATTTAAAACGCCTAATTTTAATTCCTATCTTATTACATTTCTTCAATTTTCACCTTTTTTTAACAAACTTAATGTACTTTGCGAATCACCTACTATATTCTTTCTATAATGGTATTCCATGCATCATTGTATGCATTAAAAAATGATCGCACATATCGAACCGACTCAAATCGCGATTGCAAAGATGCAAATCGATTTTTTTTTGTGATCCCAATCCAAACAGCGCAAGTCGGGGCTCTAGTGTACTTTAAAATCGTAAATCCCACGATTATGCAATAACAATAATAATGAGTTCAAAATTAAATCAATATATAAAATTCATTGATTCGAAATTTTCGTACCATTCGAGTAACGAAAATCTACTGAATTATATATTTTTTTACAATCTTCGCTACCAGATATTAATTTTTAATTATTGACAATAAAAAAATAAGTTCAATAAATATGAAATAAAAAAACTGTTATAAAGTAGTAAATGTTACTAAATATTTACACAATAAAACAAATAATAATTAAACTGTTTACTAAGTAAAAATCAATTTATGAAAAACCAAAACAGAATTCATGTATTTTCTTATTTTAATAAGCGATACTGATTCTAAAACAAAGCTGAACTACTTATAAATGAATACAAAAGAAAAATCAAATGCACTTGTTAAAAAATAGCACAAACATTCATTTTTCAACCATTTTCCTTAATAAGAAATGGTAAAAAATATATATATTTTAAAGCCAGATTATTAAAATATATAAAATATATAATAGAAATTGTATGCTTACTTATAACTAAAATATCGGTTGAAATAAAAAACTAAATATATATGAAAAATTATATGTAATTAAGATAAAAAACATTAACATAAACATTACAAAATATATTTCAACATGATGGATAAAATAATAGAACAATTATCAATAAATCAATAGTATTAAATGTTAAAAAAAAAGAAATATATATATATATATATATATATATATATATATATATATATATATATATATATATATATATATATATATATATATATATATATATATATATATATATATATATATATATATATATATATATATATATATATATATATATATATATATATATATATATATATATATATATATATATATAAATAAATAAATAAGAAAGGCAACAAAACTAAACTTCAATTGTGTATATTTAATAAATAAATTTACAAAACTACCGGTAAGTTTAAATTATTTTTTAAGTTCTAATTTGTCGCATTACAATTTTGCTTTCACAGTCAGGTCACACCACATTGTTAGTTGCAAATGACTGCTACGAACAATTTTTTAACGAAATAATAGGCCGATCCTTGTATAATTTGGCACATCGTTTATATTTAGGATTTTGTTTTAAGTTAAAAACCTCATTTCGGGGGACATTTTTAAAGACATCGTCTTTTGGCCTAAATAATAGTATGTGAAAAATTTCATAAAGACATCTTCAAAACTGCGACTTTCCGTACAAGCTTTACATAGACAAGCAATCGGACAGACGAACATGTTTAAATCGAATCAGGAAGTGATTGTGAATATATAAATATATATATATATATATATATATATATATATATATATATATATATATATATATATATATATATATATATATATATATATATATATATATATATATATATATATATATATAGAAGAATTCTAAATTTTTTCTAAAATCATATAAAATTAATTTATTAATAAAGAATTCTAAATTTTTTCTAAAATCATATAAAATTAATTTATTAATAAAGAATTCTAATTTTTTTCTAAAATCATATAAAATTAATTTATTAATAAAGAATTCTATATTTTTTCTAAAATCATATAAAAATTTATTAATAAAGAATTCTAAATTATTTCTAAAATCGTATTTTAACTTTTAATATTGCGTTAGTTTTTCTTGTATTTACATCATATTCATATATAAAAACACCAACAACTATGTAAAATAATATAAAAAGTGGAATATTTTCTATAGCTCTAAACAGTAAAAGTTACATGCCAGTATTCATTTATTGTATTTTTCCACAGTTGATTTCAGAAGAGCAATGACAGATTTTTGATCAGGAGCTTGTATAACAGCAGTACCAGAAACTATCATATTAGCACCAGCCTTAAAAATATTTTTTAAAAAAAGGTAACAGCAAAAATAAAATATTCGTATAGTTACCTTTGCACAACAGTCAATTGTTTTTGGACCTACACCGCCATCGACTTCGATATCTAAATTCGGATAGTTTTCTCGTAGCCATTCTACTTTAGGCATCATGTTTGACATAAATGATTGACCACCGAATCCAGGTTCTACTGTCATCACCAGAGCTACATCAGCCATATCAAGATAGTTTTGAATAACTTCTACACCTGTGCCGGGTTTAATTGCCAATCCAACTTTCATGCCTGACTCTTGAATTTTTCGGCAAATATCAGCAACATCATCTAAAACAGGTTCTACATGGAAGGTATATAAATTTACACCAGCATCGGCCATTGGTTCAATCCACTGTTGTGGCTTAGATACCATCATATGAGTCTCAAAGAAGGCTTTTTTTATTTTATTACGTAGGCACTTTACTACTGAGTGTCCAAATGTAAGATTTGGCACAAAATGACCGTCCATTACATCTAAATGCAAATAATCCGCACCATTGTCCAGCAATGTTTGTGATTGTGAAGCTAAATCAGAAAGGTCGGCATTCAAAATTGAAGGACCAATTTTAGCTTGTACTGGCATTTTGTTTCTTAATTTATATACTACGTATCTCGTCACTACTTAATGATTGATCGGAAGAAACTGTAAAAAATCACAAAACAAGTACACGTGCGCATGGAAAAATAATATGGTAACCTCATTTGTATAAAAACAAATGTTTAGTATTTATCAAGACAAATTCAATTCGCCTTGGCTTTCATTTTGTAATTGCTGTCACAATTAAAAAAATATAACCTGTAATATCATTTACTGTTTGACAAATCTACAAATTTCCATGGTTACTAAATCAAACATTTGTATCTTATATATATTATAATATTATATTGTGAGTTTTTATTAAGTAAAAATTGTAACGTTAGGTATAACAAATAAATCTCACATATAATTTAGTAAATATAAACTTAAAACCTATGTGCTAAAACACAAAAATGTTCGTTCATAAATTTTTCGTAACTACCATTTATAACCACCATTGTGGTGTAGTATTAGGATCTTCATTTTTAAGCCGGATTATTTAACAGTTTTACATACAAATGTAAATGGGAAAAATGATTTAAATTGTATGTAGTGAAAATATCAGTCCAAATATCAGCAAAGATTTAAACTGTGTTTTGTGGAATATACATTTCTGGCCGTAGATAAATTAGTTTCAAAATATGTTTTCAAATAAAAAATAATAATTTTGATCTATTAAAAAGATGTTACAAATAATTAAATGAATATGCAGAAATTATTCTTCATATGTCAATGATTTCTCATATATGGATAAAGATATAAACAGAATGAAATTAGGAAATAACTTTATAAACTCTTGAAAATAAAGGCCAACGAAAAGACCATAGCATAAAGGTTGTTTTTTCGTAAGTTTCCGCTTGTTTAACTGATATATGAATATTAACTTAGATGGGTAAGAGTCTAATAAAGTAGAGGCAGTTTAATTATGAGTATAGGAAAAATTTCTATGTATTTTACAAAAAGCACTTATAAAATTAAAATAATTCAATACATTTTAGATAATAATTTATAAATCAAAACTATTTTTCATATTGAATATGTTTGAATAGGAAGAATCTTATATATTCCAAACAAAAAATTACAATTAGATTTCTTACAAATCATCTTTCGTTTTCTTTTTACCAAAAATACCAGGATATTCTTTATTTTCTATCGTCACACCTTGACAACGTTCTTGTTGCACTAAAAAGTCTTTGGCATCCCATGCTTGCGAACCATCTTTAAACATGAATATAGCTCGATTATCATTAACCATATAACGTTCAGCTTGTATGTGATTGTTCCATAAGCTAGTTTGCCATAATTTGGTTATTGTTTCTGATTCTTCTTTAGTAGGATTTCCACTAACTGTTACAAAAGTCATTAGAGTTCTTCCCTTTTTTGAGGCCTTAAGTAATTCTTCTGGATTAGATGTATCTAACTTTGAAAGATCTAACTGAGGTTGGGGCCGTAAATGTTCGGGTAGTTCATCCGGTTCTAGAGGATCTTCATCTTCCTATTAAATAAAAAACAAATGTTTGAATTGTGATTCCCATCATATGCCAGAAGGTTGTGATAACAGTTTTTAGCATTTAAACCGATTATTTTCAAGAATGTGGATATAAAAAAAAGGTTCTTCATAAAAGTTTAACTTTAGAAAAAAACATTTTTATTATGCTCCATTGGATCAATAGGAAATTACATTTTGTTATGTTAAACTTGTAGAAAACAAAGAATATGCAAATGCATTTACCTCCCATTGATCTAAAAGCCTTTCCATATCTGCATCGGTAAAATCTCTAATGTCTTTTTTAGCCCAATCCGGTTTAGATTTTTCATCGTATTTCTTTGCTGTTGTTATAGAGATAACGACGATAAGGAACAAATAAATAGAATTCATTTTATTACAAAAAACTATCGAAAATAAGAATTTTTTGCTAATCGTAAACAAATACCACGTAACGAATCACAAGAATAAGAAAATGTCAAAAAAGAAAATTTTGTCAAGCACACAGAAAGTGTGAAAGGTAATTACACTAAATCAGCTGTTATTAGATGCTTTTGTAAAATTCATGTTTATATGAAAATTACATGTGAGGAGCATTTTTAAATGTTAGAGCGTGTGAAATACTCGTATAAGACTTCTCTACCATGGACTAAACCAAGGCGAATTTAATCCGATGATGTCAGTAGATTCAATTTTTGAATTTGAAAATGCTTTTAAAAATAAATAAGTTTAAAAATTTAAAACACAAGAAAACATTTCGTATTTGATAAATGAAAATTGGGTTGGCGGTGTAAAATATTTTGTTATAAAAATTTAAAATTGTTTGAAATTGCTTGAACTGTATTACAATTAATATATTATTTATTTTAATATCATCATCGTGTTATGCAAACTTCCATTCCTGTTGTAAAATACAACTATGGATATATTACACAGCTGATTTGTGCCACTTGCTTTGATGGTATTTTCTCAGTCAGTCTTATTAGAAATATCTTTGGTGATGGTTGTTTGGCTTATATTTTTTTATATACATGTTTCAATGCAAACTTAAAAACTTGAATAAAATATTTTAATAAATAATAAAAAATACGGCATTAAAGATAACATTAGTGTGTGTGAGTGTTATTATTAAATTGTTTACAGTTAACAAAAATTGTTTTTAAATAAAGAATAAGAAATGAAAAAATAAAAAAATTACTTTGATGATGTCACCAGTAGTAAAAACAACTTATATATATTTTTTAAATTTGTTTTTCTTTGCTAATTTACCATTCCATTTTAATATTTCTTTTAAATTTTAGCTTTCATTGTGCTTATGTCAATATGGAATAAACAATAACAACAATAAGTAAAAATATTTAAAAAAATTTTAACAAAAAATATATCCTATAAATGCTTAAATATTATTAATATCGAATTAATTGTGAATTCAATTAAATAAAATATAAATTACTTTTTGTGTTTGTGGCCTCTTGGCCTTGAGTTCTTTTTACAAATTTCTAAAGTATTTAACAATCATCGAGTAAATTAAGAGTCAATATGGTTTTGGAATCTGTAGTCGCCCATTACCTCAACAAATACCTTTTCAATTATGTTGAAAATCTTGACAGCAATCAACTCAAAATAAGTGTTTGGGGAGGTGAGTAAATAAATTTTTAATTTTATACGCATAGGAATTCAGACGTAAAAATTTTTCTACAATATTTTATTTAATTACATTCATTCATATGTATGAATTTACCTAAATAAGAACAAATGTACGCACATATTTATATATATTAACATAATTTTATATTTATAAATATATTTGATTTCTAATCATTCAATTCTCATTCGAAAAAAAATTATTAAAATTACTTAACTGTTTTATTTTATTTTTTTTAATTTAATCTTTTAAAGTTTCAATAAAAATAATGCAGATTCTTTGAATGATTTCATGAACACTAATCTTATCGCTGTTTTGAAATAAAGTTATTTTTTGTGGTTCCCCGATTTATAGTTGTATATATATGAGGTCATATACATTGTGTTTCATATTATATATGTATGTACGTACGCATAATTCATATATACATGTTTAATGTATATAAGCAAATGGGTGTGCATATTTTGATAGGTTTCATCGTGCTCTATTTTTTAAAACTTGTAACGAGATATTAAAGTTCTTTTAAGATTTGTCTCATAAAGTTATTAAATTATTACAAAATAAACATTTTTTTATATTAGACAATTTTTTTGTTAATATAGAAAACAATAACAATTATTTAAATTGGCATTGAATGCAATTCGATATATATCCGATATTTATTTTTCTAGTTATATGCAGATATGGAAATATAAATTGTTCACTAATTTAAGAGTTTTGTGAGCAATAAAGTTTATGAAAAATTATTCGTAAAAAATTTATGATGCATGAATCATGTTTTTCAAATCCTGATGTATTGAAAAATTTACTTCACAATATATATATATATATATATATATATATATATATATATATATATATATATATATATATATATATATATAAAATTTATGATGCATGAATCATGTTTTTCAAATCCTGATGTATTGAAAATTTACTTCACAATATATATATATATATATATATATATATATATATATATATATATATATATATATATATATATATATATATATATATATATATATATATATATATATATATATATATATATATACAATATTCTTCGATATTTCCCTTAAGGTCGCGTCATCTACGCATATGAATATTTTAAGCATAATAGATCTTGCTTACTTGTAAGCAATGGTTCCTTTTTGGGGAGTTGAAGTTATTTGTATATTTTTAATTATTTAAGACATATTCATCGACCAAAAAAATGATTTTTTCTATACCAAACTAGAAGGCATTTACTCACAAGTGGCATTTTTCGTTTGGAGTCACAAGTTTTAAGTTTTTTACCAAGATCATATTGGGATCTGAAGAATATCTTCTAATTTTTCAAAAAGGCAAATTTCAAATTTGACAAATAACAACGTAAATATAATTGTTATTAACATAAGTTCTGTTGTATTTTATTAAGCACTTCCGCTGTAAGTTCCAAAAATTTTAGCTTAGCAAAAAATGTGTTACCATCACTCCTATTATTTTGAACGCAGATGTATGTATATATGTATGTATGTATTTATGTATGTATGAATGTATGTATGTATGTATGTATGTATGTATGTATGTATGTATGTATGTATGTATGTAACAAATAGACTTTAAAACGGCTGAGCCAAATTTGATGAAATTTTCACAGAATGATCCCAAAATTCCCAAAAGCAAAAGTATAGGCTATAAAAAATTCCGATAGGACCAGGGAGATAAGTACCCCCCATACAAAGCAAATATTGATTATCGAATATATAAAGAACTATAATAACGAGGGTTCTAATTTTTTTTCTTTTTTTTTTGGGGGGAGGGTTATCGCCCATACAAATCAACAAATTCTCCAAAAAAATATTAATAACAATATTTAAAAAATTTTAAGATAAGAAACAATTAATTTTAGCTGTATATTTTTCGAGTGATCGTATATTTGCAAATTTGAAAAGTACGCATGATCATCAGATTATAATAAACTTAATTTAAACCCTCAGAAAAGTGAAATTATCTTTATAAAAATAATAAAATAAGTGAGTCATTTAACAAAAGGAGATTTAAAAGCCTCTACCCTATTTTAATTAAAAATAATTCAGAATTATGACATTGTTGGTGCATTGATATGAAAATAAATGAAAAACAATTATATTGATAACGTTCAGAATAATATTTATAAAGTGCATAACAAATAGTTTATAATAATGTAAATACTTGTCTTATTGTTAAATTTAGGTGATATTGTTTTGAATAACTTAAGAATACGTGAAAATGCTTTGGATGATTTGGATTTACCAGTTCAACTTGTATACGGGCATTTGGGAAAATTTGTATTGCAAATACCATGGAAATCTATATATAATCAACCTGTTGTGGCACAAATTGAGGATTTGTTTTTACTTGTCTCACCTAAACAAAGTGTGCCATATGATGCGGAGAAAGAACAAAGACAAGAATTAGAACAAAAACAAATTGCTTTAAAGGCCATAGATGAGGCATATCAAAAAGAGTTAGCAAAAGGTATATTAGTTTGCTGTGAATAAATTACTTATATTAAATTATTGTATTTGTAATAAAATAAAATTTAGACGAAAATAAAGCAGATCCATCTTATGTTGAGAAGTTAGTGGCACGTACAATCAACAATATTCAGGTAAAAATTGCGAATGTCCACATTAGATATGAGGGTTATTCAAAAGTTGGACGTCCATATGCTTTTGGCATAACACTAAACAACTTTGAAATATTTACAACGGATGCAAATTGGCAAAAGTGTTTTGTAGATGGCGTTATAAGACATGTATTTAAATTGGCTAGTTTGGATTCTTTGTCTGTATATATGAACTGTAATGCTGATACATACGCTACCAGGTCCGAAAATGAGATAAAGGAACTATTTCGTAATAATATAGCAAGCAAAACAAAATCACCATCACAATATTCATTTTGTAAGTAGCAATTGGTGTTGATTTAGTGTATAGATAAACTTATGTGGTTGTAAAAATTTCAGTGTTGGGACCCATATCATCTGTTGCAAAATTATTATTAAACTCTGATCCAAATAGAGATAGTCCTCCGTTCACAATACCAAAAACCGATTTGACACTAGAAATGGAAAAACTTAATATAGGTGTAACAAGTACACAGTTTCAAGTTATTGTTGGTCTATTATATGATATGAATCAGTTCCAATTAGCTATACCATATCGTAAATATAGACCTTATAACAAACGTAAGTGTTGACAAAATTAATTAAGCTGATATGTATTAATACTGTGAATATTTATTTTAGCCTACAAGGGACATGCGAAGATTTGGTGGAAATTTGCAATAGACTCCGTTTTGGAGGAACAAGTTCGCAAAAAAAATCGTTCGTGGACTTGGGAACATATAAAAGAGCATAGGGAATTGTGTAGAACTTATGCCGAAGCCCATAAGGAGCGTTGTGCCAGTAAAAAACCATCAGCCACTGTTGAAGCAACTTGTACAATAGCAGAACAAAAGTTAGATCTCTTCAATTTAATTCTTATACGTAAGCGTGTGCAGCTTGAAGTTGATCGCCTGAGGCAAGGAGAAGATTCTAAAAAGGAAGCTGTAGCAAAATCATCTTGGTTTGGTGGCTGGTTTGGTCGAGGTAAAAAGAATGAAGAGGAACACTCCGATTTGGAAATAAGTATTCAAGCCGCTATGACACCTGAAGAAAAACGTAAACTTCATCAGGCCATTGGTTATGAGGATAATATGGCACCTCTAGAATTGCCCGAACATTATGAAGCCATTCACATGAAATTTACATTAAAGGCCTTAGAAATAGGTCTATACGATGATTCGGAATTGAGTAAAGCTCACGGACAGAGTTCTGTTGACTGGCATACGTTGCAAACATTAATGTTGATCAAACTTAATATGACTACATGTACTGTTAAGCAAAGACCAGCTGCAAGCGCAATAAAGTAAGAAATTATTTTTTTTAACGCAAAAAATTTTACTCTAATTATGATTTTTTTAGGGTCTGCGTTGGTATGAAAGAATTGGCTTTGACTGGTACGGAAAATGAAGGCGTTGCACCAACAATTATAAAATCTAAAATATCAGACGAAAATAATCTTTTGGATATATTCTTTGAAACAAATCCTTTAGATAAAGAATGTGACCAACGCATTAAAGTGACTGCCCGTCCTTTAGAAATTATCTACGATGCAGAAACTGTTTTGAAACTAATGGGAGTATTTGTGCCTCAACAGCAAGTTAATCTTTCAGAATTAGAAGGTGCAGCTACTCTAAAAATTTCTGATTTTAAAGAGCGTTCTGCTACCGGAATGCAATATATGATAGAAAGTCACGCAATTGTTGAGGTTGATATAACGTTAATGCCAAACATATTAATATTGCCACAAGGAGGAAAATACAAACCAGGCCAACAATCGTTGGTAGTGATTGGGTTGGGAGAATTTAAAATATCATCCGCTCCACATCGAAATAAATCGAAAGATGTGGTAAGCCTGCATCAGGGAGGCAAAGATCAAGTTGAGATATTACAAATGATAATGGAGAAAGCATATGATCGGTATAATGTCTCAATAGAAAATATTCAGGTTAAATTAATATTTATATATCTATTTATTCGAAATAATTATAATAAATTTATTCCAGATTATGGTTTCTAAACCTGAAGATGATTGGGAATTATGTATGAAAAATTTAATTGTATCGGATATGCATTTATTGCGACCCACTTCAGTATTAGTAGATGCTGAGTTATGTGTCGTCGATGATGATCCTCGCTTACCAAAGACAAAAATAAATATTCTACTGCCTTCAATTAAATTAAATCTGACTGAAGATCGAGTTTTCGAGGCCTTAAGAGTGGCCATGAGCATACCTCTACCTGAAAAAGAAACCCCAGCAGAACAACCTAAAACGAATTTATTGAAGAGCGCTAGTCAATCTACTCTAATGCGTTCAATTCCACAGTTTTTAAACCAAGACGAGCGTCGCAAAACTTTATCAGCGACAGCAGCTACTTCGTTAACACCAGAAGTTGTGCAGTACACTAGTCTTGAAGTTCATTTTGCTTTAAAAGAATTTAGCATTGCATTGGTTCGGACTTCATTTGATGTAGATTCTCCATTAAGTGATGATTCAGTAGAATTTAATACTCCATCACAACACTCCGAAGAGTCTGAATTTTTAGATACACGAAGTTCTGTAAGTCTATTAAATCCAGATTCTCAAAAACTTTTAGCTTTTCAAGTTCTACAATTGGAAGTGTATTTGGCTCAAAGAACATTTGAAATGGTCGCACAAGCAAAGTATGTACATAAAAATATGACTATATTTTAATAATTGATGGCTGAATGAATTGTATTAAATTAATTATTATTTCTCAATTGTATTCAATTAGACTTGGGGCCATCAGTCTTACGTCGTATGAAAGAGAGGATAAAAAGGAAGAAGAACTTGTTGTTATCGAAACACCAGGTTTTACACAAGCTGGCAAATCCTTGTTGAGCGTTGTATTTACTGCAGTTGATAAATCAACACCTGATTTTATTACCAAATATAAGTCAATTGAACAACTGGCGCGCATTAACTTTGCAACTTTAAATGTAATATTGCATCAGGAGAATCTTTTACACATAATGGAAATAGCTAATCAGCTTCAACGAAAAGTAGAAAAAATAACTGAATCTAAGAAATCGTTTGATGTTACTCAGAATAAAGATCGTGTTGCCTCAGCTGCAGCAGCAGATGGATTTGTAGATCGTTTGGCACGCATAGCAGAGGAAGCGGAAATAACTGTTGAGAAGGCTTCGTCCACAACTGCATCACCAGTTCAGACAGTTGCACGACGAAGTCGTAAAAGTACACAGAATGTAGTGGAGAGCATAAAAATGAAAATTGAAGCTGATTTGGATCAAGTCGGTTTGGAATTGACTTGTAAAAAACGTTCCATTGCTTCACTGAAAGTCAATCATCTATATGCTGGTGTAGTCTTAAAAAGTTCGTACACCGAAGTTCAATTAGGCCTAAAAGATATATTAATAAATGACATGAATCCACAAAATATTCATTCAAATATTTTATCAATTGTGGGCAAAGACGCTCTTAAATGTGATGTGGTTTTATATAATTTAGATGAAACACGTAATTACAATAGTGATGACATGAAAATAAATATTGAAATTGGTTGTATGAAAATAGTTTTTGTAAATTGGTTTGTAAATTCTGTATTAAGTTTTATGAATAATTTCCAAGCTGCACAACAGGCAATAGCAAATGCTGGAGCCATGGCGGCTGATGCTGCTAAGCAAAATGCAGTGGCAGTTTATGAAAAAGCTACTCGAATGAAACTGAATGTTAAGGTATAATTTTAATTTTTTTTTTATTATTAACGGAAGAATGTGTAATGTATTTTACTTTTAGATTAAAGCTCCAGTTATTATTGTTCCAATCGATTCGAAAAGTCTTGAAGCCGTGGCTTTAGATTTGGGACAACTTACCATGAGCAATGTTATTACTGATATATCGGTTGCTGGAAGTGATAAAGGTCCGGCTGTAATGGATGAAATAAAATTGATTCTAAAGGACATGCGACTGGCTCGTGTTAACATATTGGATGAAACACATAAAAACCAAATTCAATCTTCAGATTTAGAATCTTTAGATGTGGTAGATTCGAATTTTGGTTTCAAATCGAAAGTTAACATATTAGATCCCACGAGTTTTACTTTAGTAGTAAAACGCAATTTATCATTTTCTTGGTATAAAAACTTACCAGAAATGGATATATCTGGTCGTTTAAGATGTATAGATTTGAATCTTTTTATGGATGACTATGCTTTAATAATGTCTATACTCAATCGAAACATGAAAGAAGGAATTAACGAATTTCCAACGGTTGTAGCAGAGCCACAAGCAAAGTCTCGCGCCTCCCCACCTAAAACTCCGATTGATAGTCCAGCCAAAAAGGCTGGCGATCATTTAATGGAAAAACTACGATCAAAAGTTTCACATCAAGATAAAATAAGTGAACAATTTAAATTCAACATACAATTGGACGGTGTGGTACTCAATCTAATGACAGATGTGAATGAAGGTCTGGCACGCTTTGGTTTGTATGTTATATCGTTGAAGGGCACAAAACTAATGGATGAGACATTGACGACAAATATTGTTCTCTGTAATATGCAATTGGATGACACTCGTCCCAGCAATACAAGTGAAATAACCAAATATCTTTGTCGCAAAAATTGGTTTACATCGGAACAAGAACAAATCGCACATTCACCAGAAACAGCATTAGATTGTGGTGAAAAAATGGTTAAAGACTCACAGTATATGCTCGATATTACCGCTGTTCTTAAAGAAAATGACACTGTGGCAAATGTACGAATTTCTAGTTTTGATTTAATTCTTTGCGTTGATTTCTTATTGAAATTGACAGAATTCTTTAAAACAACCGATGTGCAGCATCCAATAGAAATTGAGGAAGTAAAACCGATCGAAATCATACAATCACCAGTAATATCAAACCAACAACAACAATCTGGTCAATTGAGAAATTTTGCCACTGTAGCAAGTAAGTTATTTCACTTATGTACACATGTATATAGATGCATATGTTTATGTATGGCTAATAATAAAATAATATATTTTCCTATAAATTTTTTAATGTTTTTATAATTTTTTAGCAATTGCACGTGAAGCTAATCAAACCAATGAGGTTGTTAATAAAATGAATTTAACATTGGTTATCGATGAACCCGATATCATACTTGTCGAAACTTTAAAGGATATGAATACCAGTTCCATTATATTTAATGTAAGAATTAATTGCTTTAATTTCATTTTTTTTTTTTTCAAAACTATTTTCTTTTTCTTCTTTTTTTTTAATGTAGATGCAAGCAAAACTTATCTATCGTGCCATAGGAGCAAAACAACTTATCAATGGCAATATTGATGGCTTGAAAATGTATATGTGTTCATTTATGCCCGAACGAAGAGAAGCAACAAGACATTACATTTTACATCCCTGCGTTATAAACCTACATGGTTCAACACCTGAGGAGGACGGAATGCATATAAGCTTAAACACCAGTGAAATTATTATAAATATATCACCAGCAACCCTGGAATTATTCAACAAAGCCTTGCAGACCATTAATACGAGTGATGTGGATGAAACGAAAATGTTGCAAACTAAGAATTATAGTGATATATGGACACCAAAAAAATTTAACGAGCATGATTACTGGTTTTTGAAAGCAGGTAATTATATACGTTCATATGTATATACAAATGAATATCCTTAGAAATAGTTTTTTATAATAAACTGAAATATTTTGACATTATAGAACCAGGTGAAGACGCTTTAATAGCTTTAGATAGTCAGAAAACAACAAGCGATGCTGGCAGTATCAAAACAGAACGTTGTGTTATAGAAATACCAAGTATAATGTTAGTTTTAGAGGCTGGTATTGGTTATTACACAACACCATTGATTTCCATGGATACTTGCCTGAATGCCGTTGCAAACGATTGGAGCAGCAATTTAAGTGTCAATGGGTCATTGACACTGACTATGAATTATTACAACCAATCACTAGCGGTTTGGGAACCCGTTATTGAGCAAAATGAACATGTGGCCAAAGATGGTGAACGTATTTTTTCTTCTTGGGAGTTGAATTTTAGTCTTGGTATAGAGAAAAACCCATCAGAATATGAAGAAAATAAAATAGATCAAACAACAACAATCAAAATACATTCGGAAGAAAACTTGGAGATGACAGTTAGTAAAACATTCTTGGATCTAATAGGAACACTTGGGGAAGCATTCGGCCAAGCTATGGATCCTAATGGTCTAATGAAACCAGACGTTATTGCTCCATATGTGATTGAAAATGATACAGGTTTTGATATTAATTTGAATTTTAGCTCTGGAATATTTACATTACATGAATGTCATATACCCAATGCAAATGGTGCAAGTACCTTAAATGGTTCCATAGTTTTTAAAAATGATACATCTTGCAATATAACACCTGATTCAATTAAGTGCTGCACTTTATCTCCGGGATGTAAAGCATATTTGCAGACCAAAAACTTAGCCACCATAAAAAATCCCGATGAAGAGGAATATAATATTTATGTATCGGTACGAATTAATATATTACACATACAATCTAATATATTTCAATGCATTAATAAATTAATTTTGCTTTAGGTGGGCCATATCCAAAAGCAACTTGTATTGCCCGTTTCTAAGTCCGACAAACGTTACTTTTCATTATTCCGAGACACCAATCAAGATCCTTGGGGCATTGTGTCAGAAGTAAACTCGGAATACGGCACAACCACCATAAATATACACAGTGTTGTTAATGTAAGTTTAATTGTTGTTAGTGCTTCTTCTTAATATTTATTGTGATAATTATTTACTTTCATTTAGATACAAAATCATTTTACTACTTCTATCAAAGTATTACGCATGAAAGCCAAGACTAAAGAAATGGTATTAGTTGGTATAGTTGAACCTGGAAAAGTTTATCATGTACCTTTACATGCTATCTACTCAGAGGGCAAATATTTACATTTCGCAATTGAGGTAAAAAAGCTATTAAACCTAACAAGATTAATGACACAGTTTAACAACATTAGAATTTATTAACTCATTATATTTTAACAGGACTATCACACGTCAGTCCAGGGTATTAAATGGGATGATTGTCCCACAGATATGAATTATATGCGTCATATTCAATGTGATCCAATAGAGACCTTTGAACCATTCTTTATAAACGTTAGTCGTGAAAAGACCGAAATATATCACGAGCACTCAAATAAATTTAAACTAATGAGCGCCTATTATACATTGCACTTAAGGCCTCCAGTTTATTTGCGTAACGCTTTACCTATTAATATAACAGTATCAGTTGCTGGATGTTCAGTTCGTGAAACAATATCAAATTTGGCAGTGCAAACAGAGGAATCATTTACATCGACTCCTGAAACGGACACTGATAGTAAAAAACCTATACACCAAAGTGATCATTCATTCGTAAAGGAAGATCTATTGGATTATGGAGAGAAAGACATCGAAGCTGGAAGTGTTTTACATTTGCCCACAGTAAAATTGGCAGGACGTGGTAAAGACTCAAAGAGCTACTTAGTTGTGAGGGTAAGTTTCATAATATATTAAATATAATAGGGATATTAATTATGAAACCCAAAGTTTGCCTCACGTTTTTTGTTTTAGTTTATTCATATGTTGCGTTGATAAAAAATAAAAACGAATAATATGGATAAATTTCGTTTAATTGGATTTTTATAATTTTAATTTAATGTTATATAATTTCAGATGATTCAATATTTAGAACGTGATTGGTCGTGTACTACAGAAATTTCAGAAGATCATCCAGATGTCACTAATTGGAAATTTAATTCTTATGATTCCGATGTTAAAATGAGTATGGATTTATGTGTCAAGTAAGTTCACAAGATCAAATCAGCACATATTCTTTTTATAAAAAAATGAACTTTTCTTTTATAAACAGATTTGAAGATCGAAATGGAAGTTTATTAATAACTTTGTTTTCACCATTCTGGTTAATAAACAAAACGGGAGAAATGTTAAGTTATAAAACGGATAGTGAAACAGTAGAAGTATTATATCATCCCCCAGAATATAATGGTCCAATATTATTTTCATTGCGTGATAAGTATTTGTTTGATAAAAAGAGTTGCTCGATTAGAGTTGAGAATGGTGAATGGAGTAATAAGATTCCTTTGGATGTGGCTGGCTCTACCGGTTCCGTTGGTTGTAAAGCCAATGATAAAATATATCAGGTGAGATAATTTTATTATATTTTCTCTTAATTTTGAAAAATTTTTTAATTATATTATATATATACATATATATATTTCAAAGATTGGAGTTCACAATCATTTAACGCAAAATTCGTTAACGAAACAAATAACATTTATTCCCTACTACACTATTACCAACAAATGTAGTTATGTTATAGAAGTTCAGGAGAACTCACGTCCTGGAGATCCATGGACTAAGGTATATATATATATATATTTTTTTTTTTAATTTTATATATAAATATGTTTATTGCTGTTTTTTATAATTTTTTCAGCTTCAACCTAATGGTTGTTTCCCTTTATGGCCTAAAAATGATTCTGATCACATGATGGTGGCAAAGGTAGATGGCCAGCGCACTGTACCTTTTAAATATTCAGAGCCGATTTGTAATTTATTACAACTGAATACAAATAAGGTAATAAATTTTACGCTAGAAAAAAAACATACAAATTAAGATAATATTTTTATTCGTTTCTAGAATGGTGGAATAAATGTTGATGTACAAACTACTGAAGGGGGAATATATATTACATTCACAGAATATAATCCAGGCGATGCACCTGGTTTGTTAATAAACCATACTAAAAAACCCATTTATTACCATGAAAAAGGTGTTGACAATAAAATGGTGTTGCAACAGCGCCAACAAGTCCTTTATACTTGGTGTAATCCCGCCGGAGAGAGGATATTAGTATTTGGCGAAAATGCTCTGGAGAGCGATTTAAGACGTGATGGCATTGGTAGCATAAAGTATGTAAATACATTGAAATTAATATACACGTTTAAAATTTATAAATATTTTTATCATAATTAGTCTGGAAGATAATACTAAAGTGTTTTGGGTATCCTTTTTGGATGGTTTGCAAAGAGTAATATTATTTACTGAATGCGAAGAGATTGTTACCAAATCTGAAACTTCAACTGCTCTGCAAAGCATTACACAATCAATAGAAGTTAAAATTCATGGGATTGGTTTATCATTAATAAACAATGAGACTGGTGTTGATATCTTGTATTTGGGTATCACAAGCTCGGGCAAGTTTAATTATTTATATATGTAAATTACTTTAAACCTATACTGATATAAAATGTAATAATTTTAGGTGTTATTTGGGAATATAAGAAAGAAAACAAAAAACGATATAAACAATTAAGTTTACATGATACCGCTCTAATGGAAGCTCTTTATCAGGAGTATTTAGTTGATAAAGGAATACATGGTGTTTCTGACAAATGCTATATGCTAGAGGGAAAATATCAGGTATAACCAAATAATTATTCTAATATTTAAGTTATGACATTTCAAACTTGTATTTATGTATTTTAATTAGGTTAATTTTGATACGTCCAAAATGATTAAGAATAATGTCGCACGGGATATTAAACGTTATTTCCAACCTGGTGTTTGGGTTGCTCTTAATTCTTCACCTTTCCAATCGCAAATTCATGCTAAAATCAATCGCATCCAAATGGATAACCAACTCACAGATTGCATATTCCCCGTGGTATTAGCACCTATTCCACCTCCAAAAACACTAGCGAAAACTATACATTTTAAACCTATTATTGAAGTCAGTATTGTAGAGAGAGTTGTTCCTCACTCGAATGTAAAACAATACAAATACGCCAAAATGTTAATGCAAGAATTTCATTTCAAAGTCGATTTGGTATTTTTAATGGCTATAGCGGAACTTTTCACTAATACCGTCGATGATGAACGAGAGGCTAAACTGTTCAAAGAAGATGTTGATACCATTGTACGTCCTTTGTCCGATTTGGTACAAATACAATCTCAACAACAACAAAAGAATTTTTATGATAATTTGCATTTGGGCCCAATGAAAGTTCATGTAAGTTTCTCCATGGCAGGCGTTGATACTTCTGTTCTTCCTGGTATTCTTTCAAAGTTGGTACAGGGGGTTGGCGTTACATTAACTGATGTAAATGATGTTGTTATTCGTTTAGCTTTCTTTGAGAGAGAATATCGTTTCTTTACTCAAGAACAATTAATTTCGGAAATAACATCACATTATACAGGACAAGCTCTCAAGCAGATTTATGTTTTAGTCTTAGGGTTGGATGTTTTAGGTAATCCTTATGGTTTAGTAATTGGTATCAAGAAAGGCGTCGAAGATTTATTTTATGAACCGTTCCAAGTAAGTAAAATTTAATTTTATTGCCAATTTAATAAAACTTTAAATAAGTCAATCATATTTATTTAATAGGGAGCTATACAGGGACCTGGAGAGTTTGCGGAAGGTTTAGTTTTAGGTGTGAAATCATTAGTTGGTCACACAGTAGGTGGCGCTGCTGGTGCCGTATCAAAGTAAGAATTTGAATTATAAAAAACTGAAGTTATTAAATTTATTAAGATGATCCTTATATGTTTATTAATTTTAAATAACACCTTTCTACCAAGGATAACTGGAGCTATGGGTAAAGGATTAGCTGTACTTACTTTTGATGAAGATTATCAAAAGAAACGTCGACAAAATATGAATGCTAAGCCGAAAACATTCCAAGAAGGAATGGCTCGTAGTGGCAAAGGCTTAGTAATGGTTAGTTAAAACAATTAGAGAATGAAAAAGTTTGAACACATAATATAAGAGTTACTTTATTTATTCACTTAATTAGGGCTTTGTGGACGGTGTAACAGGCTGTGTAACAAAGCCTATTTCAGGAGCCAAAGAAGAAGGTGTTGAAGGCTTTTTCAAAGGCCTTGGCAAAGGAACTATAGGCTTAGTGACAAGACCTACTGCAGGTATTGTTGACTTTGCCCATGGTACTTTTGATTCCGTAAAACGTGCCACTGAATTGCAAAGTGATACCAGACGTTTAAGGCCTCCTCGCTTTATACACGAAGATAGAATACTGAGAGCTTACTGTTTAGACGAAGCTAAAGGAAATCAATTACTTAAGTAAATTTATAATTAAATTCATATTAAAACGTATTTAATGTGATTAATATTGATAATTTAGAGAAATCGATAAAGGTAAATATGCAACCACAGATAACTTCGTTCATTGTGAGGAAATTATAACGAAACAGGAATATGTTGTTGTTTCTAATCATCGCATTATTTATGTCACCCGTAATGATATGTTTGGTTCATGGAGTGTAAGTATATTGAAATTACAGACTAGTTATAATTAACTATTATTATAATTCATATTTAAATTATAGGTACAATGGACATATTTATGGTCAGAAATTGAACGTGTTAGCAATACTGATCGCGGCATAGAATTATTGCTAAAGAAAGAGAGTAAAAAAGTTTTGGGTCTCTTTAATTCCAGTGAACAGCAGCACAAACTTATAATGATAGCCTTGAGAAAACGGCGCGAAATTCTGCTTGAAGCAATTGAATCTCATCGTAATGTTTCATAAAATGAAGCAATATATACGCACATGCATGAATTTTTAACGGACCTATGGCTATAATGAATTTTATAAATTTTCATTTATCTTATTTTTGTTTTTTCGAAACATTTACTAGATCTGCTTCCTAAAGTGCAAAAATGTATAATTTTATTTTTACAAACTTATCTATTGAATTTTGTACTGTTCATTAAAGATTTATATTATTTTAAAGCGAACTTTGTTGTGATAATACATCATGAAAACCAAGCTTAAAAATAACAATAACAATAATATATACTTATTTATATTGGGTTAAGCAGAAATGTTAACATATAAATAATGTAAACTATGAATTAATCGATTTCACATAATTTAATTATTAACTGTTGTAGTTGTTGTTGTTTTGAATATTATAAACAAATCAATATTTTTTTTATTAACTTGAAGTACATAAATATTTTACACACTTTATTAACTAATGAAAACATGCAAACCGAAAAATAAATTGTTCATATTTCATTTATTTTAACATTTTAATGGCTTCATTTTTTTTTTTTTTTTTGATATACAAAGGAATATCTCTATTTTTTAAAAACATTTCTATCGTACATGTATGCGTAATTTATAATTATTTTATTTTATTTTATTGGAAACAAATTATTTGAAAATTGCATTTGTATACTGGACTGCTTAGAATTATATAAGATATATACGTACATTTTAAATTTAAAAAATAATTAAACTTTTTTCATGAGATTTGAATGTGGTGTAGAAACAGTCATAATAGGTTCATAGTTATTACAATCATTATCACAAAATGAATTAAAAGAGGCCACAGCATCAACGCTAAACATTGAGGCCAAATGTCCACTAGCTTCTAACTGATTGATGATCATGTTCACCTTACTTGTTCCACTTGTATTAGGAGAGGAATTCTTTAATATGGGAGAAACTGGATTATTGCTAAGATTGGATATAGGGGCATAACTGAAATCACAAACATCCGAAGAAGTGTTTAGTAAATTCTCCTTTTCACTATGTTTACTTTTCGAAGGCGATTTTGAGGGAGATGATGAGTTAGACCTGTTGGACGAAGTGGTTTTATTTAGTCTATTTAGGAACCAGTGCTTTGCAAATGAAGATTTTTCATTAGTGCATATTTTTGGTGGGCTATTCGGGGGAGTTTTATATTGTTTTTTCAAGTCTATTGAAGATGAAACGGGTGATATAGGAGATGGGAGCATTGAATTGGAAGAGCTAAGTGGTTCTCCCTCACTTTGAGATGATAAAAATAAGGTTTTCTTAAGAGATTTTTTAGGACCACTTGTTAATTGACTAGTTAATTTACTATGGACATCCTTGACTTTTGCTTGAAAATCTAAATTTTCTTCCGTTTTAATACAAACCTTTTGAGGTGTTTCTAAAGTCGATGATGATATTTGAAAATTTGAATCCAGATATGACTTTTCTGGTATATTATCCCTTACCTCATAGGGATTAATTAAATTGACGTTATTACCTACGTTCTGGTTTAATGGCTGTGGTGGGCACTTGGGAATATCATACTCAAATTTTTCTAAAGTTATAGTATTAGTTTGTTTAAGAGGCAGTTCTGGACGTTTTTCAGTTATATATTGTTGTTGAGGTGAAGGTTCTTCATAAATACAATCATTAGATGAAATACTTATCTGCATTTCATGGCCTTTTTGAAAAGTGCTTAAGAATGTCATTTTCTTCATAACTGGAGGCGTAGGAAGTTTTCGTGGAGTTGAATTTTTTCCTTCTAAAATAGCAGATAAATCATTTCGAATCGCTGATTCGATTGCATGAATCCATTCTTTGGCATCTATTTCATTTATAGCCTGAAATACAAATCGTTTATTAGGATCACATGTTGTTATCTGGAAGCACACATCTCGACGTTTTCCTTCACCGAAATGTTCTATTTCAATACTTGGAATTTTTAAATACAAGCTTATTGTCGGTTTATTCGACGTCGGCCCATCGGCATAACATAGTAACCAATCATTTAAGATGCCACAATAATACTTTTTACTTTGATCAAAAAAGAGTCTTTTCTCAATTCTCATCAGTTGGCCATATTTTATTGACTTCTTTATGGCCAAATGACCGGCTGGCAAATCCATGTATGGGCAATCAATATTAGGAAGTGAAAATTTAGTATCTGATGTTATGGCCTTCTTTGTCTCTTCAACGCCAGTCTCATCTTCTTCACCATCTGACCCCTGGGTGGTAACCTGACAGATATCATAAATTTGTGTATCATCTTTATAACTATTCATTTCATCATTCCCGTTTTCCTCATCGTCTTCAATGTCAGTTTCATCATCGGTAGTTGTTGTCATTGTATCGTGTAAACGATGTAAAAAACTTTTATTTTGTTTTACAACAAGTGTAGAACATCGAAATGTTTTGTCGCTTTCTCCAGAACTATTAAAGTCTAAAATCTTTTTCACTGGAGTCCCTACATATATAAATTGTATAAATTACTATTAATAATAAATTTGATACATGTTTTGTTGTTGTTACTTGACCTACCAGTTTTACTACAATGGTTAGCAGACATATCAAGATATGAAACATCATCATGTTCCATTGGCTTTAAATTTCGTTTTACATCTGTTAAATTTGGGTATATTTTTATATCTTCTTCGTGTTTGCTTTTCCGATGCATAAACGTATTTTCAATATTTGTTAATTTTTGATTTTTATTATTAAGACGATCCAGCAGACATTCACACCGTTTCAAAAGTGCCTCCGTTGACTCTGATGCAGTCATATAGAACATATTTGATGTATTTTCATATTCCGATGTTGCTAATGAGGCTTTAAAATAATCTCGAACATCTAAAATGAAGATATAAATAATAAGTTTTTATTTCTAATTTAGTAACATCAGTTATGTCTTACTAAATGACTTATATTTGCAAACATATTTTATAACATTTACACAATTTATTGGAAATAAAATGTTGTTTCAAATTCGAATTATAATTGAAAATTAGCCACCACTTTTAAAATTTTCATTATGACTATATTTCAGCAAGTAAGCGATATATGTCTTGTTCTTAATACTTAGATTAATATTTATTAGATTAATAAATTTTTTATATTTATAAGTTAAACAAATGTAATTTTCCCCAATAATTTTCTTTTAAACCAGTTTTATTTGAGATTTGCAAAAATTATTTTCCAATACACCTAATCATTTGTGAAAATTCTTTCGAGATCTGGAACAGCTAGTTTTCTATATAAACATTTTTATTTATCAATAATTGTTTGTTGTAATATCCATAAGAATGTGCATACATAAATCTATGTATGATTATATATTGACATACATATAATGAAATATGTGTACTCACTTATGTATATTGTAAAGATGATTAAATATCAGACTTACCGCATAAAAATTGCGTGATTTCGCCTTCTTTGGTCGATTGTATTATATCCAGATCCATTGTGGTTAATTTAATATATGTAATATGTATTATTATGATTATTTTGATTATTTTATTGTTAATGTTTTTTAATATTTAAAAGTTATTTATGGTGTATCACCTGAAATTAACATTTATATGTTAAATAAACTAAATTTATTTGAAATATTTAATGAGATTTATTTTTTTAAACACTTGCACAAAAAATATATACACATGCATTTGTGTGTATGTTTGTACTAATAAATATGTTAATGTATTTTCACACGTTTATTTAAATTCTTAAATAAATATTATTTTTTTAACGATATCGATTGGACCAGCCGGCAATAAAATCGAAAATATTTGTTATAACTTAAATTCACTTTACGTTTAATATTTACATTTAGAATATAATTTCACGAATAGGATGAATGATATTAACTAGCAGACCAACAGACATTAATAGAAGTATAAACATGTAAAATATCTTAAACATTCGTACATTGATTCGTTCATTATTGTTTTATTTTTGGGGCCTCCTGCCGCGCTACATGTAGAGTGATCTGTAAAAAGAATTGTTTTTAAATATTAGTGTTGTTATTGTTGTTGTTGATTTTTTATTTAATTGTTTTATTCTAATAACATGTCTATGTATGTATTAATTAACTATATTCATACATACATTTGAATTTCCCTAAAGACTTAAAGAGATTGTAATTCTCTTTAGTGACTCATTTAATTGATAACTTTTTGTATCAAAAAAAAAAAAAAAAAAAAAAATATATATATATATATATATATATATATATATATATATATATATATATATATATATATATATATATATATATATATATATATATATATATATATATATATATATATATATATATATATATATATATATATATATATATATATATATATATATATATATCTATATATATATATATATATTGTATAATTATTAATGTTTTTTAATATTGTTTTTATATTGTATGAATTCTTATATTTGCTTTGTCTTCGATAATTACATTTAATTAATATTAAGTCAAATGTCAATTTCAGTTATTTCACACACATATGTATGAATGTATGTATTTATGTGTGGTATATGTTCCAGAAATTATTCAATTAAATCAATTACTACACCGATTACATATATTTGTGTAACTTCAAAATATGTAAATAAAAATTTCAAACTGATCACGACCAATTTGAACATATATAATATGGACTAATTTTATTTTTAGCAATAACTTTTTTCCTCCTGAACCAATTTTAGTCATTTTTGGAATGAATGGATATTATAGCAAAACTTTATTCTAATTTATCGACTTTTAATTGAAAATTTTACGAAAGTTCTTCGCTTGCACTTAGAGGTTGCCTCGGATATCGGTCTATATCTTTTAATATATTGGACCGATTTCGCTCATTTTAAATAGGAAACTTCTCAGGATTACAACAAATACTCAAGCCAAAATTTCATTGAGCACTATCAATTATTAAGTATGTGGGCGTGCCAACAGCATACAAACACACCGACATACCTAAATAGATTCAAATTTGGATTTGATGCAAGAATATAAAAACATTAAGAGGTCTTAGATGATTTCTTCTTAGCGTTACATACTTCACCATTTGTGGTAGTGGAGGACATATATCAAATATAGAATTATATTTGCTGTATACATTTCTTTTACATTTATATAATAACTTTGATTGCAGAAATACATTTTGCGATTATAAAATAGGATCATTTATAATTGGTAAATATTGCCCATTCTATATTTACATTAAGAATAAATTAAGAATATAAGAAATATAACGGAAAATTTACAAGAAATGTTCTTTAGGATATTCTTTGGCCATTTTTTTTAAGTTTTACAATTATTCTGCTTTGAATATAATCACTAGTATTTATACATATATCTGCATGCACTCTTAGTTTGAAAACTTATGACTTTGACACTTCTGAAGAACAAATACGATTTCTACTATTCGTCTAATCAAATTGAAATTTAATTTTGTAAATGAAAACGATTTTTGTATTATAGTTTCCTTAAGGGGATTTGTACGAAAAATAAACATATCATGTATATGTATGTATGTATGTATGTATGTATGTATGTATGTATGTATTTATGTGCATACGTTAGTACAAATATATGTATAATATATATACTTTTATATTTAAGTTTCCTGTGTATAAACCATAGCAAAAATAATAAACATAATCAACACAAAAGCATTTTGGTTAAAACGACAGTGCTACGTTGTCTTCAATAAAAAGACCTTTTAAACAATTTCCGCCCGAAAAGGAAAAAAATAAAACTTTTGACAATTTTTCACATAAAGTATAAATTTATTTACTGTCTGAATAAGTTTTGTTAACAGAAGAATAAAGTGAAAAAATTCAAGTAATTTGTTAACTTATAAACATATATATAGATATGCACACACAATATTATATATATATATATATATATATATATATATATATATATATATATATATATATATATATATATATATATATATATATATATATATATATATATATATATATATATATATATATATATATATATATATATATATATATATATATACATAACTCTGCATTTATGGTTAATACATTTTTTATGTCTTTCTTATTTCTTATAATATTTTTCTTAACAATCTCTTTGTTTAATTAAATTTAACCACACTCTTAACATTAATAGTTTGTATGTAAAACTCTCGCGCAAGCGTGAATGATTCATTTGTTTAGTAATTTTTAGTGTTTTTTTTAAAGGAAAAACTTGTTTAATTGCTAACAGATTTTCTTTTTAAAATTTTAATCCATGATCAACAACGATTGCGAAGATACTGAAAAGCAGAACATATAAGCTAAGCAACAACATGAATTAATACTATACACACAAATACATACGTAAATATCTAAGTACAAATACACGTATACGTTTACATGCATAAAAATTCTCGCCCCATGCATTGGATACGAAATAAAAATAAAACACTTTATACAAATTGTAAAACTTTGCTGCTCTTTGGAAAAAAAATCTCCCTGTAGACATACATATTTTCTACAGGGAAAATTTTACTAAATAAATACAATATTCTAAAAATTAAATACAACAGGTCGCAAACAAATTTCGTTGAAATGATCATCTTCGTCAGCCAGCCAACACCCTTATTTTTGTTTATTTGAAATGATTTTTATTCCAAATTTTAAAGGACAACAATCTTAAACGTGTCTCCAAAATTGTTATGAGATATGCAAGTCTTTATTTTTAATTTACATACAAATATTATTAAATATTGAACTGAAATTTTTTAACTAAAAACCATACTAAAAGTTAAATAACAGCCTCTTTATACTCATTGTACGATAAACAAAATATTTATTATCCCTGAAATTAATGCAACTAATAAACAAACGATAACAAAAATATAGAAGATGGAAACATAACTGAGAGAAAAAACATATATTTCAACCAGAAACTACAGAATAAAAAAATTAAAATACAAATTTGTTGACAATTTGAAATAAAACACTTATTACAAAGTTGTTGAGACCAAATTTGAATAATGAAATATCTGACATATGTGATTCACCTTCACTTTTATATTCTATAACAAAAGTCGAATAAAATTATTTTATTTACTAAGAATTTATTTGAGAAATGACTGCAATCTATTTTGGACACAGTTTAACCTAGAATTGTTTGATTGTTTTTTAAGTAAGGAAGCCAACTGAAGAAGAGAATTTTGCTTTTGTGTTTTTGACATTTTTTTCGATGATAGACCAATATTCTTCTTAGATCCTTTCGTTGATTTGTTATCGATTCCTTCTTTTTTAAGATTTCTGGAAATTGTGGAGTTGGTATTTAATGAAACAAGTTTATTGTTTTTATTATACTTCAGATTATTAGCCTTTTTCAAGCTCAACTTAGGGGTTTCTGCTTTACATTCTGTCTTTTCGTTTATAAAATCTTGTTGTTTTTGATTTTCCATTTTCAACAAAGATTTATGTTTGCATTGAAAACATTTTATTTCCAAATGATTGGAAACTTTCTTTTGCAACCATTTTGCACGATTCTTTTGGCGTTTAGTTAAACGTTTTTCTGTGCCATAATCATTTTGTTTCAAGCCATCTATTAACTTCTTGTTCTTAGAGCTATTTTGCAAACGTTTTGTTACCAACTTTAGACCGAATTGAACATCATTCCAGAAACATCCACAATATGGGCACATCTGTGAGGGAACAAATTTTTCTTTAGCAATTTGAATATCTTTTGTTAGTCTTCTGCACATATTTCTAAAATAACAAAATTTTAGCTCTTTAGATAGGAAGTTCAAATTTAAAACTTACATATAATATGACTTCAGTAGTCTTTGTGTTTGATAATTACTATTCAGAATATTTGCATTGTTCCATAGTAACTTTAATTTATTTTCAATCGACATCATGTGTTCATCAACTGTAGAACTGATGAAAAATAAGTCCAATAAATTTAAAGAAATTTCATTCCAAGATGCAACATATAGTTGCCAGATAAATTTGAACAAAAATCTTCAAATTTATGAAAAAAATCGTCAAATCGTCAACATTATAAATTATTTATTAATATAGTTGTTTTTCTCAGAGTATTAAATTTTAACAATTCTAACAAAAATTTTAAGAGTTTTGAATAGATTCAAACATGATCCGGAAAAATTTTCAAAAAACTCGTTCCTATTCTCTAAAACAAAATAATTTTCAACGATTTTCAATTCTTTCAAATGGCTTAGCTAGGCACCTTTATAAACACATTGATGATTCTCTCCAAAACTTTTTGAGGGAACGAAATGACACGGTACAGTTCAAGAGATCTTGTTTTGCTTCTGTTTTTAAGATTAAATAACACAGTATTGAAGTTATTTTCCCTTTCTTTGAAAAAACTTACACATCGCTATCTGCGGTTACTTTAAGACACAAAGAAAATATTGCAGCAAACAATTATATGGACTTTGGGTAATTGTTATTGAATTGATTTCATTAAAGGTGGGCCACTGGAAGTGGATTATATAAAAAAACTTGGAAAATAAAAAATGAAATTCAACATTTTTAGTGCTTGATATAAATCGTCTTTTTTGGGACATAAATCGTGAAAATGGTCTCAAAGGGACGATAAATCGTCAAATCTGGCAACAGTGTATGGAGCTTCTGGCGTTTGATAAGCTGTTTTTTATTTGCCACATTTTGATTCAGATTCATGGCAAAACTAACAAGGTAGTCTTATCAGTTCAGCTGATTTATTTTTACTGAAATCCTTTAGTTGTCAAAATGTTTATTTACAAAAATGAATAAGAAAACAGAAAAAGAAACAGTTTTTTATCTTGTTGAAGCAGTTATTTTATATAAATATGTACGAATTATGTATGGTTTTGATGTACGAAATATATTGTCGTACATCAAAACCATACATAATTCGTTGTTTTTAGGTTTTATTTCCTTATTTGTTTTCTTTTTCTTGTGTCGAGCTGGAGGTAGTAAATTAAATTTGAAGTTTCCATAAATGTGCTTAATGTTCACTATCAGCGCAAAAGTAACTTTTATCTGTAATGTTAGTGGAACTTAAAAGTAAAAGTGGAGTACATCAATTTCAAAAAAATCACAAATCATAGCAATTAATTGCGATGAAAAGGTTTTGTTTTCACTACAGACGCTAATCACAGTGTAATGTATTTTTTTTAGAAAATACAAATTATTTAATGAAAAAGATAAGGAGGGAAATCGAAAAATACTTAATATACATTCATATATGTTACTAAAAAGGAAATCGCTAAACTCCCAATTTTTATATTGTTAATTTATCAATTACCACAATTAAAAAATTAGTCACTAGTGATGAAATTTGTTACGAGTCGCTTAACTTAAAATATATATATATATATATATATATATATATATATATATATATATATATATATATATATATATATATATATATATATATATATATATATATATATATATATATATATATATATATATATATATATATATATATATATATATATATATATATATATATATATATATATATATATATATTAATAAAATACATATATATATATATATATATATATATATATATATATATATATATATATATATATATATATATATATATATATATATATATGTATTTTATTAAAAAATCAATATATATATATATATATATATATATATATATATATATATATATATATATATATATATATATATATATATATATATATATATATATATATATATATATATATATATATATATATATATTTGATATTTTTTAGTTGCACACATACAATTTTACTATTCCTTCTTGGAAAGTAAATATTTTATTATATATTTATATATTTTATTTTTATTTATATGTTGCCAACGGTTAAATTTTAGTACATAAGTACAACACTGTTTATGGAAACAACAATCCGGCACACATATTACAGAACACACCATATTAAAAAAGTAAAAAAAAGAAATAAATAAAAAAAATTCAGAATAAGAATAAAAATAAAAAAGAGAACTAAAATAAAAACCAACTTAAAACTAAAATAACAACAAAACAACAAAAATAACAACAAAAAAGAAAAAGGAATACGTAATAAAATCAACCTATCAAAGCAAACACTTTATCATACATTATAAAATGAATAACTAAAAAAATTAGATTTTTAATAAGCCCGCCCGCAACAAATTTTGAACTATTTTTGGACTTTTTTTAACATGTTTATAGTGCATAAGCGGACACAAAATTTTCTAGTCGCAATTTGTTTTGGATAAATGAAACATAATAATTTGAATTTGATAATAAATTATATACAAAATATTGCTGATTGAGATTAGAAATGATTTTTAAAGCCGATTCTACACTATTACTTTTATTTCGAAACCAATTCTTAGTTGACGATTAATTGTAATTTCATCTGAAAGTAAACATTTTACTATACTTGTTATTTTTTTAATTTTTATCTGCTTCGCGTTTTTGTAAATTAGTGTGCTTAAAGTTGAAATCAAAATAAAGAATTTCAAAACAACAATGTTTGGTATTTGTCTTCAATCAGAGTTGTATTATTTACTGTTTAGAAAATCAACATTTTGTTGTGCCTGTCATCTATAACAAATAATGCAAAACTGATAAAATACGAAACTTAAAAACACGAGCGACATCTAGTGTTGTTTGTAAAAAAATATTTTTGAAATTTTCTTCAACAGCAAATATAAACGCAGCCGCGGCATTCATATAACAAGACTAGATAATTGAACTAGTTTACAAAAGGGAGAGAAGCAACTGAAAAATTAAAAAATAGATATTTAGAAAAGTGAAATTTTCAAATACTATAAGAATTGTGTTATTGAATTGTAAATTGAAATATATTTGTTAAATAAAATCAAAATGGATCCTTTCACTCAGGTATGTATTGGGTAACATATATTTATGCAAACATAAAAGTTAATTATTTTATGGAAATAAATTAATTTCACAGCGTATGTTGGAAAAAGCAGAACAGCGTAGTCGGGCGTTGGGCATAAGTAGTGCTGCTGTAAGTAAATTTCCCGTAAGTAATATGGAAGCTTCTTCAGAAAATTTCAATACATTAAGTGGCGCTTGTGCAACAACAATGGCGATGGCGTCACAGCAGCAAGAAAAACAAAAAAAGCCTATGCAGGCTGTCGAAGCGAGTGAGGGTATCTGTGCAAGCAAGCATAATAAATTGCAAGTAATAGAAAAGAATAACAAGGATATAACAAATACTTCGCAAAAAGTTTTGAGACAATTTTCTGCTGTGGATAAAGAAAACATGGATTTGGGTATTGAAATAAATATAGTTACTGATAAAGATGTTGAGGTTTGTATTACCAATATATGTAAAATGTACGTAGTATATTCTTCTAACATATACATTATGTACGTATGTATATACATTAATGAGGCAACATACGTATGTTTATGAACAGTTTACTAATATGTATATGTGCCCAATATTAATGTCACGCAAACAAAAATTATTTAATTTTATTTTTATATTTAAGGTACAGGTTCAAGTTGAACAAGAAGTAAGTGATGATGAATGCAAAGATAAGCAAGATAGAAAATCAGGACAAGTACTTGTTCAACCAACTGCGAAAATACGCGATACTTCTAGAAATCGTTTGCAACGTTTGGGAGCCTTATACTCAAACACAGATGATTTGTCTTCTCCTATTCATCGCACTGAAGGAAAGTTTCACGCTGACGGTAATGAGGACAATATAGATTCACAACATCAACAACAACGTAAACCAAATCAGCGATTAGGTAAATTGGCTGCTTTAGCTAATACCATTAATCAATGGGAAGATGATACATCACATCATAGTATATCAACAACTGCTCCCAATGCACCAAATCCTGCTGCTGCTCCTCCAAAACCAGATCTGCCAAGTAGAGGCCGAAATGGATATGAATCGAAAGCTGTTTTTCAGTCATCATTGCAAACTGAAAATTTTGTGACTTCAACAAATGAAAAAGATAAAGTAAAACAATTGAAATGGGACTCAAAAGTAATGGATTCTTTAGAAGCGCAAGGCTTTCAAAGGAGGGAATCATCTACAGTTAAAATTTCATATGAATTTTCAGAATCAAAAGATGATAAACCTGAAACTCCTGTTCGCGTCACAGATAAATCTAAAGAAGGTATAGTAGAGGAGAAGAGAATTGTTGGTAAATTAGCAAACAATATTTTTACAGCTGCTGAAAAGAAAATTCTGCAGTCTGATAAAAAATTACCAAACGTTAAATCAGGTTTGGTGTCTGGACGTACAGCGATCTTTGAATCACAATCTCAGAACTCTCAACAACAGAAAACTCAAAAAGATCCAACTGAGTTATCGTTAAAAGAGCGTATGAAATTATTTGAGAAAAATAAAGGTGAGGCTTTAGTTCCAAGGGCTGCGTTTGGTATGGCTCCAGCCATAAGCAAAATTATACAAGACACAAACCAAAAAAAGAAGATAACTTAAAAGGTAATTATTAATTAAAATAAAATTGAAAATCTACAAAATACTAAAAAACATCTGATATGTATTTGCATAGTTAAGCCAAATTCAAATTTAAAACAAGAAGTTAATTCAAATAATCCTGTGCCGGTTGTTAAAACGTTTGTTGACTGTAAAGTACGAGACAAAGTAAATGCATTAGTAAATGCTACTACCGCAAATACCATCAAAGAAGATATTAAGAAGCAACGTGAAGAAGATTTACAAGTTTTAGCAAATCGTTTTAATAAACAAAAAGACTTCCTTACCCAACAACCAACAATTTCAAATAAACGTATGCCAACACCTCCACCCCCTCCACCACCAATATCATCAAATATGACTAACATAACATCGAAAAGAAGATCACGTAAGTATATTTTTTATTCCTCAAATTTTACGTACCGTTATATGAATAGTTATTTTTAGCGGGCGCTGTAAATGACGAAGATAATAAACGTGCACGAAAATCAATCCAAGGTACAAAACAACGTTTATATCCAGTTTTGCCTTATTTTGAAACAAATCAGGAGTTTAGTGAATCCGACAATGAAAACAATTGCTGTACAACAGCGTCTGTGTCAGCTTTAAGTACATCAGATGAAATGAAATTGGAAGCACAACCTTTACGTGGCAATAATAATGATCATAATCATAACGGAACTGATGATGATCACGAAGACAGGTGTGAAGATAGTATATATTCTTGTCTACTTTTTTTACTATGTATAGAATAATATTTGGGCTAACGATAGTTATATTCTTCTTAATGTATATATAAGATATTTATTTGCCTGCTTATTTATATATTTTTTCATTTAAATAAATTTGTACAATTCTACGTTTATAAATGAACACATGAACTTCTTATTAATTTATATGTAAAACTTTTTTGTGGCAGTTACATGGAATCTGAAGCAGAAGACAGCAGTGTTGGTATATGCAATGGTAGTTTGGGACGTGAAATTATGCAAGTTGTCGAAAAGAATGATAAAGAAGTGCACAACAAAGTTAAGGTATGATATTTGTGTAATTTGTTTTTATAATTTCTTAAACATTTGTATTGTGTTGTATTTTGTAACATAGGAGGTTCATTATGCTGACAAAGATCATTATATTGAGGACAATACTTTTGAAACATCAATTAATTCATCTGAAGCTTCAATGGGTGTAGATGATTATTTAGATGAAGCTTTGGAGGAAAATGAGGATGAGGAAGCTGATGAGGATGATAACAGTCGACTATCTAAAAATGTAAGAAAACTTTTTTTAACATTTGCTTATTATTACAATAGTTTTATGCGTCTTCTTTTTAATCAGAGTAAAGGAACAACAGCATCAAACAGTTTTAGTTTTCGTAAAGCCAGCAGCGAGTATGAAACTCACGATAGTGTTCCTACTTCAGTAGCATCAAGTAATAGTGTTACATTTATGCAACCAGTAAAATCAGAATTAAGCGTGAATAAAGAAAACGATAACATAGTTACATTAGTACATACAGTAAGTTTTTATCGTAAACAGCAAAGTGCAAATGTAAGTTAATAATAATGAAAAAAAAAAAAAAATGGTATAATTTATGAACCTGTTTTATATCTTTTTTTATTTTTATTTAATTATAAAAGAGTGCAAATTCTACTCCAATTCGAAAAATTTGTCGCGAACAACAAGTTCTTCGTTCGGCCATAGAAAAATTGGATGCTAAATCTGCTACTAGTGCAGCTTCTCTGCACTATGAACCTGATACTGAAGAGTTTGCAGACGAGGATACCCAATCCGATTCCGAAGTTGATGATGCCAATTTGGTGCAAGAAAAAATTAAAAAACTATTGGAGGAAGTTTGTAAACAACAACAAGTCATTGCGCAAACTAGCCAAGCTTTAAATTTATGTGCAGCTACTATAGAATTTTCTGGCTCCACTGAGTCTGTGGAAGGAGAGAGACATCTTTTGGTTGCAAGTAAATATTAAGAATTGTGAAATGATAATAGAATCCTATACAAATATTTCCCTTGTATATATTTTTAGCTCACCGTAGGCAAGCATGTCTGGATGAAGTTCAGCGACTACGCGTTGAAAAAACCCTGCGTCCCTTAGGAGCTCCAAAAGAAAAGGGTCGACTGACAGTTAAAGAAATTACTATACCATTACGGCAAGATTACATAAGAAAATTATCATTAGATACAATTTCTGGACACCATTTGGTGTGCTTGATCAAATATAATGAACATGTATTGGCTACAAAAACAGTACCCACATTGCCCGGTCTACTTGCCGTTAAGTTTCCAGATGTTCTGCAATTGAACAATGTTTATGCTGATTTCAAAGTGACTTTGGAAATTTATGGCATGACTGCACAAAGGGAAGTATTGCCGCATGAAGTTAAATATCACATTAATTTTAATAAAAAGTCTGGCATAAAAACACCAAAAAAGAAAGCTTCTGACAATCGTTTAGTTATGCCACCAGTTCAAAGTCCGGCCGGTCCTCAGGCTGTACGTACACCAGCTTTGGTGCAATATGGATTCGCTATATTTTCACTACGTGAGATCCAACGAACTTCTTGGACTTTGACACAAGTGTTGGGTGTAAGTCCACTCGAAGGTATTGTTCATATGAAAGTTAATTGTGAACTTTCAGTTTCGGTGGAGTACAAGGGATTTCTTACAATGTTTGAGGACATATCTGGTTTTGGAGCTTGGCACAGACGTTGGTGTCACTTAAATGGTACCATGCTTAACTATTGGAAATATCCAGATGACGAAAAGAAGAAAACTCCCATGGGTTCAATCGATTTGTACACCTGTTCATCACAGAAAGTTAATATTGCACCTCGTGATATTTGTGCCAGACTTAATACAATGTTACTCGAATGTCAAAGACCTGCTAAAGATACCGACCACGAATCCCTTATTATTGTACCCAATGGTCGTACCACCACTGTTCGTTATCTTTTGTCAGCCGATACAAAAGAGGAACGGGAAGAGTGGTGCGCTTATTTCAATAAAACCTTAACATTGTTACGTGCCTGGGGGCCTCCGCAATAAGTGTCGTCATACCGATCTACTTTATCGGTTTCGTTTTATATTTATGTATCTATGTATTTTTCGTTTTGTAAATGTATGTTTTTTCTGTATTAAATATTTCGTTAATTTAATCGATGGTATTTAAAATATCATGCTCGACTTAATTAATTCATGTTTCCCTGTGTAACATAGAGTTAATCTTATACATTGTATTATTGCAACTCTTGATAATTTATATAAGCTCAATTTACAAAGCGAAATTTTCTTATAATTTTCCATATTTATTTAAAACTGATTATTAATATAAATATACGTATATAATTTGTCATTGTGTTTTTAATTAAATTTGAACATTTTCTAAAATTTTACACGTTTTACAAAGTATTCAATTCTATTTATTCTTTATGCACTTATTTGATTAATTAACTTTTATTTTATTTGAAAATCCGCAATTTTATATTTAAAATATTTTTAGTTTGGGTTGTTTTAACAGCTCTGTTATATACGATAATTATTTCATAGGGGAAAGAAATTTCGTATGATATGGGTGTCGCAGGATGTAACTCGGGTCGTTCCGGTACTGAAATCCAATTGTCATGGGAACGTTTAGTTTGGGTCGATACTACTTTCGCGTTTATAATATTCCCTTTATATTTCTAAATTGAATTTTTATAAATTTATTAGATTTCATTATAATATTGTTTGAGATATGAAAAATTATAAAAATTAATAAAATCCATTTCCATTTTAAACTTTTAGTATATATAGTCTATTCTAGCTGCTTATAACCTTCATTTAATTCAAAATTTTATTGAAAGCATCCCTTCTTCTTCATTATGAATTACTGTAACAAGTAAAAAGTCACATATTTATACGGATATTTATAATGTTTAACATATATTTTTATTCCATTCTTAGTTATGAAGAGTCACATGGACTATTTTCATTTTTTATCTTATTTTCAAATATTTTTTATAATAAACGTATATGTAATTATGTATATAATATATAAATATATTTACATTATATTATTGATATGGTTTCATTTGTTAACACTTTTATTAAACTCCCTAAACATTTGAATAAAGCAAAGCTTTTATTTTAAATATAAATAATATACAGAAGTGCGTTCTTTTCAATAATCCAAAATACCCAAATATTCATTATGAGTGTAAAAGAATTTGTGAAAAATTTTAAAACTTGAACGTTAAAAAATATATATTAATAAAAACTAATTTATGTAATGTAAAAAAAAGTTTTAGAACACTCTTTATATTTTTTTTATCTGAAATTTACAAACTAATGTACACCATAACATTAAAAAGTTTTGTAGGCATGTATGTATGTTTATTAATTTATTATTTTATATATATATATATATATATATATATATATATATATATATATATATATATATATATATATATATATATATATATATATATATATATATATATATATATATATATATATATATATATATATATATATATATATATATATATATATATATATATATATATATATATATCCCATTGCACATAAAAATAATACTAATTTTTTCATATTGTCACTATAAAGCTACTTTAGTAGCTACTCGATGGATAAAGCTACTTTAATAATTTCATTTCATAAAAATATTTAAGCAATTAATCAATTTGTTCTCACTTTCGAATTAATACCATTTGAGCAAATTTGTTGAATTTACAATTACATTTTTAAAATACAATAATTACAGATTTCTTTGTATTTCAAAATCCTATTTGTTATTTTTATTCTTTAGATTTGGCAGTGTGGATAACTCAAAATTCTCTAAAAATATTCTAAACTCTACATGTGCATGTGTACTATGTACATATCTTTCATTTATATGTTTATGTTTAGTTTAGTTAGTTTTGTAATGCGTAAGTGCATTCAGATCATAAGAATTAAGAAAATTTAATATAAAATTAAATTAACAATTTTCCCTTCTTGCTGTTTTATATTTATAAATCACTTTTTATTGCATTATTAGGAATATAAAATATTTTCGACTGTAAGGAAATTTTAAAAACTCTACTGTGACAAACCCCAAATAAAATGGGTTAATAAAAAGCTTTATTAACCCTTTATTAAAAACGTTGTAGATTTGATGTGACGCAGAATACATTTTCTATTTCATTTTCAATAACTTATCAGGAAATTAAATAATACGTTTGTTAGATTTATAGTAACTTATTATTGAGATAGAGAAATTAAATTTTATATGGTGGCTAATTTTATAATCCTTATTAAAAAGTCAAATAATTAGGATTCTTGTATGAAATGCATAATATAGTTTCTAAAAAAACAAAACAATTTTATGAGCTACATATTTCGAAATTATGTTTTTTCTTTTAGACAAAGAGCCACTTTCCCATCGGCTCTATGGGTTGTAAAAATTTCCGGAAAATCAGATTCCTCAATAACTCAATAACAGTTTATGCGATTTTGATCAAATTGAAAAAAAAAATTACTATTTTTATCTAAATATATCAGGTAGATATTAGGATCTTATAATATGCGACAACTTTTTTATTATAATCTTCCTTTAGTTTTTCTGATATCTTTAGAAGTAGAATATGTATTTCTAAATTTCAACGCCTATGATATTCTTATTAAATCGTTGAAAGTAAAATGATACCAATTATTACATTCTAAATAATCTAGAAATTAAGTTTCAAATTTAGTTTTCAAAATGCAAAATAAATTAAAATTAAAATTCTTTAGGTTCAATCGGGCAAAATATTAAAGTATGTATAATTGAAATATTCTATAGAGTGTACTCAATAACCGGTTAACCGTTTTTTGTTTTTTTTTCACGTCAAGAAATAATTAAATAAGATTTTGCAAGTTTGTTTTTTGTTCAGCAATATACGTTTTTAAGTAAAGAGATATGGATATATAATTTCAGACATTTTCATGAATTAAGGAAAAAAAGTTTCTGTAAAACAAAAATAATGAATTTAAATAAAACCATGGTATCTAGAGCATTATACAGTGTAAGGATTATTTGATGAAGTTTTTTACAAACAAATAATTTTACAAATTATTTTGATAAGGAACCATTATTTCTACTATATTTCATAAAAAGGACAACACGATATATGTTTTTATTGGTTAAAGTCTTAAATCTTTGCTTCTAGAAATTTATAATCATCAAACAAAAACGGGTTCACTGGGTTTTTAACATAAAACCGTATTCGAAACCGCTTTTTTATTTTTGAAAATCTTATTTTTTGGAATAACTCGAAAAGCAGTTTTCTGAAGATAATGGTTTTTTGAAAACTCTAATTCTATAATGCTTTATTGATGTATCGCATGCATCATTCTCGATTTATAGTAAAATATTATGCAAATGTTCCTAATTGCAAGTAAACTGTATTTTTAAAATGTGATTGGAAAATTACTTTATGTTATGTGATCACAAAATTGTGGAATGTATTTCTACATATATGAAATTAAATTAAAAATAAAGAAATATGTATAAGAATATTTAATAAAATTGTTAATATAAAATATGGTTTTTGTTTGTACATACTAAAATTAAATAACAATTATAAAGAATGTTTGTTCTTAATTTAAAAATTATATATATATATATATATATATATATATATATATATATATATATATATATATATATATATATATATATATATATATATATATATATATATATATATATATATAAGAGAATCATACTGCATGTTTTTTTACGATTTCATTTAAATAACACATTATTAATATTATATTTGACATAATCTTCTTATAACAGTTTTCTCTTAAATGCAAAATTAGTCACGCTTATTTCAAAAATCATTCCAAATGCGCACATTCACACACACTCACACAATTGTACAAGTTAATTTTTTCTAATATTTGTGTTATTTAAACAAAATCTATACGATCCTAAGGATTATTTGCATTGTTTGATATCTGAGCATTTTGTCGTCTTAAATCTGAAGTGATTAGAGCGGTGATGACAGTGCCCACGATAAGCATTATAGCCATTGTTATATTTGCCGTGATATCACCATAATCAGTAAATAACCAGGAATAGAGCGATGTAAATATAATGCCAAAGACCTGCGACGAGGCATTTAAGAGACCGGATGAAGTGCCTTCAGGTTCGGGATAAGTGAGTTCTGCTCCAAATTCGAAACCAACCGGTAGATATCCGGTCATAAAAAAGCTGTAAATTTTCAAATAATTTATTAATGATCATTATTTAAATTTGTAGTTCTATCCGATTATTTCAATCGTTTACCCCAATAATGATGCTGTTACATAAACAACAGCAATGCTTCCTGTATCCAAAGTAAAAGCAAATACCCACATGCCCACCATGGAGAATGCATATACAGCTAAAGTTGTTTCTCTTAGAAAAGAATAAAAGATAAAACCCAAATAACTAATAAGATGTTGAATGTACATACTTGAATTTATGTGATTTATCCAGAACTATACCAGATACTACTGACCCCAGCATACCAGAGAGCACAATGGCTAAACCAATACGACCGGTGTCTACTTCATGACCGGGATAATATTTAAGAACCACCTATAGTTTGTATAATATATTAATTACATATATAATAGCAAATATATTTAAGTAATGAACTGACCGGATTAAGTAATGTTGATATCGCATAAAATACACCAACATTCATGCCGTATGATATCAATAGTAAAATGTAGTTGCGGTTCAACATTAGATTTCTCAATGACTGATTAAAAGAGATTTGATTTTGAGCTTCAATTGTACCAGGTAATGCGACTTTTTGTGCAGCTGAGGGTGGTGTAGGTGGTTTGTCTTGAAAAACTGAAAGATTTCACATACAAATATATCTCATAAAAGTTATATAAATCTAAATATATGTATTTACATAAAACCATTAAAATAACCAATACTGTTGTCAATCCGGCGACATAATTAAACATCCATTGCAAATCATGTCCCACAAGTTCCATGTCATCTGCATTTGTTACCAGCATGGGAGGCAAAACAAAACCTAAAGCAACTCCCAGCTAAAAATGAAAATATTTTTACATAACATTATATATATATATATATATATATATATATATATATATATATATATATATATATATATATATATATATATATATATATATATATATATATATATATATATATATATATATATATATATATATATATATATATATATATATATATATATATATATATATATATATATATATATATATAAACACGTAATTTATTAACAAATAATTAGGAGAAAATTTTCCAAATACTTATATCAAATGCCACTTGATTTAATTCAAAGGTTAATGAAAATTTATACAAATATTTCGAATACATTCCATTTACGATAAATGCTAGGGCTATGGAAGGAACCCATAAATATGAGCAAGGTCAATTGTTATAATTCCAATAATATTCTCGCATAAAAATTTAGTTGTTATTTCTCTTCGTCTTTAAGTGACTTAAGCTGAATGTTAAATTCGATAAACAAACTCAATGAAATTTGTGATGACAAATGTTACATTGATTTTAGAATTTTAGAAATTTTTAAAATATGGAAATATTAAGTGTTATAAGTAAATTTATACATGAAATGAGGAAAATGGAAAAGAACGCAAGATCTTATAAGGATATTACAAACATAATTATATGTGAATGTATTTTTGCATTCCTTTTTTCAAATGTTATTAACTTAAATGCAAATTTCTTTTGTTATGTTTTCACTTATAATACAAACACACACCCACACACATAATTTATATATGTAATTGTATGTACAAACATTTAATGTAGGAATATGATTAAATCACAATATATGCAACTTCCATGTTGCAAGTAAATTAAAATAAATGAAATTTAACAAAATAATTAAACTTATTTATTAATTTTTATTAAATACCAGCATACCCGGAAAACGTCGTTTTGTCAAATAAAAAAAGCTTTGTATGGGCGATGTCCCTCCCCCTGGTCTTATTTGTCCTACGTTTTGTCCAGTAAAACAGTTCCTTGAGAAAGCTGATGGGAACAACAAATTTGAGAACTCTCATTTTTATAGGTCTTTAGATATTCAAAAATTAATATTTGCATTGTATGGGGGTACTTCTACCCCTGGTCCCATTGGGATTTTTTATAGCCTATGTTAATTTCGGGTATTTTGGTCTCATTCTGTGAAAATTTCATTAAAGTTGGCCCACCCGTTTTATAGTCTATACGTTACATACTTACATACATACAAAAAAAATACTAATTACCAATTTCTAAAACCATATATTATATATTATATATTACATATTATATATAATATATTATATATTTTTACTCACTTGATTACCGAAAACACCAACACTGCATGCTGAAGATACTTGATCGGGACCAAACCATACTGCAGCTAAACGTGCCGGTAATGATAGAATACAAACCTATAACAAATAAAATTTTTTATTAAAAAAGTTCTTATTTTATTTCGATTTTTAACAGTCGAATATATTCCAGAAGCTTCTAACTATATGAATAATACAACAAGCAAAAATGTTATAGTCATTCAAGTCCGGCTGTGTAATATCCAAACCGTTGGTTGTAAATTATAACTTCGAAAAGTTTATAAATGACCATGTATAACTTGCACTTCTTTTCTGATACATTTATTTGAAATTTAAGTGGTTTAAAGAAAAAAGACCTTTGTGAAATTTTGGAATAACAACGTTTATGTGAGATTTATGCTCATATTATAATATTATTACCAATTTTTTTTTAATCTTTTGTATATAGGACTTATGAGTACTTTGAGAAATAATGGACCCATCATCACTAATTTCAATAGGTTTCGTACTTAAGCCTAAACAATGACACGTACCAAATTTTACTTAGAAGGTTTACAAGCTGTTCAGACGAAAATCATTTAATTGACTCAACTTGTGATGGTGTGGGGTATAGACATCACGTGACAGTGCAAACTTTAGGGAGAATTTGCTATTGTTGTCAGAAAAATCTCCATAGAACAGTTTGTTATAATACCCGCATCACAGTCAAGAAGTCCGTTATAAAATATAAGATAATAATCTGTGAGCTGAGCCATTAATGCAACAGAGTTGTTATACCAATAATTATTGTAATTAAGGAAAATTTACGATTTTTTGTTTGCAACGAAAAGAATCCGATAAACTAATTTTTTTTTTAAATGTAAAACACTTATATTATTAGAAATGAAGACTTTACAATATAATTAAAAACTCCAAGTCCAATTTTATATTAAAAATAGTTAGTCTTTGAAAAAATGTTTCTTCGCATGGACGACACCCGTCCCATATATATTTTATTATAAAAAAACTCATTTAATATAATTTAAGCAAAGAAAAATGTATTTACCTGTGAGAGAGCTACTATGCTTTGACCAGCAAAGCCAACAAAAAATAAGTCAGGTCCTACAGAAAATACTTTAATCCAAGCTCCTATACAGGTACCAATAACACCGACCAAAGCGGTAATACGAAGACCCTTGAAAATGTTTTTAATAATTTGTGATTTGTAATTAAAGAAACATTTTTAATATTTTAAAGTTTCACATTCAGTTCTTTTTTTCCAACATACCATTTTATCTAAAAACCAACTGCCAGGAAATATTAACGGTATATACAATATCATATATATCATTGATGTCCAGTCAATCCATTTGTCACTGACACCATAATATCTAATATATAAATATGTATATTTTATTAATCGATTTTTTTAATCGATTGTATCTCATAAGAAATGAAGAAATTTTGTTATTTTTTTTTCAATGAATTATTTTTGAAAAGTAAATTTGGTTTATTGTAGATTTTAACTTACCTGGTTACAATGTTATTAATAATACTATACTGAATCCATTGCATTGAATTTGAGGCTGAGTAAAATGCAAACAAAATTAAAACGGCCCACCTGCGTTTATAAACTTTGTACTCTGTAATTTAATTTATTATATATATATATATATATATATATATATATATATATATATATATATATATATATATATATATATATATATATATATATATATATATATATATATATATATATATATATATATATATATATATATATATATATATATATATATACATCGTGCTGACAAAGACGTCACAATTTCATATGTTTATAAGTGTGCATGCACAGAAGCGTATTAATTTGAGGTACCTTTTAAATACATATACATTATATTCCTCACTCATGTATACGTTTCTGCACAGATAGACATACCTACATACATATGTATGCATTTCAATATGTATATAAATAGAAACAGAGAAGCATTAGATGATTACATCTAGAATAAAGAACTGTAAGGTCAAGAGCTTTTTGCATTTCCTAGTAGAAACATGATGCAGAATGCTTTAAGGAAAATAAAAACAAGAATTTTATTTTTCTTTCTCTCGTTTTGGGTCAAGTTATGTGCAAGCACAACCTTTGTTTTCCTAATGGTATCTTAATTTAAGAAAGGGGTTTGGAAATAGTTTTGTCTTTTTCATAATATTACCTTCATTGTCCTTAATAATTGATGTTGTATCCTTTTCCAAACCATCTTTAGGTCTTATTAAATCTGTTGATTTGCTTGGTGCCAAGTAAGGGTCCGATGTTTCACTAATACTCGACGTTTTTAAATCCATTTTTTGTGACCTTCTTGAAATTTGTTCAAAAATATCACTTCAATTTGAATTATTTTGTATACAAATTAAAATTATTTGAAAATCTTTTTCATTTTTATTGTTCCTAAATATGTGTGTATGTGTATGTAAGTATTTTAAGGATATCAATCCACAATACTGCTTGGATTTATACTGATGAGGTTGTTAACAGTAGTAACTTGATGAATGTTTAGGGTAAACTTAAAAGAAGGTGTATAAATCGAATTTCTCTATCGTTAAATGTAAACTGAAAATAAAGAAATTAAATTATTATAATTAAATATTACATAATATACACATAGAAATAAATCAATGTAAAATTAATAAAAAAATATATAATTGAACTTTTTTTCAGTTATGATTTTGGTTCATAAACAAAAGATGTTTTTGAATATTGAATTTTGAATTTTTACTAATTGGGGTTTTAGTGCTTAAAACTAATTTAAAAAATTTTTCGCTTTATTATTTTATAGATTAATATCATGTTTTATTCCACAGTTCTAGTCGCCGTAGTCCTTATTGTATCATTTATTCCTAAGCAGCACATTCTTTGAACTCTATCCAAGATCTTAATGTTTAATTTCACTTCCATCGAAGCGCACCATGCTACAAAGTGTACGATTTAGATACAGTGATCCTTCATTGCTCGTTTCTCATAATGCTGTGTATAACTCGATTTCCTATTAAGTAAAATACATAGATTTTTAACCCTTGTTTAGAAATCAAAGGTTGTAATTTTTTCAGTAATAACAACAAAACTCGGGTTTGACGGGATTGCTTTTCAGCCCCTTTGGTCGGGTCCAACTATGTGTTATATTTAAAATTTATTGAAACTAAAAGTGAACATTCAAAGCTAAATATTTGCATATAAAAATATGATTCGGCGTTTAAACACTTAATAATAATAATAATAATAATAATAATAATAATAATAATAATAAAAATAATATATATTTTTTATAACTCAACCATTAATTGTGTTATAGGGTATAATTACATTTAGTTGTTGTATCCCAAAATATTATTTTTATTATTTTTTTTTAATTTTCTCAATGCAATTAAATATAATTGATTTTATAATTAAATAAGTAAATGTAATTTTAAAGGGAAATCTATTGTAATTAATATTTTAACAAATGTTTTAATCTTTCAATAATTTTTTTTTGCAAAATCAGAAAACAATGAAAGATATACACAGATGGACAAAAGTCCATCCATAACACCTATAAAAAACTTTTATACTCATCCCACTCATTTAGATTATTATTTTGAGGATTATTTGATGAAGTTCGTTTCAAATGGTTACTTTGATAAGGAAACATGTAAAGGTTGTTACACGATATAATGATTTTATAGCTTAAACTCTAGATTTCTATAAATTTATAATAATCAAACAAAAATATTCGAAACCATTTTTTTAAATTCAATTTTTCGAATAACTTGAAAACCCTGCTTTATGAAAATGTCGTTTTTTCTAAAACACTAGTCGCCGTAATTTGCCTTTATGTAAGTTTGGAAGACCAAATAATATAAAAATAGGCTTAATTCTGCATAAAAACGCAAATTAGCAAGGAGAACCGAATGAAACGGCTTTTTTGCAAAATAACACATTTATAAAGGAGTAGACTTTTTAAACATTATTCATGACAGATGACGATGACTTTTGTCCATCTGTGTATATAGTATATATTTAAAAGTATAATAATTTATTTTCATTTAGTTAGAAATAAACGTTTTTTCTTGTCATGGGGATTTTTGTGGAATTTACCTTAATATTTTAATATTCAATAAATTTTAAACACTCATACATACATGCAAGTATAAATGTAAGAAATTAAAATAAGTATGTGTTAATTTTTATGGAACAAAGCTGATTTTATTAATTTATAAAGAAATCGAATTAAAGTAACATACATGCATATGTTTTCATTTATAAATAAAAAAAAGAAAGGGGAATAACATTATTTTCCAGACGACCAGAGGTGTTATTAATGAAAGTTCACATAGGGAAGTATTTGAATAGAAAAATATATCAAAATTGATATATATATATATATATATATATATATATATATATATATATATATATATATATATATATATATATATATATATATATATATATATATATATATATGTATATATATATATATATATATATATATATATATATATATATATATATATATATATATATATATATATATATATATATATTTTATTTTTTTATTTATATTTTTATATATATTTTTTTTCGTTCATAAGAAAAACCACTGTGTTTATGCGTATACTTTGTAGTATTTCATTATTTAATGTTTCATTATCTAAAAAAACAAAAAATTACAGTTTTGTGTCAAAATACTCAGAACTGAAACTTAAGAATAAAGAAAAAATGCTTCATACCATTTGTTTCTTTTATATTTATTATTTAAAGCTCTTAATCACGTTTCACTTTAAAATAAAATTTTATAATGTTGAAGAAATCAAAGAAGAGATTTTATATTTTTATTCTCTAGATAATATTAATTTAATATGAAAAAATACAAAGAATTCTGAAAGTTGCATTTATAAACAGAAAATGCGAAACACCTGTTTTAAGGTTACGAGTTCCTTGACATTCGACGAGTTACTAAAGTTAAAATCAGAAAATATACAAAACAATCTTACTGCTGACAAAATCGAAATAAAATTAAAAAAAATATATATAATAATAAATGTTTAACACCAACAAACACTACACTGGCTGCATACGATTACAGCAAATAAAAAAGCTAAAACAATAATAATTATAATTATAAACCACAATAAATAAAATAACACTCTATCGTTCGGCAAAAGAAGAGACGAATTAGCAACATATAATACGATTATCGCAAAAATGCTCAATATATATTATATGTCTATATATTGCCGTGATTGAAAAAGAATCTTAGAGAGAATTGAATCATGTAAGAGCCTGAATTATCGACCTTTTGTATTTGAACATTTTATATTAATTTCAATTTCAGAATTTCAGAATTTGGCCTGGTATTTGTTATTGTCCAGAGAAGTTTTCTATTTAAAACCAGCAAAATCGGTCCAGAAGATCTTTTGTTAAATTATCAATTCTGTAACACATTACCATACAAAAAATATCCAAATCGGTTAAAAAAAGAAAAATTATAGCTAAAAATATTACTAATGTAATGAATATTTATGTGTTCCGGAGTTATATTAAAAAAAAAAAAAAAAAAAAAAAAAAAACTTTAATATATTTTAAGTGTGTATGTATGAAATATAATGTATTTACTTCACAGCCATTTGCGTTGGGGGGTATTGAAGAGTCGAAATAGCCGAATATAGCATTCTTGTTTCTTTTAAATTAAAATTTAATTTAAAAATCGTGCAATGATCGGTTCCCAATTTAAATCAGAAATCGGAGAAAATCTTATTTACTCATAACTACTTTAAGTTATTTTAAATATTTTGTTTCTCTAATAAATTTATTTATCAGAATAAAAAACTCTTACTCACTCAATGGAGGTATTTGAATTCATTATCATGATGTCTTGTATTTGAAATTGAACATGATAAGAGTTATAAAGATAACGAATAAAATTTAGCATGGATCAAAAACAAACTGATCGGTTGGATATTTTTTTTTAAGTATTTAAAGTGGAAGTCTTTATTTTTGTTTGCTTTTTAAAATTTAGAATGAACACGACATTAAATTTTTTAATCTTTTTTACTTTTACATAAAAAATTTACAATTAAGTCTATAACTGTGAGCTCTAAAGCATGTAATTAGGACAAGTATAAAATTATAAATAAATTACATTATAGCAGATTTATAGCCGAATTTAGCATTCGTACAGGTAAAAATTAATAAATCGACTTTGATTTTGGTTTGTTTGAATTATACTTATAGACATAGTAACAAACAAATGTAAAATTAACATTGAAAAAATCTTGATTGCAAGCAACGTTGATTTTTATATAATTCATCAAGTTAATATATTGCGAGATTAATATATTATAATATTTGATCTATATATATATATATTTCAATTATCATAGATATAGTCGAAATGATCTTATTCGTACAAATACACTCACACATACAATCACTAACGTATACAATATATAAAAGATTGTCTTAAATAAAACACGGGAAGGAAAACCTAATGTCATAAAATCACCGATTTTATTAATAAAGTATATATGACTTAATATTATGACAAAATTTCGTTCTAATTTGTCGATTTATAATTGACAATTTTACGAAAGTTTTTTGTTTGAACTTAGAAGTTGCCTCAGATATTGGTAAATATCTTTTAATTACTGGAAACTTCTCAGGACTCTTATATATACTCAGGACAAAATTTAAGCCTCATTGTGGATGTGTGTCTTAGCATTACACACGGAATGACTAAATTAGTATACCCCGATAAAATCGAAAAAAAGTTGTGATTACAAAAAGGTATTATATAAAGATCAACTACTAAATTATTGATTTATTATTTGAAAATATTTAATTTAAAATTTTCTTCTATGAAGATAATTCAAATCAACTTCAATTGAATGATTTAGCGATTTATTTCGTTTTCAGCACACAGAAAAATATTTGACGAAGTTGATTTTAGACAAAATTGTGAATGTGATAATCATTCCATATTAAAATTTTAATTAATGAAAATATGTAAAATATTAAAAAAAAATCATTTATTGTGAAACAAATTTTATCTATAAAACAAAATTTTAACTGAAAAAAGTGTTTTTTGTTTTGTTTTGGGGAACTCATTCACTGTAATCACTTAGTATTTTCGCAAAATCTGTGGTAGTGATGTTCAAAAATCCATCTATTTTTTTAATTTTTAATCGATTTTTTGCAATATATTTAGTGCTTTAGCCATTTTATTTCTAGAATTTGAAATCAAAAGCATTTTAAAAGTAAATTTCAGTACAGTTTTATGACAATTAAGGGACAAAAAGTTAATTCTATTTAATAAAGATTTAATATTTTCAAGAAATTTATTAACTTTTTTATTCGATTTTCTTTTTTAGTTTTGTTAGGTTGGATGTAATTTATATGGTTTGACTGGAGTATTTAAATTTGGTTGAAATATAATTGTAGTAAATGTGTTACAAATAAATTATATAAATTATTTAATTATTAATTATTAATTTATGGTAAACGGAAACAAACAATAATTGTGGTTCATTTTATGATATTTATCTAAAGGAAATCGACAATTATATTGTTGTTTAAGATGTAAAGTCGATTTAATAATTAAGTAGTAGAAATATATATTTTTTTGTATGTATTAAAATTTTATAACTTTAATAAAAAGCTCATATTAATCTATTTTCAAAAAACAATATATATATATATATAAATAAATATAAATATATATATAATATATATATATATATAATATATATATATATATATATATATATATATATATATATATATTATATATATATATATATATATATATATATATATATATATATATTATTTTTGAAAATAGATATATATATATAATATATATTAATTATATTAAAATATAAAATATTAATATATAAAAATTATTTAAAAATATAAAATAATTTTATATAGAAGTTTAATAAACTAAATTAAAATATATAATAATAATATATTATCATATATTATTAATATATATTATATATATTTAATAATATATATAATACTATAATATAATATATATATAATTATAATATATAATAATTATATATATATATATTACTTCTAAGAATTAGAAGTTCACTTCATACACATCTCTTAAGCTTCCTTCTTTGTTAGCTTACAGACCCAAGGTTGCATTTATTCATTTATTTATAAACAAATTATAAAGAACTGATGTTCTTAAATGTCAAAGCGTTTTTTATCCTTTAATTTACTTAGTATATATATACATATTATATAAACACTTTCAAACATAAAGGCGCGATTTTCTTTTATTATTTTAAATAGAGAAATAGAAGTATTCCAATATTTATTCATACACACACGCAAGCACATATACGCAAAATTTCATATTTGAATAAATTATATTGTACATGACTTTATTTAGCAAATCATACGACTAAAATATTATAAACATTTATATAAAAAAGAACTTAAAACTGGACTAAATTTGTTTTCTGTTTGTTTGTCACTTGTGTAAGCAAAAAAACTTAAGATATTTTGTGGAGAGAGAAAAAAAGCACGTGGAAGTTGAAGACAAAAATCAATTTATAGATTATTTTAAATAATTGCTTAAAACATTTAATAATGATTTAAAAGGTGTTTTTTTTTGGTTTATTTTTTATAAAAATTTAAAATTTATTTTATTAAGTTTATTTTGAATGTCTTTGAGAACCGCTTTCGTTGCTTGTTTGTTTAATACTAGACTCAACAGCTGTTTTAATAATGACTATTTGCACGAATGCTCTGCTTAACAAATAATACAAATCGCAGTAGCATTAGCAGCAGAAGTTTTTGCTGCACACAACATCAACTTTTATTGTAGCGATGATTGCTACACGTAAGTACTTTAAACTCAAGAGATTTTTGTCACTTAATATTACATGAAGAAGCATCCCCTAAACACAAAAACACCTTCGTACTCACTCGCACACAATTTTAACTTAATTGGAAAATAAATTGAAATAAACTTAATTACGTCACGACACATAAGAGTCTGCCTATCCGTCAGATTTCCTGTTACTCACACAGACTATATGTCTGTCGGTAAACAATCATCCCACTTTTCCCCTCTTCCCGTCCTGTACCATTTCTCTAAAAGTTTATATATAAAATGTTAACAGCAAAAAACATTACCAAAAAAAAAAAAAAAAGATGCATTTGCGTTTTTCCTTTATACGTATGATTTAACTATTGTCGGTAGATAATAGAACATAATTTGAGACCCATTTGACTAAATAGTATTTATAGCATTTTGAGTGTTGATTCATTACGTTTGATTTCATTTGATTAGTTTAGTGTCGTATTTACATATTTAGTTAGTCGTTAAGTCAGTTGTATATTATACACAGAAACAAATAGTGGATTTAGGTCTCATTTTACTTCTGATTAAATAAACAGCCTCTAAATTGCATTAAATTGAATAATTTCTACACTTAAGGTGAATTAAAATCATATCACAGTTAAATTATTTGTATTTTATCTGTAAAATAGTATTATCTAAATACAAAAATAGAAATAAATAACAACAAAACGACCAACAATCATTCACACGCACTCGCACTCGCACTCGCACTCGCACTCGTACTTGCACACACACAACACACACACAACACACACTATCTTGTGGATTTTGCACAATTCTAAAATTTATAATTTCATTTATTCTGAAGATGTTTCTAAATTGAATTTGATTTTTCTCTGAGGATTGAGATTGTGTATTCCACAAAACGTTTCGAAGACAACTGAGCTTTTGCAAACCGTGTAACAAATATTTTATCCTTTTATAATATCTATTTAGTTCTTGTTTATTAACACTTTGGCGCCATCTTTAGTTCTGAGAGTGGTTGGTTGACTGGTTGGTCCATTCATTGAAGAATTCTCTAAATAGTTTATGTTTAGAACACGAAAAAAACACACACACACATGTTTTAGTCATCTGAATTTGAGCAGGAAAGTGAAAAGAGGGTGGACAATATGCATCAACCGCACCATGCAATTTTTAAATCATTTTAAATTGTGTACTTCGTAATTCACTTTAAGGGATGTTTTATTTTTTCTTAAGTTGCCATATTTACCACAAATCGTAACAAACAGGGAATAAATATTATTTAAAAACTATCTGTTCTATAAACTCATAATTTCATACTTTCATCGAATTTGGTATTTAAATAAATATAAATTCGAATGAAATATTTTATTAAATAATATTTAGTAAAATATTATATAAATTTTTTATTAATTAAAATTTATACATTAAGATTTATACGTTATGGTATTGTAAATTTAAAATTGCTTTTGGGGTTATCTTTCTAGAGTGGATTAGAGTGAATTAAGTATGCCATTCCGTGTGTAACTCCAGGATTGGATAAATATCCTACGTTTGATATTACTATTGTTCTGAAAAATTATCTAAGAAGATAAAAATTTATCGGAAACAACTTATAAACGATTCTCTCACATAACGAATTTTTTGATCCTTCAGCCATAATATTTTTCTGTATTTTTAGATTTTCTTTCCTATATAATAATCCAGAGATATTTCCATATATTTGACATAAGGTAATAATGGTATAATAACTAAGAAAGTTATAAAAATTATTCAATATCGAACATATGAAAATAATTTCAATTATTATTCTGATTAAAGTTGATTACTGCGCAAGTACAAACAAAGAAAATAATAAGCAAACTACATACAAGTACATATATATGTAAAAAACATTTCATTAATAACAAATAATTTTTTTATTATATATTAAATAAATTCCGTTATTAACGAAAATTCAATTCTATAAATTGATAATGTATACGCGAATATTTTTTTTTAACCGGCCGGCAAAGTTACCAACATTTATAATTATAATTAACATTTTTACGGTCATTTAAGAATTACAGTTAAAACAAAAATTTGAAAATTATATTTTAACGTAAGAAATAAATTAAATCATTGTATTTTGCTTTATCATTTGTATTTGCTAATGATTAATAAATATATTTATTCATTAATTGTTTATGTAAAGTAAATACTTTTCCTTCATACATACACATAAACATTTACAAACTTATATAACTCTGTTATATTTTTGGCTATAATTTTTTCTACATAGACGATTTTTGATAAATTTTTGGAATGGTAATGAAATACATGTAACTTCATATTTAATTTTAATTTTACCAAAATTCTTCGCCTGAACTTAGAGGTTGCTCCAGATATCGATCAATATCTTTTAATAAGAAAAAAACGATTTCGCTGGTTTTAAGTAGGAAACTTCTCAGGACTATAAGCCAAATTTTATTGAGTCAATTAATACGGATGTGAGTGTGTCAACAACAGACAGACGGACAGACATAATTAATTTGTCTCAGATGTTGTGTCAATGCAAGAATATATACGTTATGGGGTCTGAGAGTCCTTCTTAGCATTACACATGGAATGACAAAGTAAATATATCCACTTCGCCGCATGTGAAGGGTATAAAAATTTTATTATTAAACATAAATTTATACAAAGAATTTAATAAGTTTCATAAATAATAATTTTATAATATAATTTTCCATTCGATTTTTTATTTTCTTACTACTCATTTCTATCTGTTTGCAGTTGAAATTAAAAAGGATCTTTTCTTTAAATATTGGTGAGAGTGAATTTTGATTAATCGAATAAAACTTTCAAGGGTATTTGGGGTTTACTTACTTTCTTACTTACTGTTTTTTCGTCTTTATAATATATGTTATTTGAAATCATTTTGAAGATCTCCATTATTTTAAAGCCCCTAAATATAGGCAATATTTTTAATCATAGACAGAGAATCTATAAACGTGAATGATCACAACAAACATTGAAGTGTTATATTAAGTTAAGGTTGAAAAAAAAACAGAAATATTCGCTATTATTAGAAATACTTGATATATATATATATATATATATATATATATATATATATATATATATATATATATATATATATATATATATATATATATATATATATATATATATATATATATATATATATATATATATATATATATATATATATATATATATATATATATATATATATATTTAAAATTTAATATCAAAATTATTTTCTGCTAAGATAATTAAATATATTGCGAATTTTTATCAGACTTCGACCATTATTTTAATAATTTGGGGATTAAAATCTTTTTCTATAATAAAGTTCTATTCTTAAAAAGAACGAGAGCCCACAAACCATGGAAACACTGGTCCTGTTGGTATTACATTTTATTTTTCATTTTATACCCTTCAGCATCACAATTTTGATTGTGTATATAATCTTTGTCATTCTATATGTAACGCTAAAAAGGAATCATCTTCGACTCAACAATCAAAACAAAATCTGAGACGATTAAGCTATGTCCGTCAGTCTGTCTTCGCGCGCATTTGTGGTGTAGGGTATTAAAGATGCGACCTAGCTGAATGTAGCATTCTTATTTGTTTTTTACTTAACTTATGAAACTGAAGATTTCTCTAACTTAATTTCATCGAGGTAGAAATAGCAATTAAATATATTGAAGTTCTGAATGTGATTATTTTTCATGTTTATAAAACTTTCAGAATTTTCTTTTGTAAATGCAAAATAATTTATTAATGTTAATTTTCTAAAAAAACCCAAAACAAGTTTTACATTAATCTCATTCGTTTTTATTTTATTTTCTTTATATTTTTAAAAGTTGATGTCTTTTTTTATTTATTTATTTTTTTTAATTTTTGTTGCTGTTTTATATAAAAACTTGTATATAATGATAATTATTGTCGACGAAAATAAGTGTAAAAGTAAATTTCACTTCTAGTTTTATTTGATTTGATTTAATTTTTTTTTTATTTTCTACAATTTCAAATTTCTTGCAGAGTCATTTAAGAAGATAAAATTTATAGATCCCTAAAGAAAAATATAGTATTTCGAAAAAAGCATTACTTATAAAAAATATTTTAAATTTTAATTATGATCGCTCACCAGAAAGCTAAAACTTCTAATCAACTGTTTTCCAATAAAAAAAGAAAAAAATTGATTGGTCTTGGAGGTACAGATCGGCAACATCGCCTTAAGTGAATTTGCTTTCCTAGGTGAACGGCAAATTGAATCGTTCAATATGTTTCTATATATTTTAATTATGTTTTTAAAAATATTTTTTTTCCGATATGGAGGTCATATCGAAACAAAATGACAGACAAAACGATCCAGTTTATTATTCCAAAGATTCTGCAACTCACATGTAGTTCTGCTATTGTGGTAAAAGCTTTTAATGTGATGCAGGACTTCAAGAGTTTTAAAAACGTTAATATATTTTATGCTTTCACAAAAGTTTTGCTGCTCTTGCAAATAATTAGACGTTTTTTTCAGTAACTTACAAAAGTTTCGTTTTTTTTTTTATCAAAAGAATATGAATTATATAGAACGTGCATCTTATACAAAAATAAAAATATTTTTCAAAATTTTTCCTGATGCGGGGAGAAAACACAAAAGGGAGTGTCATACAAATAAGAGGGTAAAAAAATCGTTGTTCTCATCGTAAAAACTTGTAAAATAAATCGAAAATTGAATAAAAATGTCAAATTTCTGAGAACAATTATGATAAAAAAGTATATGTGTGAAAATCATTTTTCGGGCTCATACATTGGCGGAAAAAATCAAGGCAGATGCCATACACAGTTTAAATTTTGATGAAGTGAAGAAGCTATCGGAAGTTTTTTTTTAACTTAGAATTAACATAAAGTATATTGATCTTTTAAAAAATTACAAAAAGAAATATATATATATCTAAAAGATGAACTAGATCTGTCAAAAAGATCTTAGAGAATCTTCAGATACTTTAGACAATCTTAGTACTGAAATCATGATCTTTCGTAAACTTTTGTTGAACTTTCGACCAAAGGAATATTGTGAAGAAATTAAAATTTTAGCACAAAATATATTTTATAAATCCCAGTCCACATATTTTTCCTAAAAAATAAATTAAATTTAAGGTTGTTTCATGTATCCACGTTGAATTGCTGGGTACCTAAAAAATTTCTTCAACCTGGCTTTAATGCCTTTGAATCCGTAAATCAAAAGCTCTCTGTTGAATGTGCGAGATTCTAAGCATTTGGTTTTAATTATGGATAATGTAAGTTTGATTAGGAAAGCTTTATGAAAGATTGAGCTTAATGGACCAAATTGCGATGTAATTCGTGCTATAGCCATATATTCGCAGATTATTTTTTTGGATATATCTTTGATATTGAACTTGTTGCGATGGGATATTTTGTTGGATACTCAGCATTTAAACTCATTCCAAAATTAAAATGCGAAAAATGTAACGTCGAACTGTGAAAGATCGATGAAGTTCAAGCAACTCCAAGCGAGTTTTTTATATATTTTAAAAAATTATCAGTCACTAACAGATTTTAGATATATTTTTAAAGAACCATTATATTGATCGAAAATTCGAATTATATACGGGAGTCATGAAAATTAATTATTCGGTAGTAAATAACTATAACTATTTTACACTTGGAGAAGTCTAATGTACAGATATTTTATGAACGTACAAACATATATTTTTTGTTATTGGTTGCAACGATGATGACAATAGCAAAATTCTGTCATCTCAGAAATGAAAATAAAATAAAAAACAAAATAAAATGAAATTATAAAAGAAAAACTAACAACGTAAACAAAGCTTTACTCGATACAATAACCAACCGGCCAACGGAACAGAAATTAATTGAAGCCACAGACTCATACCAAACAATATTTCTCTAGACACCAGACACTCATTCGTATTTATACCGTCGTCGACAATCAAAGTTCGCGGAGTAATTCACTTCAAAACGTGTGTACGTATAAACTGCGTGTAAAAAGAAAGAAACAAACAAATAAATAAAATAACAAACAGTGTAAAAACAACAGTTAATAATACTACAGTGTGTAAAAATTTTGGCCAACAAAAATATTTTTCTGCAAAAAGTAGAAGAAAAATATTCAATCAGCAGCTGTTTTTGAGAAGGAAAAAAAACTTAAAAAAGTGAGAATGCGTGTATATATATATATATATATATATATATATATATATATATATATATATATATATATATATATATATATATATATATATATATATATATATATATATATATATATATATATATATATATATATATATATATATATATATATATATATATCATTGAAGCGGAAATTCAACAAAACAGAACATAACAAAAACAAAAACAAAACCAAAAACAAAAACTTTTTAGTTACGTCTTTTTTTATTTTGACTCTCAAAGCTTGTTTGGTCAAAGAATACAAAACATATTATTCATATACTGATGTTTTGGCTCATAAAATGGTAATTTAAATGATTTCTGAAGGCCAAGTATTCTTCCCGGGAATAAAAGAAAAATGTTTGTCTTCCTGGGAATTCCCGGGAATAAATTTGAGTGTCGTATATTCTTTAAATCTAAAGTTTTTATAGTTTTCTAATGAAAAATGCTTAAATTTTAGTAAAAACGAGAAGGAATCCCATATTCGACTCTGACGAACCTTAATATCCTCCACTTAAATATTATTCGTCATTCATGAAATTTCGAGCCGAATTCCATTAAAATACTAATACTTTTTTATGGAGAATGGAGAATTATATATGAGCTATAGTTAAATAAGAGTGAGATATATTTAAGAAAATTAGAAAATTTTTGTGCTGAATTTTGGATGGAATTAATCCATATCAAATAGCTTAACCCCCGTGATAGGGTCTAATGTGGGTCCTATAACCAAATATTCACTAATTTTCGATTATATAATAACATACATTAAAGACAGTGAAAAAATAAATTTGCCGAATTAAAAAAAAAAAACTGTTCCTATATAAGAGTTCATTATGATATTTTATTGTTATGATCAAATTAAGTCTCAGATTAAGTCTAAACTATGTTTTTTGTTGGAGCAATATAAGAGGTTTTAAATAGGAAATTGCTAAGAGCAATAACAAAAATCTGGCCAAATTTCTTTATATTCTTAGAAGAATCCTTTTGGAGTTACAGATGGAGACAATACACCTTCTTCTTCTGAATTTCCAGGAAAAATCCCGGGAAATAAATGTAATAAACATTTTTATATGAATACAATTTCCTCTCCTTAATCATTGCATATATTAGTCATAGCTTTATTCAGAGACATATAGTATATTTTTCAACGAATCCGCTTGAATATATAATTCAACAATATGGATTATGTAATAAGATTTGAAAAAACTATTTTCCAAAAATGAAAACTTTGCAAAAAGCTGGAAAAGGAAGAAAGAACTTACCAAAAATTTGTTTGCCTCTGATTAATTTATAAGCTGCAGAACTCAAACTTTCTAACGCCATGTTTATTTTCCATTTTAACAAAAAAATAAAATTTTAGAAAAAAAAATTCTTCCAAATTATAATCTTCGAATTCACGATATATTTTTTTCATTATAATAATCGATTTACTACTATTTTATATGTTTTATTTCTATTATTATATTTGTAATGTTGTAGATGTTGTCAGATATCTTATATATTTCTCTAGGGCACTTAGTTTGTTTGGATATTTGTGAGTTTCTTCATGTTGACTGTTATCATTCGAATGCCGGTCTTCAGTTTTTAATTTAACATTTTTTGGAAATTTCAAAATTCTCCAACTTTCCGAATAATAGTTTGATTCTTTTACCCACCAACGCGCAAATTGTGAGTGGTACTATATCTTCATGAGTTATTTCATAAAATATAAAATGAATTACAAAAAGTTTTATTTTTAAGAAGGCAACAAAATGTATCCCTAATTCAAGAGTATCTAAAAAACCTTTTTCTCTTTTCCATTTTTTTTTAATTTTGTTTCATGATCATTTATGAATTTACTCTTTAGAAAAAAATCTATTTTTTTATAATACTTTCAAATTATGATGTAGGGTGCAACATAAGCCAACTACTACATTTGTACATCTATGAATTACTACTTACCTATTTCATTAAATATATGTTTATGTAAAGCGTAAGAAAGATTTAAATACATTTGCATATGTTGAAATTTAAGTCTGTACTCTATATTTAATGTGTAGACACATATTCGGAATACTTACGACAACAATTTAATGAAACAAAAAAAAATAAAAAACCTGTTGCATTAATAGTTCCTACTGGGTCAGTGGAGCGTGTTATAAGTCGTCTTTATATTTAAATGAAATTAACAACTTACTATTGGCAGCAGTATTTTAATTTTTTTATTTCCATTTTAAACATCGTGTAGAATTTAAAAACTAAATAAAACTAATTAAATAGTGACTTGGTTAGTTAGTTAGTTTATTTTATTATATTATAATTACACTTTGTAGTTTTTTTTGTTTTGCAAAATTTTAGAAAATGTTTAAAAATATTAAAAATGTTGTTTATAATTTTTAATTGAATTTGAAAAATTTATTTTTACAATAATTGACATAATAAACAACTTTATCGTGTGATTTTTTTACTTCTACAAATTACTGTTTCATTGGTGGAATATAATTAAACATAATTTGAAAAAATATATATAAATAATAATTTTTTTAAAAGATTTTAACAATAATAACAACATTAACAATATTAAATACTTTCATTTGATCGTATCGATTGTTAATACGTCGAATAATTTAAAATGTTTACAGGAATTAAAAAACAAAAAAAATATGATCATTTTTTTGAAACAAGTGTTTCATATCAGATATCTTCATTTCTTATTTTATTTATTGTTATTTTTTTATTATTATTATTATTATTATTATTATTATTATTATTATTATTATTATTTTAAATTAACATTTTTGTGAAATTCATTAATCAATTTTTAGGTGCAACATTTAATTGTGTGCGAAATTTATGTGTGTTGAAATTTTATGCCACACACAAGTTATAAACAATTATAGTCATTACAAAAAACTTTCTAGTTTTTAGAGAAATTTCAGGTTAAATTAGTATTATCTTCTTTTTTAATCAATTTCGAGATTTTATTCTTTATTTCTATCTTCAAATACTGTGGACACTCATTTCTTTTCAAAGAGAAAATCACTTGCCCGAGGCTGATCAACAAAACGTGTTTAATCACTTTAAGGGTATTTTTTATTTGAATGGATTCACAAACATGAATTCATGGAATATTTTTGGGAATAAATAAAGATGGGAAAAAACTGATTGAAAGAGATTTCATAAAAAGTACATTAAAATATTTGAGGTTAATAAAATTAAATGCGAATGAACAAAATGAATTAATATAACAACAATATTAAAAAAGGAATATAACAAATTTTGTTCCGTATGGTATAAGTTTTTAAAGTGATACAGTCGTAATTTAAGGGAACTAAAAATACTATAAAAGTCTTAAATAGGATTTACGCTATTAGAGAATAAGTAAACATTTGAAAATTCGATTATTACAAAACGTAAAAAATAATGAGACAAAACAATTTTTGGCAGATTCGCGATATTTTTCAGATTCTTATAAAATTTTCAGTTTTTGAAAAATCTGAATTTAAATTGCATTGTTTTAATTATATAAAAAAACGTTTATTTATAAGTAAGAAACATACTAAAAAAATTCTTACTTGATTGTTTTCAAGTAATCACGTACTTGGATAAAGTGCAGCTTTGCCAATTCTTAAGGAGCCTTAAAAAACTAAAATAGGATATGGACAATAATTGCCACTTTAAATATTTCAGCTCTAAATGTGTAAATTTAATTAAGATATTCCTAGTGGTTCAAAAATTATCGAATCATTTCTCGAAAAATCGATTAAGGCACATTATGCGAAACGTTCATACATAAGGTATCTTTTAGTCGTTAAGAACAAAATAAATTGAATTGTTTAATTAATTTGAAGTTTATTTTATAATTCATTTAATTATTTATATACAAAAATACTTTATTTTTCAATTTCAGTTATAATATAAAACTACACGAGGAAACTGATAATACGGACGAACAATAAAGTAAAATAACTACAACAATTAAAATAATAATAACAATAATAATAAAAATGTAATTACAAAATAAGAAAATTAATATAAACAATTCTGATAATAAAAGTTAAAAAAAAATGACAAACAAACAAACGAAGAATACGAATTTAAATTACACGGATAAATATTCAAATTAAATTAATTTTAATGGATCTAAATAAACAACTTAAATAACAACATAACCAAAAAATAAGAAATAAAATAAATTACAAAATTGACATAAAAAATATTATACAAATGTAACTTAATAATATTTAAAATTAAATTTTAAGAAATTAAAAAAATAATAATAACAATATAAAACAATGTCTATAACCGATAATTCTAATAAAAAAAATTTGGATGATTCTTCCAATATTATAATTTATCATCCCCAAACAAACAACTTTAGTACAACAAGATCTTCAGTTGAGAAGACCAAATCATTTAAATCGTGCACTAAAAAAATATTTGAAAATTCCCGTTCTTCGGATAGTGGAAAAAGCAGCAGTTGCAGTCCGATTTTATTAGATTGTAGTTTTGATAGTGGTATAGCTGGCATTCTAGTGGATAATAGTGATATGCAACTACACAAACGCATTCAACAGTGGCAATGTATTCTATTAGCATTGGAACGTGATCGAGAGTATTTTTTTTCAATACGACATCGATTGAGGTAAGTTTTCATTTAAACGCTTCAAATCTATTTTACGGGCAAAAAGTACAAATAGTTTCACGTTCGTTACACTTGATTTGTTTTTTCTTGTTTTTTTTTCACAGTTTATTAATTATTATAGTTTTAATTTTCAAATGGGTACAAATATTTGGGTGTAAAATATAAATTTATAAAATTTTATAAAAAACACTTCATCTGTGCTTACGTCTGAATCTGAGTTCTAAAAAAATTTAGAATTGAAAAGAGCCCAGATTCGATTTGTTCAGAATTTTAAATTCTAAACTGTGAAATAAAGAAAAACACAAGAATCTATACTCTTCTTATTTTGCTTAGTTCACCGTAAACATTTTATATGTCAAAATGTATGCAGACATGTCTATGATTCAAAATTATACATTAGAGTGATTAAAAATTTTATTAAAAAAAGCGAAATTGTCAGCAAACCCTATAACCGTTTTAAACATCTTTAACGAATCTCAACTTCCTATGTTTATTGAACTCAGAGGCTACACTCCAATTTGTGATCATATTATATCAAATGAAAACTGAATTAATTTACATAAAAGCATATTTTAAAAAACAAAATATAATAATATAATAATAAAATTACTATAGTCTATGTGAAAATATTTCTGATATTATCGTGGCAACTATCGTGTTCTTAATATGAACCTTGAATTTAATTAACTTTTGTAATTTTCTTTTTTTTCTCTTTATTATTTGTAAAATATATTGTGAGTCACTCTAATACACATACATTTAATGTATGAGTGCATTTGACATACATGAATGATTAATATTTACAACATACTAGAATAATCAGTTCACCAGGTTAAATCCACTCTGTACAATTGCAGACAAAGTCACATGATGTCTAATTTTCGTTTTCTTCTCAGATTTACATTATTTTTATATATATTTTTGTTGCGATAATTTTGTTTCCATTTTGAAATTCCATTGTTGTAACTGTTAAAAATAAAAAGACAAAATAAATAAAATTGGTGTCAAATTGTGCATAAAAAATTAAAAGTTTTCAAGTTTTAAAACAATTGCAATAAAAATAAATAAATTGTTGTTATATTTTTTCACTTAAAAAAAAAAAAAAAAAAAAAAAAAAAAAACTATTGTTACAAATACGTCTATAATTTAAGTGTAAACGTATAAGTGACATTAGGGTGATACCAATTTAGTTAAATCATTATAATAATGTAAAATTTTGTTCTGAAACGAAGTCGACAACAAAGTTGAATATATATGATGTCAAGAAATGCTCTGTATTTGGACGATTACAGGGGACATATAACGAAAACAATTTTATTTTTTTTTGAAAATTGAATTTACATTTAAGGTCGCTTTTCACGATGCTGAGAGCGGTTATTATTAGTTTTGATCGATACTGAAATAAGTCTCATTTCAGAACAATGTACAATATTTTGAATAAGATAATTAATTCATAAATGTCATAGTAAATGTTAAAAAAAGAATCACTGGGAAAGTAAAACCCGTTTAGTTCAAGGGAAGTGGCAACGGATTGCACCGGGTATTTGCAAGTTTTTAAAAAAAATTATCTGTATTCATAATGAATTCAAAATATTAAAACTTATAAAAATAAACTAACAAGTATTATTTATATGGATCGAACTCTTAATTAGCTATGAAAATATTTTCTATTTACAGAGCTGGAAAGTTGCTACACTTTTAGCAAATCATATAAGCATTTTCAAAGAATATGACGAATAATATTTTGTGCTATCACATTTCTTTGGCGGTGAAAATATTTTCACATTTTCAGAATCTATTGTTGCCTTACAGATTCAGACTTAAGCTTCTTAATTAATTTTTTCTTCGAAATTTTGCAAGAACATGAATGAGTTGAACATTTTCAATATTTTGAAAAAGTTCAAATAATTCATAAAATGAACAATTAGATTTATGTTTTTTGTTTTGTGATAAAAGTGATAAATGTTTCACATACTATCATTTTGTCTATCTGTCCAACTTTCCAACTGTCCAACTGTCCCTTCCAATGTCTATCTTATGGCTAATTATTTTACCTCTTTATTCCATATGTTTACATATTTGTATTTTTTAAGGGATGGACTTAATAATTGAATGTTGACAGACATTTCATATGAAGAAGACAAATAAATGTTCAGTTCCGTAATTGTAACAAGACTACAACGCACATAATTTTTTGTGTCTTTTCTTTAACAAATTAAGTTAAATATATAAATTAAAAAGAAATACGTAACAAATATAACATAAAAAACAAAATATAAAATAAAAGTTTACATTTTTAAAGTTTATTTTCGAATAAAAGCAAAAAAAGTTTAAAAGAAAAAAATCGCACTTTTATGTGAATTTCTTAATACAATGAATCCACCACTGTCATTTCATTCATTATAACAACAAACAAAATAATAAAAAAATAAATAAATAAATAAAGCCACACACTCACAAATAAAACTTTATTTAATATTTATTTAGATACACACATATATGCATAATTTTATAAAATCTATATGTATTTGTGTTAAATTACATTTTCTTATTTTATCAGTAAATGACTGACGCTTATCAGAGAACAGGAACGAAAAAAAATAATAAATAAATAAATAAATAAATAAATAAATAAATAATTAAGAAGAAGAAATAATAAAATAAAATTAAATTATAATCAAGCTAAATTTCAAAAAAGGTGTTACATTAAGGCTAAAACTATTAACGAGTTGATATCAACCAAAAAATAAAAACACAAAAACACAATTTATATTTCAAACGTCAGTTTTAATAATTTAAATACTAAAAAATTGTGATTTATATAAAAAAGAAAAAAATATATAATAAAAATAAATTAATAAATAAATTTAGTGAAAAATATAATAATATCTATCATGCGAAAATAAACGAATTCGAAACGTTTTATATGAATTTTAATTTATGAAAATATCTAACAGTGTTGCCAGCACTAAACGACAGTGAGAATTATAATAAAATGAAATAAAATAAAAAATAACAAAAACAATAAATTGCAAAATTATGTAAATTACAGAATAGAATTAAAAAAAAAAAACAAAACAAAACAAAACAAAAACCATTTACATTCGTACACTTGACCTAAATTTTAAAATTTAAATTATTAATAAACAAAAAATTAAATTAAAAAATATTTAATAATTGTTATTAACTTATTGTAGTTATTAACGTTAATTTTTTACTATTTTAAGTGCAAATGGACCGACCGTCAAACAATTTGTTTTAACTCGTATTAGTTGTTGTTTCAAAATGTTTGCGTAACTTTTCATTGATGGAATTAGCAAAAGAAATACTTATGAATGTTTGTACATTAGAGTGATTCAAATTTATGAATACTTCAATTTATGAAAGAGAAAAATTAACAAATATAAATTTCAACTTTGTTTTTAGATTTGAATAGGAGTGTATTTTTATATGATTTGATGATTTTTAAATTAATTTAAAACATGTACGTTTATCAATTAAATTATAAATTTTCCCTTTCCCCATAATTTAGAATGAACTCACTAACAGTCTTCCGCTTGAACATACCAATTTTTCTATCCGATAAAAGCTATATGACAATATCTTATTAATAAAAATTCTGATGTTTATATCCGCCACAAAATATATTCTCTTTAAAGATAATTTCGACAATTTCTTATTTTTTAAGTGTAAAACATAACCCGATTATGTGTAAAAACATCATTGAAAACATAGTTGATTTGAGATTAATTAATATTTTATAATTCAGTGCAAATTAAACATTTTTATGCAAAATCATAACTGCATAAATGTTAAATTAACTTCTATAGTTAAAAGTGAATCCAGTTTTTGAGAATTTTATTTCCTGAAATATTTCTATAATATTACAAATTGACATCAAAAGATTCTAATATGTACAATATTATTTCACCTAAAACTTAAATAAAAAATTAAAATTGCTTAAAATCAACTTTGCTCAAAGTTAATTTTACTTCAAGTGTTTTTTATAAAATATTATTTGTTATGTTTTCTAATAAACTAAATACTTTTATACGATATTGTTAAGATAGAAATGAAAATTTGGATTTCTCCGATTATTTCTACGAGCTGTAAAACTAAAACTTTCCATTTCTCTTCTTATTTTTAAGAGCCTAAATTATTTTCGAGAAAATGATTGCACCACAATTGTAGTTAGATTATTTTCATAAACTTTTGAATCACTCTAATGTAATGTATATGGATTTTTGTTTTTTGCTTAAATTATTTTTATTATTATTATTATTATTACTATTTTTTATCATTTCACTACCGAAATAAAATATATATTAAATATATATCGATTTTTTTAAACCTTTCAATTTCCATTTTAAGATGTTATATTACGGAAATTCAATGTTAATGTTGAAAATAAATTAATCATTCATTAAAATACTTAAACTTTGAATTTAAAAAATAATATGATAAATATTAATAATGTCTTTAATTTCAAACTTTCATAGAATATTAGTTTTTCGAGATCTTTAAATATTATTGAGAGAAAAGTCTATACTTTTTAAAATTAAACATTCCAAAATTTATTATTTAAAGAAAATTTAATAGATCTAAACAAATTGTTTATTTTGTCCATTAAAATTTATTTAAAAATGATAATTAAAGCTTTTTGTTAAATTTCTTTGGCGCTTATCTAACAGTGATAACATTTTCACCATTATTATCAAATCAAACAATAGAAAAAAATATATATATTTGTTTTTCTAATTTTTACTTATTCACAAAAAATAATTAAGATGAAAATGAAAAAAATAAAGTAAAAAAAAAATAAAAATGAAAAATGTATTAAGATACAAATACAAGTATGTATTTCGTATTGTGATAAAAGATAAAAAGAAACAGTAAAAATATTTTGATGAGAATGACAAAAATCATAATAAGTACGGAAAACACGTGATTTTAATTATAATTATTTTTTTTAAATACCAATAATTATATTTCCTTTAATGTTTTATTTCAGTTACAGTATAAATAATTTAAATACTTTATATATAATTGTGATATAATTAATATTAATAAAAAAACAATAAGATTAACTAAAGTAGTAAGAAAACAATAATTATTTACTAATGAACAGTTTTGCTTTAGATTTAAAGAATTTTTATTTGCCCAAATTAAATAAAAAAATTGTTCGTGATCAAATGAATATTGTAGAATTTCCACCAGTACGTTATAATAATTTAATAGCTGGTATTTCAGCTGTTATCGGCGTAATTGGAGGTGTTTATCTAATAACAAAAACAACAAATGATATTCTTAGGTAAGATATTCGCTATAATACTTTATAAGCATAACACTTAACCCGTTTTGAACCACTGTTGCGTTTTCGCAAAAGTAACATTTTACATACTCTATAAGCTTCATGTGTGTGTATTTAGTTTGAAATATCAACTTTGTGATTAAAACAAATTTGGATTTCCGGAAATTGTTTTCCAATAAAAAATTAGGTTTCTGTATCTCTGACAAAGTCTGCCACTTGCTATTTAGCCTTCGCCTGCCTGATAGATAAATAAATTGATAGATAGATATAGATATAGGTAGATAGATAGATAGATAGATAGATAGATAGATAGATAGATAGATAGATAGATATCTTTCGTTCGCATAGGTTTATGTTTAATTTTTTCTTCACTACTGATGTTAAGACAAAACTTTCTAATTTTGAGCTATGATGTCCTTTTTTTTGTAAATTTGAAACTATTAAATATTTTTGTAACGAATTGGATATTCTTAAAGTGTTTTTAAGTAACTTTATTTGATTAAAAATATATATATATATATTACATACGTATAGACCTTATAATTCTCTACAAAAAATACTCTTACAGAATATAGGGATTCTGTACAAAATTCTAAATAATTTCTGTGTAAGAATCATATACCTATGTGGGTTCAATAAACATTTATATCATTTTGAAATAAACATTTTGGAAAAAATGGGATTTTTTCTGATTTGTTTCATTTTTTCACTCTAATATTAGCTATACAATTTTTCTCAGTTCTGAATAAATTAATATCAAGTTAATCTGAAGACATTAGAGAAACAGTTTTCCTTTTTATGAAATGAGGTAAAAAATCTAATAATTTGTACATCGGTTATTTTTTCAGTCAGGCGAAAGGTAAAAAGCCAGATTGGCATTCGAATCGTATTTCGCATAGATGACAATTATACAAATTTATAGAAACCCAAATCAGGTTTCTTTCGTATAAGAAAATATAGAAAATCAGGCTATTAATTTCTTAAACAGCAGGGTTAATGAGTTTCCTCTTAAGTAACTGTGTGATTTAAAGACTGCATGACCGACTGGCGGAAGCCAAAAATTATTAAACAATTTGTTTAATAATTTCAGACGAATGGATGTCTATATTATTTAATACAAACAAAAAATTATTTTATTGTCAATTTTATAGCTCTACTAACTACAGATACATAACAAGACAACAACGCCAAAAAAAGCAACAATTTTTACATGAGGTGCTGCCTGTAACTGTCAATTTTTATTTAAAACTAAAATTCAAATAAAGACAAAGACATAAATGAAATGGGAAAAAGACAAACGTAAAATGTTAACTGTTGAAAAAAACATAAGAAATATGTCACACACACATACATACATACATACATACATACATACATACATACATACATACATACAAACATAACAAACTATTGCAACAAATAATAAGTAAGAGGGAAAATATTAAAAAAAAAATATATATATATATATATATATATATATATATATATGTATATATATATATATATATATATATATATATATATATATATATATATATATATATATATATATATATATATATATATATATATATATATATATATATATATATATATATATATATATATATATATATATATATATATATATATATATATATATATATATATATATATATATATATATATATATATATGGCAAGTGTTTTGGCATCATTTATGATCCATTTACTTGCCAATTCCTCATGTTGTGGACAACTGTCACTGATAATATTTCAGAGATCCAACGTTATCAGCAGACTTTTTATCTGTGTACACCACGTTGAGTAATTTTCAAGGCTCAACTTTTCGATACTTCTTACACTGGTTGACATTTCTTCAGCCTTGTTTTTACATGGTACAAAAAAATTTAGAACCTTTACACGTTTTGAATTTCGTGTCTAACCTCTAACCCTAATATACGATTTTTGCTGAACCTGGATTCTGGGCCCATAACATCTGTTGGAAAAATGTTCATTCCAATGATTTACGTTTTGATTTATTTATTATTAATAATAATTTTCCATTGTGCATAAATAAACATTTGGAAGTTATAATTGCCATGGTTGTCACTTCTGGAAGATTGTGGGAAGATTTTCCCAGATTTACAAAAACAAAATACATTATATTCGCCACTTGATCTTTTCCGAGTATATAAGGAAGTGTCATCCAGAAGTTCTCTAAAATATTTTAAAGGAATTGCAAAAACAAAACTCATTATTAATTAAATTTGTGTTTTCTTTATTGTAATTTCTGAATAGAAATAGAAATTCTATAGATGAAAATAATTTCTGCATAGAAAAAGAAAAGATGAAGAATGTATCATATAAAGATTTACAATATGTATAATATTTTAAAGTAATTTAATCATAAAATATATTATTAATATTGAACAATAAAGATTTTAAAGTCAGGAGAGTTTCCGACAAGGCGATGAAAGACATTCAGATGAAATTTGTTAATTAATTTTAAATATTTGAATTTATTTATATAATTTTAAATGTAACAAATAAACATTTATTTAAAACAATTGTGCACATTTCATTTTGGGATGCAAAAAATTAAGCAGTAGTGCCTTCTAGGACACTTCTAGAAGTATCCTAGAAGGCACTTTTGAAAATGTCTAAGAAATCACTTCTGCAAGTTTCTTAGAAGGTGTTCTGAGACTATTGTAGAAGTTTCTTTTTAGCCACTTGCATAAGATTCTTATAAGTCACTCTCAGAAATTTATTTTGAGTCATTTCCAAAAGGGTTTTTTAGAGTCATCTGAAAGTCACTTCGATGAGAATGGGGTTTTCCCGACTGAAGATGATTTTTATGATACTTTAAAGATATCTTCGGCAATAAATATCAACTTATGGAAGACTCTTCTACTTCTACTTCTACTTCCGCAACAAAATATGTTGGCAGGTTATATACATTTATAAATTTATGAAGTTTTGTAACATATTTATACATATTTATATTTTTTTTACCAAATTGCAAACATTTCTTTTCGGTTTTATATGCAGGTATTAACTATCATTAATGTCCATCATCATAAAATACATAAAATGATTATGAAATATTTTTGTTCATAGTTCGTTGTTTATTTTTTTTAGTATAATAATATATATATATATATATATATATATATATATATATATATATATATATATATATATATATATATATATATATATATATATATATATATATATATATATATATATATATATATATATATATATATATATATATATATATATATATATATATATATATATATATATATATATATATGTACATATGTATATAATATTTTATTTTATTTTTTTACATTTGAAAGGTGTTAATTGTTCAACAACCGGAAATTTATAAGTTTTTTTTCTTTTTATCCAAAAAAGTTCAAGAAATAAATTATGAATAAATTATGAAGGAAAAACTATTTATGATTTCTTATGGTAAAGAGGAATGTTTATGGATTTATGATTTTATAGGAAAATATTTGCAAATATAAATATGACCATTAAAGTTATTGTTTAAAGACTTATTGAATAAAATATATTATAATCATAAAGACGAAGAAAGCGATTTAAATTAATTCTTAAAACTTAAAATTTTAATTCCAAAAAAAGTAAAATAATATTAATTTAAATTAATGCCGTCATCACTGTGTAAAATATTTAATTTATATGTCGTTCATTTGCTCCAAGATACTTATTACTAAAAAATATATATTTTTATAAATAATTTGTACACAAACATTTAGTAAAATATACACTACTGATGTTGAGACAAAACTTTCTAATTTTGAGCTATGATGTCCTTTTTTTTTTGTAAATTTGGAACTCGTAAATATTTTTGTAACGAATTGGACATTCTTAAAGTGTTTTTAAGTAACTTTATTTGATTAAAAATATATATATATATTACATACGTATAGACCTTATAATTCTCTACAAAAAAAATACTCTTACAGAATATAGGGATTCTGTACAAAATTCTAAATAATTTCTGTGTAAGAATCATATACCTATGTGGGTTCAATAAACATTTATATCATTTTGAAATAAAAATTTGGAAAAAATGGGATTTTTTCTGATTTGTTTCATTTTTTCACTTTAATATTAAGTATTTCTTTCTGGGCTATAAAATTTTTCTCAGTTCTGAATGAATTAATATCAAGTTAATGTGAAGACATTAGGGAAACAGTTTTCCGGCAATCCCTATCGGAATTTTATTAATTTTCAAATACTTTTCTTCAGTCAAATACTTATTTTCAGCAAAAAAATGTCAAAGCTAGAATCATCAAAAAAGTTCGATAATTGTATAGCTGGATACATTTACTAGATACATACTTAAAAAATCTGTAATTGACCAAACGTCTTACTGAAAGAGTGAATTCTTTAAACAACTTTTCCCAGAATTGAAATTTTGGTAAAAATGTGGGAATATAGTACATATACAAACTACATAGTGTGGTTTTTAATTGAAGGCACTTTTAAGGTTTTCACTAAAATATTCAATTAAATTTTTTTCTATCCGCCATGATTGATAATATGTAATATTTTTCATTCTGAGTGTTACGTGAGGAAAATAATATTTGTGTTCGTAAACATCATATTCTGAATCGATTTTGCTATCTCCGTCTGTTTTAGACATAATCACCTCAATAAAAATAATTAAATGAAACTTTTATTCAGCAAAATAAAGTTCTTTAGTGAAAGAGATATAGAACAATAATTTAGATATATGCATTGAAATGGATTTAAAAAAACTAAACTCTAAATTTCTATTGAATAATATTATTTCTATAAATTTATTTTAATCAAACAAAACCTGATAAACCGGTTTTTTGACATAAACCTGTATTCGAAATTTTTTGAAAAGCTCGAAAATCGTTTTTTCGAATACACTAGTCATTAAATTAGTGACAACTCTGTCCATATTATTTTCAAATCTAATAAAAATATCGCAATTTTTATTGAATTTATTACATTTTTTTTTACAAAATTTCAGCGAAAATAAAAAGTTTTGATTTTTTAATGTATTAAAAAATTTAGTTTAGATGTTTTATTATGTATATATTATTATGCAAACTAACGATACTAAATACTTACATATATAAATTGTACATCCTTCAAAAACGAACTGAACTTTCCCCCTCCCCAGAAATTTGCACATTTCCCATGTAAAAATGTGCTGTAATATTGTATTTAATAAGTGAATAGCAGTTCCACATGTCTTTCAATAATGTTGCATAAAATTAAAACCGTTAACCACATTTTATTGAAATTTTGCACAGTTAGATATTTTTGGAGTATTTTGGGAGAACATAAGTTTCTAGCCCTTTTAGGGATCGGGGGATGCGATAATATTCGCGGGAACTTCTTCGACCTCTAGTAAATTTTATAACTCACTGTATATTGTTACAGTTAGTGTATATGTGTTCGCGTCTATGTGTTAGCATTATTGAAACTCCATACATATGTATATGCAATATGGTGGATATACATATGTAGATATAATTCCGAATTGTTGTCTGTTACCCTTTTTCAACTAATCCGATTTTAATAATTTTTCTTAATGGGATACAATTTATGTCAAGGAATTTGTTTTCTAGAGAAAATTTATATAAATTTTCGTTTTAAATATTTTGAATACTAAATGCTAGAATACTTAGTTAAAAAATTAAAGTTAGAAAAATTAACAGTCTCTCGTTTTCAAAACTCGGATTTCCTATAGAAACATAAACAAAAAAATTTATTTACATTTGTTAATGTATTAAAAAAAAACACATAAAAATGTTTGGTTGCACACACAAAGACCCTAAATATACACACAAATGTACATACATATGTACGTGTGAATGAAAAAAAACGGCACCCACCAATGAGCCAAGTTAATTTGAAAAAAACAAATTGACAATAAAGAACCTATGAAACTGTGACGGTTGACTGAATTGGCCAATTCAAATATAAATTTTCTTTCAGTTGTTAGATTGAAGTGTTTGTGAAATGTATTTAAATTATAGTTCAATTATAATTTTAGTGAAATTGTCTGAAAACAGAATAATTTGAATATAACTAAAAGAGTTTCTTAAAAATAATAAAAATATAATGAAATGAGTATAACGATAATCCATTTTTATGCAAATCCCCGTAAACAATTTGGGTACGTTTAATAACTAAATATATATTTGTATATATATGAATAAGTGTAAGTGAATACATTTTGCAAAATGTTTTATTGATATTAATACTTCTTTATAAATATTATTTGTAAACAATAGTTTTATTAAATTCATATATATGTTTTATGCAATGAACATAAAGCATACTTTTTGGCTTTCAATAATAAAAACAATAGTGTAACCAGTATTTTCTTAATAATGAAGTTTCATTCTCATTTCATTAACATATAACCATATTTACCTATAATTTTGATTGAAATTTGATTTTTAAACCTTAAGAATTCATTAATTTTTGTGTAATAAATAATATTTTGCGAAAAAATAAATTTTTGAAGAGAAATAAAACGAAAAATTAAATTTTTGAAGAGAAATAAAACTTTTCGATTAACATTTAATTTTATCCATTCAAACGTATATTTAAAAAATACATAAAAATTATTTTCTTATAAAAATATTATTTATTATCCATATTAATTGGATTAAGGAAGAGTTTTTTTTAACTAAACATTTGTTGAAATTTTGTGTTTTTCATATATAAATATAATTTTGAAAAAAATTGATTTTTACTGATCGAAAAATCTAACACCGGAACGAAATGGATTAATAACTTTTCACATTCATTCATTACATTTTTGTTAGATGACAACAAAATAAATTTAAAATAATATTGTTCAGGATTTCCCGTAAAATTTGGGATTATTTATTCCAAAAAAATTAATGAGATTAATTTTCTTCAATGAATTCGGGATTTCTTACCTTTCGAGAAATAAGGCAATGTACCGTTATTGGTGTTTTTGTCAAGAACATTTTTAATATAAATTTATAAAATAAAATATTCGCTTAGATCATGCACAAAATTATTTTACTTTCTTTTCTTTACTTAACAGAGAAATTAAAAAAAAAACGAATGAAAGTAAGTTTGGCACTATTTTTTTTACCATAACTGTTTGTACTTAGACATATATGATGATATTCTAGCGTACCGTTACTATAAAATTGAAATGCGAAACGAGTTTAATTTGTTTGCATTTAAATTCCTTTCATTCTTTCCAACTGTTTTTATGAAAGTTTTTGATTTTGTTTTTCAATTTGGCGCCATAAAATACAAATGCAAAAATAAAAATAACAAGTTTAAAAGTTTAATTCGGCAGTGCCGAATTTTGTATAACGTATAATATATATATATATATATATATATATATATATATATATATATATATATATATATATATATATATATATATATATATATATATATATATATATATATATATATATATATATATATATATATATATATATATATATATATATATATATATATACTACATCCAACACCAACAAGGAAAATAAAGAATTGTTAACATCGCGATGAACCGATTTGAAAATTAAAAAAAAAACACAAAATTCAAGACAAAATTAGTAACTTTTCTGCGTGGTAACTTGGTTCGCAGCTGGCCCAGAAGTGTCAGATTAAGTTTTTACTCATATTTCGGAAAATAATGGCCCAATCGATGAGATGAAACATCCACAACAATATTTCTGACCCATTAGTAAAAAAATAAATTTCTAGCATTTATAGAATGACCAAAATCTCAAAAACATTATTTTAAAATTTATTGTTTTCCTACAACAACCACATGAGACCATATTTCGGTGGTTTATGAACTGATTTTTGAAAAAGATTTAATTCGGGGAAAATTAACCAATAACCAAGTCCATAGGGGGTTCAAAATATAGGAAAATATGTTTTTACCTATAACTCAGGAACAAATGGTCCGATTTATTTCATGTTTTCAGCGCATTAATCCGCCAAATTAATTAATTCAACCTGAAAAAAGTCTAAGGTACCTTTAGTTTTTTGCTAATATTTGAGCCATTTATGAACCAATTTCCCCGGATTTCAATAGCAAAATTCTCGAAAGCATTTTCAATCGTTTACTATATATATCATATATGTTTACTATAGGTCGGCTTCATAAACTTTCAACCGACTTTCTGAATTAGTCAGGTGAAGGGTATACAAAATCCAAATAACAAAATCATAAACAAATAATTGATGTTTTTTTTTTATTTTTTCTTTAAGTTTTTGTATCTTATAGACAATTACGTACATACATACGATGATTTTTATAACCAAAACAAGTTTTGTGAAAGAAACGAAAACAGAAAAAAAAACAAAAACAAACAAACAATTTAAAAAGCTGTTCCCAAATAAATATTTCTTTAATTTACGTTAATTGAATTTCCAGGAGGTTTGTTTCAAATGAAATGACGCACAAATTATTGTTAAATACGTTATAATTGTTTCAGTAAAAATTTAAAATTTATAGATTTTAATAGAAATTCAAATGATAAATGAAAATATTGGGAATCACTGTTATATTACATACAACAACAAACAACAAAAAACAGTATAGTTAAGTTTACTGAGACATCAAATAGAAAACAAAAACTGACAGGCAACTGTAGAAATATCGCTTGTACAATGACTCGCGATTTTTTAAATAAATAATACAGAATTAACAGTCGAGCAAGAAAGTCACATATTAAAATAATATATTTTGTTAAACGCGGTCAAAACTCCAAAAATTGTGTGAATTTAAATAAAATAAACATAATTTCGAATTCAAATATTCTTTTAAAAAATGAAATAACAATAAAAAAAACAACAACAATAATAAAGAAAACTAAAATCGAAATGATTTAAACAAAACAAAAAGAGAGAAAAAAAAACAAAGTAAAATATTCATGTTTAAACAATTTAATTAAAAATGATACTTCAAGACTCCTTAATTAGCGGTTGGGAAAAACTCGAACTTTGGGATCACACACACATGATTTTATTCGGATTATTTATTATTTTGTGTATATGTGAAGTAATTTTATTAAAAATTACCACATCTGCGGGTTTATTAGGAAGATCCTATCATTATGATCCCGACTATGATGATTCGGGAGAATATGAAGAAGATATCTATTATGAAGAACTCACTAGTAACTATGATCAATGGTCTCAGCGACAAATACGACATCGTCAACAAGAACATGAACAGCAATTAATACATCAATATCAAACTCAACAACAGCAGCAACAAGTTAATAATCAACAACATAATTATTTTTTAAATAACTATTATTCACATTCTACGGATGTATTTCGTTATGTTTATTAAATTGTAACATACAATTTTCTGCAAAAAAAAAAAAAAAAAAAAAAAAAAACTATTATATATCAATCTAATGTTTTTAGCGTAGAATTATGTAAATTTTAGATGAGATAGTATGTGCTAATTGAATGGCAGATTGATAGACACGCGGTCAAGAAAAAAAATATATGTAATGACTTCAGTAATGTTATAACTGAAAAACAGCCAACCGAACCGAATGAAAATGTTATATCAACATCAGGACGGACATTACGAAATAGACTACGGAAGTGTTATATTTAATGTTAATTTTGAATAAAGAGAAAAGGGTGCGATGCCGTTACTTTTAGATCAATGCAAACAATTAATTGATGCTTTTAAATATTTCAATATTCTGTACTCATATTAAGTGCATTTATAATATAAAATAATTATATATTACAATATAATATAATTTAGTTTTAAATTTATTAAAATTTAAATGAATAATTAGTTATTATTTAATTGCTTCATACAATCATATATTTATATTAAATAATGTATATAGTGAAAAATTATAGATATTTAAAATGAAAATTTTAAAAAGATAATATAACTTTTGTATTTCAAAAAGGATAAAAGAAGTTTCCTTTAAGAAATGTGCTTTAAAATAATTTCATTACTTCGATACTACTGAGCCGACATATAAATAATTAAAAGAATTTGGCCGAATTGATCGGACATTGTGAAAAAGATTACACATAGAAAAAAGTTAAATCAACGTTTAACATAGTTGATTTTACACAATTAACAATATTAAAATAATAATGACATTTATAGTCTTATATTTAACCATGATTTTGCTTCATAGATAAAAAATGTCAATTGAACATTGTTTCATTCTTCAAATTTTACAACTAAAAAGTAATTTTTAAAAATGATTGTTGTATTATTTTATAAATTCATATCGAAAGATTTTAATATGTACATTATTATAACATCCCAAACTTAAAAACCTTTAATTTTATCTGAAAGCAAAAAGTTTTAGTCAACGTCAAATCAACTATGTTTTCGATGATGATTTTGCTTCAAGTCTTTTTCTGTGTATATGAAAGTTTTATGTTATTTTTGTTTCAGATGTTGCTTTAGATGCCCACTGGGCTGTTTTGGGCTAATTGTATTGAGTTAGAATATTTTAAGGTATATGAGAGTCAGAGAGACAAAGGGACATTTCATTATGTTTTAAAAACATTTTTTTTAACTTATTTTAATCAAAAACGGCATAATTCATAGTTTTGTGACATTAATAAAATCTATATTATTTGTTATTTGAGTGTGATATAATCAAAATTGTCCTTAATACAACAGGTTCCCATTTTTTTTTTTTTAAATCCAAAATTCCAATCTAAGAAACAATGTTTTTTTTTTTCTTCAAAAAATTACTCTTTCATAATTGCTCACTTTCTTGTTAAATTAAGCAGGTCCATTATATATTTTATAGAATATAAAACAAATATAAATATAAAATATTTTATCATTTATGAGATTTAGGAATAAGCAAAATTATTTATGTGTTAAAATAGTTTAATATTGAATTTTTAAGTTAGTACTATCTTGCAGAAAATAAACTAATAACAAATTTAATGTACTGATTATTGTTGAGTAGGGAAAATAAATTGTATTAATTAATGTAATATTTAGTTAAATTCTAAAACATTTAATCATAATCTCAATATGTTAGTTTTTCTAAAGTTTGACTTTTTAGTACAATTTTTTCAAAATTAATATAACTTCGAATGTATTTCTTTGACTGACATAATATTCTAGTTTTATTTTAAGTGTAAATTATAAGTAAAATGCATTAAAAAAATATCGTAATTAAAATATAACACATACATACACACTAAATAAAGTGTATCAATTTAAAAATGTGATATATTTATGTAAACATATTAATTTGTTCATATTAAATAAATTAAATAAAGTTTATATTTAATTGTTACTTTAAATATTTTAAAAAGCCAATAAAAATATCTAAAAATTATGTAACAACTGAAATCGACTTTCATTTTTTGCAATTATTTGCTTCCGCATTTTCCATTAGCGTGTTGTAATGGAAAAAACCAAAATAAAATGAAAGAAAGCAACACACGTATATATATATATATATATATATATATATATATATATATATATATATATATATATATATATATATATATATATATATATATATATATATATATATATATATATATATATATATATATATATATATATATATATATAGAAACATGTTTTTTACTAAACCCCAGCACTTCAATTACCACAAATTGTTTTTTGTATCCTACAATACACAGTGGGCCAGAATTGAAATATAATATTTAAAAAATATTTAAAAAATAATAATAAGTGAATTATAAATTTTCTTTTATATTGATGGAAATTCTAAATGTTTTACGTTTCTCAAATTAAATTTTTACTCAGCTGCAATTAGTTTCTCTGGTTGTTTGCTGATTTTATCTAAAAACATTCTAAATAATTTCAAATAACCTTCAGCGAGATCAAATACTTCTTTTTTCCTTTTGTTTCTTTTTTCGCCAAAATATTGCGAAAATATATTATTTCATTAAATTTAATTAATGATTAAATAATTAATATTATTTTGTTATTTTTTTTTTTATTTTTCTACCATTTTTAACAAGTTTGTATTGAGTCATAAATAACTTAAGAGTTTTGGACTCTAATTTAAAAATTAACATCATGTGGAAATTAATTCACTTTTTACACAAATTATTAAAACAGATGAATAATAAATAAGAGCAGATTTTTTTTGCTAGAAAATTCTTATGATTTTATTAACAATTTTTTTTCTACTTTTAAAATGGACTTTAACCTTTAAAACAATTCATAAATTGAAAACTTGACGAGTTTGCAAAATCTCCAGACTGGAAATATATTTAAAATATGGGTCACAAGAAGAATTTGTGGTTAACGCATATACGTATCCACCATTCTCTACAAAAACGTTATAACACAATTAATATGACCTTTAATTTTGTCATGCAAAAGTACATTATTTTAAGCTTTTTTATATATTTAAATATAATTTCGATGGTGAACTATTGAGAAACTTCAAGGGGCTGATAACTGTATGAAAACTTTGAAGTAATATTTTCTTGAAATTGAATTTAATCGAGTTAGAACATTTTAGAAGTAAATGAATAATATATACAGTTATAAATTTGTATACTAAAAGATAAATTTAATCATATAAACATATGTAAATTAGGTTTTAATACGATTCCATAAGCATTAGTTGTGTGTATGCATGTGTTTTCACGTTTTCTGGCATTTTTTTATTTAGTTTGCATAATTTTCAATGTTTTTTTTTCTGAATCATGTGAATAGTCATTATGATAAAAAAAGAATTCTTTAGAAATAATTTAAATCACCTCATTGTTCAGATACAAAAAAAATTAATCTGACCTTAAACGATAACAATTAAAATTTAAGTGTGATATAAACAAAATTGACCTTAATGTAGGAATATAAACAGCTTCCAATTTTTTATTCAGAAGCATCAAAAACTCTAAATTGGGGAAAGTTTGTTTCAAAAATTGACTTTTTCATAAATTTCTCACTCTGTCATTTTATACAGAGATTTTTGAGTACAACAAATATATAAAATAAAGTAAAGGAAAAGTTATGGGAAAAACAACAATTATAGAACTTCTTATAAGATCAACTAAAATATAAAATACTTCCTCAATTTTTAAATTACTTTTGACCAACACTGAACCTAAAAAGTTATTTTCCTTAAAAATTCTCTTACAATCGAAATTTTTAAAAGCAAAGTCACGCCATTAGAAGAATATTCCGAAAGTTACGGTTTAATAAAGTTATTATTTTTTTTTTTTAATTTAAATGAAAAATTATATTTATTTGGAATATCAATATGATGAATATGAACTTGTCAAAGAATTAAATAGATTCCCACGTTTCCATACGGAAATACCTAAAATCAGAATCTGTGTAAATCTTAAAAATTTCAACTTTTTCACTTAAATACTCGCTCTATTGTTATCTTTACATTTGTAGCTATATATTATGGATAAATTAAAGATGATTCCAACTGTACGATTTAAAATGTTTATTATTATTATTATTATTATTTTTGTTTTACGAAAATTGATAAACTTTCTATATTGCTAATTAATAGGTTAAAAATCTATTTCGACTTGAATATCAATGAAACTATAAGAGATAACCTACCCATTACCAATTACAAAATACATCACATCTAACCAGTAAAATTTTAATAAGCATCCAAAGTTACAAAATATATAGTAGTTTCCCGGTTTAACGAATTCCCAATTACGCGTATTCCCGATTTAACGAACGATCATACCTTTCTCATTCAGTAAGTTATATTACGAAAAAACAAATAATTTAGAACTTGATATTAACGAATAATTTAAAAACATACATAAAAAATTATAAACTTTTTTTCTATAGGTAGATATTTATGTATGCTTTTAGCTTTATGCGCTTTATTGCATAAAAATTCAACTCCTTCGTAGATTCAGAAAAATCGTACATCGCGATGCGTATTTAGAAAAAATATCATACATTGGCAGTTTGGACAAATTTGAAGATTTTCGTCGTAATATTCCAATATTTGCATTGGATCCCTAATTTTTCTTTATAATGTTAGGTAATTTTTTACTAGTTCGATAATTAAAATTGGTTATAAAATGGAAGAATCTCTCTACTTGATCCTACATTTTGTCCAGTGAATTTTCCGATCCCTTCTACATTTTTATTAATAAAGTAGTTTCACAAGAAAAGGGATTAGGACTAAATTTTTAAGCTCTCATTTTAATAGATCTTTTGATATTTGGTAATTAATATATGCTTTATATAGGGCTTTGTATAGGGCATTTCCCCCGAACCCAATTCACTAATATTTTTACCTGTGAAGCTACCTCATAGTAGCATGATTGCTATAAAATTTTATGTAATAGTTCATTATATATTTGATTATCAATATTTGGTTAATATGGGGGTTTCTTTCCCCCTCATCCCATCCTCTTTATATATTTTTCGGTGAAGCGAAGTAGCATAATTGCTACGAAATTAATGTCTAAAGGAATATTTCGATTTTACAAATAGACCTGGAAATCACTGAATATCCCAAAAAAATCTGTGAATCGTTAATTTAAGTGTTGTTTATAAGTTTCCTGATTTGACAGTAGAAGTATCAAATATATTAATTTAATATTCGTGTTTTGATTATTTTATTAATTCGGAAATTGTTATTTGAATGGATTATCTTAAAAAGCACTTTATAACCAGATGTGTTTTTTGTTGAAAATAATAATAATAATAATAATAATAAAATAAAATAATTAATAATTTCTAAAATTTCTTCAATAAGTTGATTGGTTGGTCAATGAGAATTTTTTAAAAATATTAAGAAATAGAAAGTTTAAATGCAGCAAATATTTTATTATTATAATTATAATTATTTATTCATTTAGTTCATTTTATTTCTTACTGGCAGACCCGCAAACTTCGTTTTGCCAAAAAATAGACTATTATTTATTATTATCATACGATTTAAATAGACTATTATTTATCCGTCGATTTAAATAGACTATTATTATCCTTCGTTTTGCCAAAAAATAGACTATTATTTATTATTATCATACGATTTAAATAGACTATTATTTATCCGTCCTAGGTTTGGTGCGGTAAAAAAGATCCTTGAGAAAGTGATTAGGGTGATTTTGTGAACTCTCGCTTTTATAGTTGATTATATATTCGATATTTGCTCTGGTCCTATCCGTTCAACGTTCTGTCCAGTAAAGTAGTTCCTTAAGGAAGTAGCTGGGACTAAATTTCAGAACTCTCGCTATAATAATTATTTACATGTTCGATAATCAATATTTGTTTTGTACTGGCCCCATCCGTCTTACGTTTTGTCTTGTAACACAGTTCCTTGAGGAAGTAGTCGCTACCAAATTTGACAACTCTCGTTGTTATAGTTCGTTATATATTCGATAATCAAAATTAGTTTTGTTAAATAGTTAATTGAGAAAGTTGTTGGGACCAAATTTAGGAACTCGAACTTTTATATTTCTTTACCCCTCACCTGGTTTTATCAGAATTTTTATAGCCTATGTTACTTTCGGGTTTAATGAAATCATTCGGAGAAAATTTCAATCCCAGTCCTTAAAAGTCTATACGTCACATATACTTGCATATATAGATGCACATCCCATTTTAATATTTATATATATAAATCGTACTTATTTTGTATATCTGTTGAAAGCAATGCTCTGTTAATGTGTTTATAGAATTCTGTTAATGTTTTCGAGCTCTGTTAAAACATGTTTGTATCTTGGGTAATTAAATTTGAATTTATCTTCATATACAGTTGGGCTACTGGTTTACATATGCTCTAATTAATTTGTTATAAGTCACATTATAATGTATTAAATATCCCCATTTGGCCTCCAAATTAAATCTTTAAATTGAATTAAAAAATCTGAAATTTCTAAATATTCACGTGATTATATATATATATATATATATATATATATATATATATATATATATATATATATATATATATATATATATATATATATATATATATATATATATATATATATATATATATATATATATATATATATTACGGGTTTGAGCTTATAAAACAATTAAATAAAGACTAATTCCATTGCAATGATCTTTTAAACTATTTGTAATGTTTATTTCGAATTAGAACTATCTCGGTCCATATTTTGATGTAGCTCCATATCAGGCCCTCACCAGACAGTTTTCAATTATAAACGAGAAATTTGCCCTATATCGGTCCATATATTTCTATAGCTCCCTTATGACGGGGTTCCTACAAAAACGAGTTTGAGTTTATAAAACATTTAAACAAAGATCAATTCCATTAAAATTTAGCACAATGACTTTTTCTAACTATGATCAAAGTATATTACAAATATGAACAATCTTGGTCCAAATTTTGCTGTAACTCCCATATAAGACTCCTTCCCGGAAAACAGTTTTGAGATAAAAAAGCATATTTTTGTTTTTATGCCCTCCATAATACAAGTGGTGAAGAGAGTATATTAACTTTGCCATTCTGTGTGTAACGCTAAGAATGAATTATTTCAGACCAAATAATGTTAAAATGCTTCAAATCAAAATCTCAGTAAATTTTCGCCAGTTCAGTAGAGAAAAATGTATAGCCAAAATTATAGGCAATTTTATGACTCATTAAGTGTTTTTGTGTTACATACTATATACATTTGTGAGTATATGTGTGTATATGTATATCTTCGAAACCTTACGTATTAACTTCACCCGAATTTCTAGTTGGAGGGTATTGAAGATTCAGCATAACCGAATGTATCATTTTTAATTGTTTTTTTTTTTATTTCAGTAAAATCAGCAATAGAAAAAAGAAGGAATCGAATGAGAATGAATTCTTCTGCAATGTCTGCTGTACAGAAATTGACACAGAAGATGAAAAAACGTAAGTTTTATTCCAAACTCTTTCCGGCACTTTTTAAATGTTCAAATATATTTAATATGGATTAATTGTAATTAAAATTTTCTTTTACAGATTGATAAAATGTTATATTTGTGAAAAATATATATGTCGCAGTAATAAATGTGCGAATTGGTTACCGAATTTGGCAAAATGGGAATGTGAATTATGTGAATCTTCCAAAGAATCTCTAGCTCAGACTTCATCATGGGTGGCGGATCAAATAACATTTCATCAAGAGAAATTGTTTCATCCACCAAGAGCAAGAAGTGAAATTTATATCCCCATAAGTGAATGTAATGATAGTTCAATACGTAAGTTAAAAACATTTTAATGGAATATTTTGGAATACACAGTCAATATATTTCAATTTGATTTAAAATTTAAATAATCTGCAATATAATTCTACTTTAAAGACTGTACCTTAAGTTGTTCACCACTGTACATAGAGTAAATTAAAAACCTTTGACGCATATTTGAATTTATAAATTATTACAATAAAAATAAAAATAAAAATAAAAATACCTAAATAATTCTTATAGATTTCGAAAGTGTTAGTCAAATTGATGCAAATTCGACTGCGATAACTGCGGAACAAAAACTTAAAATAAGAGAATATGTGGAGGAGGTTGTTGCAAGTCTATTGGGCGGTAATTTGGATAAGATTGCAGTTAATCAATTATCTAAAAGCGAAAATTGTAAGTGACCTTTTTTCAAATTTTATTTTTATTGTATGATAATTAATTTAAAAATTAAGAATACAGATTAATATTTCCAAATTTTTAATTTTACATTATTAACATTAAAATACACACAGAAAAAACACGATGTAAAATTAACTTCAAAATATGTTATTTTTATTTTGGAATATTTTATTGAGTTCATATTTTTTTCTTTCTTGATTCATTTATTAATTAATAAATAGTATTAATACTTTAAAAAAGTTTTATTTTCTACTCGAAAATAGAAATTTTGAAGGTACTGATATAATGGTTTATGATGAAAAAACTTTATATTTGGCGAAGTCGACTAGAACTAAATTTTCATTTAGAAGGTAGCTAACAAGTTTCAAGAACTTGTACTGATTTATTTTGTTAAAATATTTACAGAATGATACTAAAATTTCGGTTGGATCAGGGTGAGAGGTATATAAATATCTAAGGAACTATTACAGCTAAAGTTTTAAAATCCCACAAAATGTAGGACGGATAGGATCATAACATTAATATCGTAATTAAATTTTTTGTAATTGTTATTTCGATATAAAATCCAAATAAATTTAACATGTTTTAAAATACCAAGTCGATATGGTATGGAACTGAATCAACATTGAAAAAATTTTTGAATTTGAAATGCTTTGTTATAAAGCAATTAAAACAATTATTATAACTGTTGAATTATAGCTTTTTCAGTTAATTGTACATTGTTTTTTTCTGTTTATAGAAATCAGTTTAAATTTTTTTAAATGGACAAAATTTTCAACTTGTTTCTTACAATTTTCTTTTCCTGATTTTTACACATTTTAATAAATTATTTTTAAAGTTTTTTTTTTTTTTGCTGTAGATACTTTTGGTTCAAACTTCAAGATCCAAAATTATTTATTCACTAAATTAATACACTATTTGGAATATTATAAGTTTACATAGAAATGAATCGATCCAGATTTTAACAGAGACAAGATCAATCACAATACAAGACAATTCGGTTTTCATTTATCTTATCTATTTTACTTTAATACCTTAAATCCAATTCATATAAACATTTTTATTAATGTTTTTTTTCTAATTTTAAATTATTTTTTTTAAGTTTTAGTTTCATTTTGTTTTTATTTTCATTATTTCTATTTTGAATTTTTTGTTTTTTGCTTTTTAAATTCGTTTTTGTTTAACATACTTTTAGGTTGTTTAAATAAATTATTTATGTAAATTATATTTTATTTGTGAATTTCATCAATTTCATATTTCTGAGATTTAAATTATTTTTTTTGTTAAATAGATCTTAACTTGTTTCACACTTATCACTCAAAATTGAGTAATATTTTAATAAATCTGGAAAATGATTTAACATTTCACATACAAAATCGAGGCGGTGAGTTAAAATTTCTGTTTGTTTCACTTTTTTTACAAAACAAAATAAAGATTTTTGTAACGTTTAACAATATTATCGCTAAAATCCAGTAATTTCAATATATGTATTCAAATTACATTTTGAGTTAAAGTTTTTTTTTCTAGTTTATTTTAATAATTTGCATGTTTTGTGTTTATTGTAAGTAAATATTCTAAATTTAACCACTGTGATTAGAAAGAAAATGCCATCGTGCATAAATTTAGAAATAGAATTAAGACATTTAAGATTTCATTTCGGTGTTGAAAACTCAACTCTGTAGTGTTGAATTAGTAATTACAAAAATTATATTCCGCAACACCAAGGGCAGGTGAAAAAAGTACTAGTCCCAACTTACAGCACCGATTCACTCAAAATTACTTTGTGACCAGGTTTAAGCAGAACACAGGAAAAAATTAAAGTAAAATCATCGTTGAATAATTAATATCATAATTAAATTTTTAAAATTATGCAAGTACTTTTAGTAGTAAAAATTTCCATGATAAAAAATTCTCAAAAAATTTTATATAAAATTTTATAAAGTTATAGCCAAAAATATAAATCATTTTATTTAGGAAAAACTTTTATATTGTGTACGCGTTTGTGAGCATATGTCTGAGTGCATTCTAAGATTGTTCATGAAACGATTTTAGAGAATATTTTTTGTTTTGCTTAAAGGCAACACTGGTTATACTTAATGTGACATTTGATGAACCTTAAAATATCGTATCTTGGCAAATTGATAAAGAACTTGTACTCAATGTGTTTTAATTAATTAGTGACTAAATAGAAATAAAAATATTTGTATTAAATTTTATTTAACATAAAACAAAACAAACACAAATACTAATGCATAGTTAGTAACAAATACTAATAAAACAATGTCTAAAACTGATTATAAATAAAAAATTATAATATTTTGTTTTGTATTTCATTTTGATTTTCTAACAAACTTTAATACAAAAACTCTCATACACACCATATAACTCAAGTGGTGTGTGAGGTGTTCGGAGGGTCACAGAGACGGTATCAATATAGAAAAAAAAATAATTCACACAAAATGAGCAACAAGTTTAGTCGCTAAACGCGCGCCAACGTGAAAATAACATAATTTAAAATTTATAAAATAATATTCATATTGATGTTTTAGGCCTTATTTAGTGAAAAAAGTTTGAAAAAATATAAATAAATATGTAGTATGTACGAAGTATTTTATTTGTAAATACATGTGTACAAGCAGACAAACATACATCTACCTGGTGAAGATTAAACAAATGAAAGAGAAATTTCTTATAATGATAATAATAATAATAATAATAATAATAATAATAATAATAATAATAATAATAATAATAATAATAACAACAACAATAATGATAATGAAAAAAGAATTAAATGTCTAAAACTGTTTTTTTTTTGTGATAAAAGTTAGAAAAAAATAAAAAATAAATTTCAACATTCTGTTTTTTCTTATTTTCGTGGTCTTTTGGCATTGTCTGTCGTCTTTCGGTGAATATTGTTATCACTATCGCTGTTATGTATTGTTTTCTTCATATCAAAAAAAAAAAATAATAATAATAATAATAAAATAAAAAATAATAACAAATAAAACACCTGATAATAATGACCAACTTTTGATATAATAAAACTAGTCACTAAAATATTATAATTTTAAATAAAAGTTATGAAGACTTCCGCAACATTAATTATACATATTTACCAATAACTGTATTAAAGGTTTAAAATATTATTAAATAAATAAATACTATTAAAATTATAAAAGATAAACAATAACAGAAAATTGCAGTGACGATAATAATGAGATCGATATGATGTTATGTTTTCAATAATCAAAATTATAAATGTAGTTTTTTGGAAATTCTGAATTTATTTAAAACAACTTTATAAAACATATTCTCATTTACTAATCTTATTGTTATTAATAGAGTTATGGGTGACACTATGTTCAAAACAATAGATAAACTGTTAGAAAAGAGAGTCTTTATAAGGTATTTGTAATGCTGAAGTTTGTGGAACAAATTCAATTTAAATATTATTTTAATCCTAAAAATACTAAAGGTAATCCAAACTTTACTGTTGAAAATTCTCAATTTTATTTTTGTGTTCCACAAGATTTCTAAGTCAATTTAAATTCATATAAAATATTATTATTAACGTTAGTAGTTACAAGTAAGAAAGTAATATCATTATACCCTACACCACCACAAGAAGTGAAGAGGATATAAAAACTTAGTGTTTTCGTGAGTAACGACTAGAAAGAATCATCTTAGGCCCCATAATGTATATATTCTTGCATAAAATCAAAATCTGAGTCTTATTCTCTGCCTGTCTCACGTTCGTGAGGGTATATGAGCATTTGGAGGGTATTGAAAATTCGGCATAACCGAATACAGCATTTTTTACTTGTATTGTATTGCGAAATATGACTTAGAATAATTAATTATAATTCAACGTGTAATTGAGACTTTAAACTTAACTCTTGACCACTACTAACTATTAATATAGTAAAAACTAGATTTAATAATTGCAATTAAAGTTTAAGACATAAGTGAACCCTTTGAATCTTTTGCAATGTGAAAAGTTGATTTATTTTATTATTTAAAAAGTTTCATTGAATAAACAAAAAATTATTTATTTAAGTGAAAATGGAACACATATGTATGTAGAATACTTCAAAGAACGAATATATATATATATATATATATATATATATATATATATATATATATATATATATATATATATATATATATATATATATATATATATATATATATATATATATATATATATATATATATATATATATATATATATATATATATATATATATATATGAATAAGTTCAAGTATGAATGTATATATGTCATAAGAAAATAATTTAATAAAAGAAAATAATGTTTAACATATACAAAGGCTGATAGAAATCAATGTAAAAATCCATAAGAGTGAACAAAAAAATAATACACGTGCATTCTCCCAAATAAACAATTTTTAGCGTTAAGTGTAAAATCTATTTCAAATTTGTTTTTATGAAGACCTAAAGAGCGTTAATGTTTTTTGTAATAAAATAAAAATGGACTTTTTCTTTGGAATGCTAACAGGCATTTTCGCATTTGTAGCAGCATTAGCAATATTTTTAGTTCATGCATTAAAAATAAATTTAGGTACAGTATCTATTGCTAATACATATATATATATATATATATATATATATATATATATATATATATATATATATATATATATATATATATATATATATATATATATATATATATATATATATATATATATATATATATATATACATAATTTTGTTATTTTTATATAATATAATCTGCTCGTATGTGTTTTAAATTTAACCCAACCGCATGTGCATTAAACAGAATAGATGGTCTGAACTGATTATAAATAATCCCAAAGTATTCTGTATTTAGAAAATTATTAATTTACAATATTTCAGATAAGAATACAATTGTATAATTCAAGATGATCATAACTCAAAATTCTCAGGTTTCGACGTACATTGTAGTGTATAAAAAATAGGCTGTTTTATTAACTTACAATTTTATAACAATTACATAATTAGATAATTAATACTGAAAATAAAGCCTTATTTCATTATTGTGAAAATTTAATTAAAAATCAATAGAATAGAAATAGAAATGTTTTTGAAATTGTTTACTATGGTGATCAAAAATTAGTGGGTCGCAGGGCCCTTTTTTGAAAATCATCATGAAATTCTGGGGCAACTGAATATTTTTAAGTCAATTTCACATTCCTGAAGCTTTTTCCAATTGATTTGGAGCAGTTTTTAGTGAGGAGAATGGACCTGCAAAGTTTTTAAATAAATCACTAAAATTTTATAGTTTTTTAAAATATGAAATACCTTTTTTTAGACTTTTTTTTTGATATTGTGGGCCCAATTCCAACTTTTGAATCGGACAAAGAAAGAATTTTTTTTAGAAAATTTATTTTCAATCTCTAACATCTAGCGCATTTAGTGACGAATGTCTTTAATGTTCATTTTTTCTAATAAAAAATGTCTAAGCTAAAATAAAAGAAAAAGTATATTCATTGTATACTTATACATAATCGCTATTTATTTAATAAATTCACATTTTGAAACAGTTCAGACCAAAAGTATTTGTGTATCTTCGCATGTTATATATATATATATATATATATATATATATATATATATATATATATATATATATATATATATATATATATATATATATATATATATATATATATATATATATATATATATATATATAGAAAAACAGTTGTGTATCTATATTATATTTTTCCCCTTCAGATTTGCCTGATCCCCAGGGGGACACCAATTACAATGGAAGAATGTCAAGGGAATCTGTACCCCTCAGATCAAGCGGTACTGATTTTACCGATATATCGGAAACGCGATTGCGTCAAATGATACAAAAAATTATAGCAGAAACAATGAATTTACCGTCGTTTTCTAACGGTCATGCATTATCGGAAATATCTCTCGATAGACGAAGCAAGGTTGATGATAATAGACAATTATCAAATGGTTTTCATCAAAGGCACCGTGCGGAACACTATTTTGAGCCGATAATATACCAGGATCTTTTAGCAACGGCGGTACTTAATAAGGTCATTTAAAATTTTATTATATTTATATTTATATTTATAGTTATATTTATATTTATACACAATATAAATCACCGTTTAATACCATTTAGAACTAGAACTACTTGTTGAATCGGTTTTGCTTTTCTTTTCTTTCTTTGTATGTTAACGTTTGAAGTACAAATGCATTCAAATATATATGAGTGTACGAATGTTTGTTTTTATCAACAGAAGTTTTCAACGTGAATTTAAACAAGACCCAATGACCAGAACAAAAAGAAAAAAATAAATAAAGTGAACATGAAATCGACTTACATAAAAATATGCAAATTTGGCGCCTATCTATTCGGAGGTATTGGTAATTAAAATGTTCTTCTATGTCTCTTTCTTCATTTCTAATTTGTTATCACAATTTAAAAAGAAAATGGTTAATTCATCAATATATGCATATGTATTTATTGTGCACTTGCAGTGTTTCCTTCCGGACAAATGCTCCTAAGTTATAATGCATTTTCTAAGAACGTATTTCTTAGTTGCTTTTCAACTTTTAAAGTGTGAAGACGTGCGATTTAACTATTGAACAATAAATAGACTGAAGGTTCAACTAATTGGATAAAATAATATACATACACACATTTTGGAATCCAAACAGGAAAAAATTTTTGTTCTTAATTTAAACCAAATATTAAAACTTGGTATTAATGATAAAGGGAGTGAGTCGATTGACATAGAAGTTATGGAACTGAATGAGAATGTAATATATTTAAGACTAGACCTGATAATAAGTTTGTTGTGGAGAATAAAATCTTCAACTTTAATAATTCTTTTTTTTTTTTTCTTAATGTCTTTTTTAGATTGTGGATAAACGATTAAATAACAACCAAGAGATTTCTGGAAATGATACCACTGGTTGTGATTATGGTGGAGTCATGAATGCTGATAATGAAGTAAATGATAATGTTAGATTGGCAGAATCAGATAGAAATTTTAACAATGAAAAATTATCGACTACATCTGGCAGTTCGGTGGAACCACAAAGTGATTGCAGTTTTCCAGAAATAGAGCAAATTTTTAATGTAGGAATAACATTAATATTTTACATTAATGTGAATAAAATTTCGAAATCTTTTTTCAGACTACCGATGACAAATCTTCTGACTTACTAAGAAATTCCGATCGAGATTCAGTTATGAGTGAATATTTAGCTTCTCATCTGATTCCTCTACCAGATTTGAATGCAATGACTAATGAATCGGACGAAGATGGTAAATAATATTTTAAGTAAATTATTATTTTTTTATTACTTTAATAATTGCAAAACAAAAACAAAAAAAATCCTTTTGTTTAATTCTATAGATTATATGTCTGTAACATCTAGTGCTATTGGCGATGGTACTTGGGAAAAAAATTGGTTGTTTAAAAAGAAAAGGACAACATTAAGTGGATCCGTTACAGGCAATAGTGGTGTAATGTTAGTTCCGGATCCGAAGGAAGATGTACGTGCTCAAATCGGTGATAAAACTACGGATGAAATAAGCGATTTGTCTGAATTAGGATCCGATACTGATGATTCATTAGATAGTTTACGTTCGAAACTAGAACCTATCAATGATCGTTTGATTAATAAACATTTAATAGGAGGACAAAATAGTAAAATTATTTTAGATGAACTTATAGAACGCAGCAGTATGATTTCGAATATTTTGCCTAATAGTCAGGATCAGATTTACGCAGATGCCTGTAATGAACATGTCGTCGATGCTCCCACTAAAAATGAAGCAATAAATAATAATGTAACTCAACAAAAGAATACAATAGAACAGAATGATTCAGTTGTACTCAACAATCCTAGCAGCAATACATTAACAGGTATGTGATCCCGTGCGAAGTAAAAACTTAAAAGTTCCCTAAATTAACTTAGTATTACCAATCCATTAGTTATAGAAATTTGATCAAATAATATTTTGCTAGTAGTAAATACTCCATAAAAGTTTAACCATTGTAAAGGTATAATGTATTCCACCCCAAAATAAATCTATGCATGAGAAAAGGGATTATACAATTTGTACGATTTGTATCCGTTTATATTTTTTAGCCAATGACGATTATACAGAATCTGCTGGGTGTATTGGTTTTAGTGCCATAGAAATAATAGAACCAATCCCAGATACACCATCAGTTGTTGAAATTTTAGCTGCTATTGCCTTAGGTCCCATGCTGGCTGTTCCATCATGTGATCAGCCAGCAACATTTACTGTTTCAGAATATAATGCGCTTACTGATCTAAAAGAATTGGCATTAGCTGAAATAAAGGCACGTTCATTGGAATTAACACCACGAAATTTAGATGTTATACCGGAGGAAACAACAGATGTTATAAATCAAACAGAAAATGTTTTTATTTCAAATGAAATACACGAATCTGAGTCGAAACACATCGAAACGGATATAGTAAAAGACAATATAACACATGAAATTCAAAATCATTTATCAACAATAAAAAGCACAAAATGGGATATAGATGATGATTCTTATTTAGGAATTGATGAAAACGCAGTGGAAGATAAATTCATTCATTCCAATGCACAGAGCCAAAGCAATAATTTAGAAAGTGGACGAAACGATAATGTAGAAAAATTTAATAAATCACTTCGTGAAACCGATACTGAAGAGCACATTAAAAGTGGAAATTTAGCTGTAATTACAAATGATAATGTTATGGAGCGAGTAGAGGATAACATAAAAATTTCATACGAACCCTCAGTCAAAATACAATTGGATCAAACTGTACAGAATTCATTTGAAGAAAAATCAAAAGAATTAAAGGAAAAAGTAGAAAATATGTCAACATCGCAAATGCAATCACAATCAATCGTTTCTTTAAAACTTAATGATCAAAATGAATCTGGAGAAAGTATACATTTAGCTGCAGACAATAAAGCAACTACTGACGAAGATCCGAAAAATTTGTTAGATAGTTTAAATTATATTGTTTTGTCAACATGCAATGAAAGCAGTTTGCAAATTAATAATGAAGATAATACAAATGAGAAATCGAGAGCTAATGAACAAATTCTAAACAAAGAACATAACTCTGCGGAATCAACAACTTCTGAATGTTCTTCAACTTTATCAGAATTATATTTACAACAAAAAACTAATTTCGAAGAGTCAAAAGGAATTTCTTTGAGAAACGAACAGTTAAATTTGGTGGGCAAAGTTTCTAACGATCAGTTTTCCGAAACCAAATTAAAAAAATCTTCAAACATTCCGAATAATGAAACCTCGTCAATGACAAGTGGCGAAATAATTTCTGATGTGACACAAATTGTAGATTTATCAAACCCTATTAAAAATGGGGTTACGTCGGAATGTTTAAAATATAATGTAAAATTTGAATCTAATGACTCTTTCTTGAATATTAGAGAAATGGAGATTAAAGATGAAACAAATCAGACATATAAAACGAAGTTGGAAGATCTAAATGTAGATCATGAGACCGTACAGAATATGACTGTTGAAAAGTTTATAGTTGATGACTTCATTTCGGAACAAACTAAATTAGATGACATCATACTTTCTATAAAAAGGAATCAGAGTGAGGAATCTATTACTGATACGAATCATTCCACTATTCAGTTTTTGGTAGTTGCTGAAGAAATATTGAAAGATGAGTTTTCTCAAGAACTTCCCAATTGTATCTCAGAAATATCAAGAGATAAGCTTTCCACAACAATATTGGAAGACTCTTCAAAGCAACAACTAAACTATGATGAAAATGATGGAATTTTAACAGAATGCAGCGAAAAAATATATAAAGAACAACCGAATGAAACACGCTGTGTGGAAAACAAATTTATCGAACAAGTAGCATCTAATAACTTACATTCGGTTGAAATTTCTGAAAACTTTATAGCGTCATGTTTTGAGAATAATTTGCCATTAAAATCCGAGGAAGGCATTCCAGATGATCATCATAAAATCGGCGAAATAAATATGAATACTGATATTTTTGATACCAAACAGGAAAACTATATAAAATCTACAATAAATAAAGATTCATCCTCTGAAAATAATTTGTCGCTCCAAAACGCCATAGACATAATATCTGATGAACAACCATCAGAATCTATAAAAGATGAAGACATATCTGTACATCTAGAAAATATACAACTTAAAACTGAAGAAAAAATATCAGTAGAAGTATCTGATGTATTAATTCATAAACATATACAAATAACAGATAAATCAAATTCAATAAAACTTCAGGAACAAGACAATGAATCAAAATTAAATACCGAACTAACAGCGTATAATAAAACTGATAACTCAGAAATACCACCGCAACATATTTTACATAATTCTACGACTCTACCGACAAGTTCACAAACTAATTTACTGATTAAAACTAAAGAAGCAATTTCAGACGAACAGACTAAAGAAACTGAAAAAAATATTATCAAAAAACATTCTGTAACCAAACAGGGAGATTCTTCAACTATAGAGGATATCGCAATTAAAAAGTCAACAGAAGACACACCAGTTACTAATAAAGAGTTTTATGAAACGCAAATGGAAAATATTTCACATTATATAAAAAGTAATGATTATTCTTTAAATCTAGAACAAAATGTGGAATGTAAATTAGATTTCGAAGGACTATTTTGTAATAATCAATTTTTCGAATCGAAAAACTACTCAGAACCCATGATTAAGGAAGAATCTTGTAATTTAATTGAGGCAAATTTACAATGCAAAAGTGATGCTAATGTGCCACTTGAAAAGTTATCAACGTGTTCTGAAATTTTATCTTCAGAAATTAGTTTGCAAAAGAATATATCAAGTGCAAAATCAACTGAAATCGTTAAAGTTATTTGTAAAGAACAAATTAAAAAAACAGATAATATATTGATATGTGGTGATCATATAGAACCAACATCAGATGAGAGTTCTCCGTCTAAAGTTTTAACGGCTTCTATTGATGAAATTAATATAAAGAATTCTTCCAATAGTATACCACTATTAACGTTATCAGAAACTACTGTACAAAAATATACTGAAAATGTAATTTTGAATCAAGAAACAAATAACTTATTAAACAAAAAATGTCCTAACGATACATCTTCCGAAACCATAACTAAAAGTGCTAATGAACAAGTTATGATTGAAAGCTTAATGGTTTCACTAGATAAGAGTGAAAATATTACATTAGATGCAAATATATTAACAGAAAATTTAGTACAAGTCAAAGATACTTCCAGTGTGAATAATGTTTTTAAAGAAAATAGTTTTGGATCAAAAGTAGAGAATAATATATCAACTGAAGAAAATCAAAAAATGGATTTTAACGAGACAACTATTGAATGCACTTTGGTTAATCAGTCTGTAGATACAAATTTTGAAGGATCAGAGAAACGTGAAAAAAAATCATCTGATCAACAATTTGCGAATGATAGAGTAGCAATTAATGTTAATGAAATTATTAGAAATAATGAACAGTTTATACCAGAGATGAAAATTTCAAATGATGATTTTGAAGAATGTATTTCGAAAGAGATGTTAAAAGTTACAAACATCGTGTCTTATCAAATAGAAAAGATCACTTCAAAGGAGTTGAATTCTAAAATAGTATTGGGAGAAACGAAAAAAGGAAGTATTTTAAATGAACCTTTACAAACAATTGATAAAATTTCTTTGAAGCCCCTTGCTGAAGACTATCACAGTATTCCAGACTTTTTCAATAGTAATGTTTTCTTAACATGTCAAAAGGACAATACACAAATTATAACTGAGGAGAATAATTCAGAGAAAAAATCTGCATTTCAACAGCAAGTTTCCTTAGATTCGATATCTGTAATTGCAGAAACTCGCAGTAAAATTGAACCGTCATCTGATCATGAAGAGGAAATGTCTAAAGAAGGGCTGTATTCTTCAGATCATTTGAAACTTACTGAGAAATGTATTAGTATTGAAAACCAATTAAAAGAATCTGATGCGCACTACAAAAATGTGGAAAAATTGGCAAATGAAAAAACTATATTTGATGAAAATACTTCTAATGAAAATCTTATCGAAAAAAAAATAGAAGATTTGCAAAATGAAAATTTGACGAATTGCTCGAAACCTACAGAAATTAAAATCGACAATAACCTTTTATCTGAAGAGTCAGATTTAACTACTAAAGTACAACAACAAGTTACCTCAAATTATGAGAATAAACAAAATATATCGAATATTTCAATAAACCTGAGCGAAAATAATATAAACGTTATCAAAGAAATTGTAAACTGTAAAGATTTGTCAGATTGCATTGAATCTAAAGACAAATATGAAAAAATTATTTTATGTGAAGATTTAACTACTAAAGAGGCGGCTTCTAAAAGCAATGATACTTTAATATCGTCTTCAGAATCTGTAACTCTATACGAAAATGTGGATAAATTATCAGAGTTTCCTGAGGAATGTCTCCAGGAAATCCTACCGAAACTTAAAACCAAAACAAAAATTGATGATATTATTGTAGAGGAGGAGTCAACTTTAATTATTGAAACAACCACTGAAGGACAACAAGAAGGTATTTCAAATTTCGAAAATAAACAAAATTCATTGAATATTTTAATAAAACTAACCGAAAGTAATAAAAACTTTGTAAACGATTACATTGAACGAGAAGCCAATTCTAAAGAAAGTATTTCAAATGAAGACTCAAAAGTAGTAGATGATAAAGTTATTGACGAGATGCCTTCAAAAAGCATTGAACCTTCAACATCATTTTCGGAACCGGATGCCCTATACAAAAATGACGATAAATTATTAGATGAAAAAACTAAATTCGGTGAAAATATTTCTAAAGAATGTCTTCCCGTAAATATTTCGAAACAAAAAACAGAAACAAACATTATGGAAATAATCAATAAGGGACAGCAAGAAGTTACTTCCGATGTCGAAAATGGACAAAATTTGTCTGATAATTCAAAAAAATTAAACGAAAAAAATATAAACGATGAAAACGATTTATCAAATTATGTTGAAAGTAAAACTCAATCTAAAGAAAGTATTTTAAATAAAGATTCCAAAGAAGTCGATAATACAGTAAATAAAGAAACGTATTCCAAAAGCAATGAACCTTCAACTTCCTTTTCGGAACAAACTAAGACCGATAAAAATATTATTAAGGTTTTGTCAGAAGGCTTTGAATCTGAATCTAAATCTGAAGAAATTATTTTTAATGAAACCTTAAAAGGCGATGAAGTTATGGCAGAAAAGGCGATATCTCACAGCAGTGATTCATTAACACTGCTCTCTCAATCAGAAACTCTACAAAAAAGTGGGGATAAATTATCAGTTAAACAAACTAAGTTCGTTGAAAATATTTCTGAGAAATGTCTCCCCGAAAATCTTCTAAAACCTATAACGGAAACAAACATCAGTAATTATCTAGAAGTGGAAGATTCTGTTTCAATTACTGAAATAACTACTGATATTTTTAATGAAATCTCCATAGACAATGAAATTTTGGTTGAAAGGGCGACATCCCAAAGCAGTGATTCATCAATATTGCTCTCTAAATCTGAAATTCTATACAAACATGAGAATAAATTATCACATGAACAACCTAAGTTTCATAAAACTTTTTCCGAAGAATGTCTATCTGAAAATCTTCCGAAGTGCATAGCAAATAAAAACATCGATAATAATCCTGTATTGGAAATAAACGCTGAAGGGCAACATAAAGTTGCATCAGATGTCGAAAATGAACACAAATTATTGGATATTTCAATAAAACCCACCGAAAATAATGTATCCATTGTTAAGGTTTCATCAGAATGCGTTCAATCAGAATCTAAATCTAAGGAAATAATTTTTAATGAAAACTCAATCAAGGATGAAATCATTGCGGTATGTACGTTATCCCGCAGCAAAGATTTATCAACACTGCTTTTTAAATCAGAAAATCAATACAAAAATAAGGATAAATTATTAGATGAAAAAACTAAGTTCTTAGAAAATATTTCCAAAGAATCTGGAAACAATGTGAAATGTGTGGAAACAAGTGTGATGGAAACAGTCATCAGTAATAATCTTGATTTGGAAGATTCTGTTTCAATTACTGATATAACTACAAAGGAACAACAAGAAAATAAACGAAATTCATCGGCTAATTTCATAGAACGTACCGAAAATAATATACAAGTTGTAAAAGATTTGTCAGAATCTGAATCTTTATACAAACATGAAGATAAATTATCAGATGAAAAAACTAAGTTCCATGAAAATATTTTCGAGGAATGTTCATCTGAACATCTTCCGAAATATATAGCAAAGACAAACATTGATCAACTTGTGGACTCAGTTTCAATTGATAAATTGACCACTGAGGAACAGCAAGAAGTTATTTCTGACGTCCCAAATGAACAAAATTCATCGAATATTTTAAGAAAACTCACCGAAAATAATACAAACGTTGCAAACGATTTGTCTAATTGCTTTGAATGTGAAGTCGAGTCGAAAGAAAGTATTTTAAATGAAAACTCAATAGAGGTCGAGGATACGGTAACTGACGAGCCATCTGCCGAAAGTAATAAACCTTCAACATCACTTTCGGAACACGAAACTCTATACAAAAATGAGAAAAAATTATCAGATGGACAAATTAATTTCGATGAAAATGCTTCTAAAGTATATCTCCCTGAAAGTCTTTCGAAGCACGTAGCAAAAACAAAGATCGATACTAATCCTGTAGTGGAAAATTCTGTTTCAATTATTGAAATAACCGCTGAGAGGCGACATGAAGTTACATCAGATGATGAAAATGAACAAATTTCAATAAAACACAAAGAAAAAAATATAAACGCTGTAAACAATTTGTCATGTTGCATTGAAGGTGAAACCAATTCTAAAGAAAGAGTTTTAAATGAAGATTCAAACGCAGCCAATAATACAGTTACTGAAGAACCGTTTTCCATAAGCAAAGAACCTTCAACATCATTTTCGGAATTCGAAACTCTATTCAAAAATGAGAATAAAAAATTATCAGATGGACAAATTAATTTCGATGAAAATGCTTCTAAAGTATATCTCCCTGAAAGTCTTTCGAAGCACGTAGCAGAAACAAACATCGATACTAATCCTGTAGTGGAAAATTCTATTTCAATTATTGAAATAACCGCTGAGAGGCAACAGGAAGTTAGATCAGATGTCGAAAATGAACAAAATTCATCGGATATTTCAATGAAACTCAACGACGAAAATATAGACGTTGTAAACAATTTGTTAGATTGCGTTGAAGGTCAAACCAAATCTAAAGAAAGAATATTAAATGAAGATTCAAAAGCAGCCGATAATAGAGAACCGTCATCCATAAGCAAAGAAACTTCAACTTCCTTTTCGAAACCCGAAACTATATACAAAAATGAGAATGAATTATCAGATGAACAAACTAAAACCGATAAAAATATTTCTAAAGAATGTCTCCCTGAAAATCTTTTGAAGCATATATCGGAAACAAACATTATTAATAATCTTGTAGTGCAAAACTCAGTTTCAATTGGTGAAATTACCACTGAGGGACAGCAAGAATTTACTTCAGTTTTCGATAATGAAGAAAATTCATCGGATATTTCAATAAAACATACCGAAAATATTATAAAAGCAGTTAAGATTTTGTCAGATTGCTTTGAATCTGAAGCTAAATCTAAAGAAATTATTTTTAATGAAAGCTCAATAAACGATGAAATTATGACAGAAGGGGCGATATCCTACAGTAGTGATTCATCTACATTTCTCTCTGAATCTGAAACTCTATACATAAATGAGGAGAAATTATCAGATGAACAAATTAAGTTCGCAAAAAATATTTCCGAGGAATGTCTCCCCGAAAATTTTTCAAAACCTATAATGGAAACAAACATCAGTAATATTCTTAAATTTGAAGATTCAGTTTCAATTACTGAAATAACCACTGAGGGACAACAAGAAAATAAACAAAATTCATCGGTTATTTTAATAGAACGCAACGAAAATATTATAAACGTTATTAATGATTTTTCCGAATGTATTTTTAATGAAACGGTTACTGAAAATTCATCTTCTAAACGCAATGTAGCTTTAACATCGTGTTCAGAATCTGAAACTGTTTCCAAAAAAAATGAGAACAAATTATTAGATAAACAAGCTAAGTTCTATGAAAAAAATCTTCCGAAATATAAAGCGGAAACAAATATTGAGAATAATTTTGTAGTGCAAGACTCAGTATCAATTACTCAATTGACCACTGAGGAACAGCAAGAAGTTACTTCAGACGTCCCAAATGAACAAAATTCATCGGATGTTTTAATAAAACTCATCGAAAATAATGAAAATGTTGTAAACGATTTGTCATGTCGCATTAAATCTGAAGTCAAGTCTGAAGAAAGTATTTTAAATGAAAACTCAATAGTAGTCATGGATACGGTTACTGACGAGCCGTCTATTGAAAGCAGTGAACCTTCAACATTATTTTCTAAACATGAAACTCTACACAAATTTAATGAAAAATTATCAGATGAACAAACTAACTTCGATGGAAATGTTTCAAAAGAATATCTCAACGAAAATCTTTCGAAGCGTATAGCGGAAACAAAAATTTTAAATGAAGAAGTTACTAAGGAGCAGTCTTCCAAATGCATTATAGCTTCAATATCGTGTTCAGAATCTGAATCTCTACACAAAAATGAGGATACATTTTCATATGAACAAGCTAAGTTCTGTGAAAATATTTCCGAGGTATGTCTCTCAGAAAATCTTCCAAAGTATAAAGCGGAAATTAACATTGATAATAGTCTTGTTGTGCAAGGCTCAGTTTCAACTACTGAATTGACCACTGATGAACAACAAAAAGTTGCTTCAGACTTCCCAAATAAACAAAATTCAGTTGATGTTTTAATAAAACTCACCGAAAATAATACAAACGTTATAAACGATTTGTCAAATTGTATTAAATTTGAAGTCGAGCCTGAAGAAAGTATTTTAAATGAAAACTCAATGGTAGTCGAGGATATGGTTACTGACGAGCCGTCTAACAAAAACAATGAACATTCAACATCATTTTTGGAACGTGAAAATCTATACAAAAATAAACAAAAATTATTAGATGAACAAACTAACTTCGATAGAAACGTGTCTAAAGAATATTTCCCTGAAAATCATTCGAAGTGCATAGCGGAAACAAATACCGATAATAATTCTCTAGTCGAAGATTCGGTTGCAATTACTGAAATAACCGCTGAGAGGCAAGAGGAAGTTGCTAATGGTGTCGAAAATTATCAAAATGCATCGGATAGTTTAATAAAACTCACCGAAAAGTATACTGAAGTTGTAAACAATTTGTCAAATTGCGTTGAAAATGAAGTCGAGTTTAAAGAATGCATTTTAAATGAAGACTCAATAGTAGTCAATAATATAGCTACTGGGGTACCGTTTTCTAAAGGCAAAATGACTTCAACGTCGTGTTCAGAATCTGAAAGTCTGTACAAACCTGAAGATAAATTGTCAGGTGAACAAACTATGTTCCATGAAATTATTTCCGAGAATTGTCTCTCTAAAAATCTTCTGAAGTATAAAGCGGAAACAAATACTCATAACAGTTTTGTAGTGCAAGACTCAGATTCATTTACTGAATTGACCATTGAGGAACAGCAAGAAGTTACTTCAGATGACCGAAATGAACAAAATTCATCGGATGCTTTAATAAAACTAACCTCAAATAATACAAACGTTGTAAACGATTTGCCAGATCGCATTAAATGTGAAGTCGAGTCTTTAGAAAGTATTTTAAATAAAAACCCAATAGTAGTCGAGGATGCGGTTACTGATCTTGTAGTGGAAAATTCATTTTTAATTACTAAAATAACCACTGAAGGCCAACACGAAAATGAAGGTATTGTAGATGTTGTTCAATATTCTGCTATATCCCATGAGAACAAATATAAAAAACATTGTCAACAAAGTGCGTTCGATTCTACCAACTTTGAATATACCAAAAAAATTGCATATACTTCTCCGCAATTCAAGACTGAGAATAATACATCAAATAAACTTATAGAAACTAAATCAGAATATAATTTAGAAATTTTGAGCAACAAATCTTCCTCTAGTATAGAACATTGTTTGGAGTTAAAAAGTAGAGGGGACACGAAAATGCATTCAATTAATAGTTCTGAACAGTCCACACAAGCAATTGTGGAATTTGCAGTACCCGATGATAATAATTTTAAAAATCGGCTTACTAAAATAGATCTAAATAATGCTATATGCACAAAAGAGAAATCAAGCATAGAGCGAATAGACAGAAGTTCGAAAAAAGAAAATATTTCAGTACGTCTACATCATAAAGCAGAAAATTTTTCAAATGATTTGTCTGAAAGTATTTCAAATTCTGCTAATAATGAAATTACGCATGCAACTGAGCTTTCTAAAATAGACCATGATATATCTGTTGAACCAAATTATAGTTCAATAATCGAAGAAATAATTTCACCGTTTGATGTTCTTTCAAATAGCTTAAACAATGACAAATTATTGTTTTGTCAAAATTCAAGTATTGAATCTGAAAATATAAATAAAGATAAATGTGAAAAATTGCTTAAGGAATCTATTGATCTTCCTTTTAAAACTCTAGAAAGAGATTTTGAAAAATCAAGTCCTACTGTGGAATGCTCGAGTATGGAAAAAGACTCGAATGAAAAAAATTCTAAAGCACATCTTTTAAAAAAACAGGAAAAAGAAAGTTCAAGTTATGAAGACACAGTATCTGAAGTCCAACTGGAAGACGATAAAAATAAAATAATTTCAAACAAAGAAAAAATTTCAAATTCCAATATTTTTGAAACACAAAAGGAAAATAATTTAAAAGTACAATTATCTGAAATATCTTTGGAAGTATTTTCTGGTACTTCAAACAGTGAAACTTTATCGTCATGTTCAGCCTCTAGTGTGCAAAATAAAACAGATGAAAGTACATCAGTTGAGCAAATAGTAGTACTCAATGAGATCGCATCTAAAGAACAATTGTCTGAATCATTTTCACAATCAGAATCAGATAAAATGATATATATTGAAAAATCATCTGAAGTGCCAGTGCATGTTACAACTGATTGCACAAAAAGCAACAATAAGTCTCAGCTATTTTCTATAAATACAGACTCTGATTTAAAAGCTACAGTATCTGAACTACATGCAACATCAGGTAATCATAATATAACAAAAAAACTCATACGTCAGTATAGAGTGGAAGACACACCACCGAGTTTTGAAGATATAAGTCCACCCACAATGCCACAAAATACCCCAACAAACAGCAATTCCACAAATACTTTAGCGGATTTATGTCAAAAATACATAAATAACAAAACTCTTTTGACTGCGCTTGAAAATCGACGACGTCGAACCATACTCATGCATAGATTTTTAGGTACCCTTGATTTTCCACTTTCCGAAGATGAAAGTATGGAGGAACCAATTAAAATCCATACTGAGGTACTAGATACTGATAATCCTGTAGTTAATGACAGTTTTAATCATTCTCATGACCACGATAGTGATCATGGCGACTTTAGTGATTCGTTTATTTTACAAATAAACGATCTCAATAAAATTTCATATAATTTTATTAATACTGTTCTCTTCTCAGATCAATTAAGTAATGATTCCAAACCTTATTATGGAACTCAAAATAACACGGTTGAGGAATATATCGATAATGATAACGATAATGAAATGGATAACTTAGCTATTAATTATAAAACAATATCTACTGATACTTATACTACTAGATGTAATATTAATTTTAAAACTACTAATAATTTACCTACAGCATTTAATTCTAAGGCAAATAACACTAACCCCAATCACAATAACAATTACAATAATAAACAACATAAGACTAACAACAAGGTATGTGGTTATACGGAATCATGTTCATCTAATCAAATGGGTCCAAGTAATCCACAAATCAGCGCAGTTCGAAATAATGAAACAACTCAATTTAATAATAAACATAATGCTCGAATGTTATCCAAGATCAGTGATAAAATTAAAGTAAAAATACAATTAGAGGAAAATGATAATGATGGCTGTGAAAGCGACAATGATCATGGTGTTGATGGTGACAATAATGATGGTGATGATGATGATGATATTAGTGATGATGTGTCTTTATTTCCAAGTTTTGTACCAGGTACTCATTTTGAAAACTATATGGCCATTTTCATAAACTCGGTGTGGTGTAATGTGTTATTATATTTAATTTGTATTTATGTACATATGTATATATAAGCATACGTGAATATCAATGTATTGGCTATAAGGAAACATTTCAGTTTTAATTTTTTTTTTATTTCAATTATTTATCGCTTGTTTTTATAATATTACAAATAATATATATATATATATATATATATATATATATATATATATATATATATATATATATATATATATATATATATATATATATATATATATATATATATATATATATATATATATATATATATATATATATATATCTGATTTGTGTATATTTTTAGGTTCTATAGCAGAACGTGAATACAAAAAATGGTATAATGCTGTTGAAATGCCAAATAATCCATATGCTCCTGAAGCTCTGAAAAGACGTATCAGTAGTAGCCAAGAACGTTTCATCGATTTACCAAATATAAGTCCAACGAAAGATATTAATACTTTGGAGTTGTTAAATAGTCAAAAAATTGATGTCGATGAAAATGTAACACGTGAAAGTGATTATAAAAGGTTTGTCTAGTTTGAGTAAAATTTTAATTTATAATATTAATTAGAATTGTGATTTTAATAATATACTTTAATATTATTTCGAAGGTATAGTCGAGATTACTATATCAATAGTAGTTTAACAACACCACAAATGTCACCATCAAAGGATGTTACTGCAAACGTTGTCAAGGATAACCGAGAGGTAAACAACAACGACAACAATATTAATCAAAACTATTATTCATATCAGAATAAGTCACGTAAAGAAAAGTTGAAACATAATTCTAACGATTATCATTGGACATTATCGACACCAGTACGTCGAAGCAGTTCCCTGAAATATTTAAATTATAGCATAAATTCTCCATCTCCCACACATCTACATATTATTCCACCTCCTACCTATCACCAGCATAATAGATCATCTTACATTCTACCAAAAAGACCCTCAACATCCACTTCCTTTTACAATTATTTTAAACATCTGCATAACGATAACAATTATGATAATGATGACGAAAATCAATTAAATATGCATTCCCACCGTTCTTGGAAAAGTAGTTCAGCCCTTAATACAAAACGTAAAACAGTTAGCATGTTAAGCTTATTTAGTGCTGAAAGCAGCTGTAGTAATATTACTCGTTATAACCGCAAAGAAAATAATGTTTTGACACAATTTGAAAAACAGTTATTACACAAAGATTTAAAACGTAACAGTTTTCGAGCTGTATCATCGACAACCAAAGATTTTGTATTAAATCCCCTCTATGAAAAGGATCAATCAATAAAACTCTCAATAGTTAAGCCTCTAACTCAACCAGAGGAAAAAACTAATAATCAGAAAAGCGTTGATAATATTTTAAACACTTCCATTGATAATGGCGATGATCAATCGAAACAAAATTATAATACTTTACTATTTTAACTAAGTTTCTTAGATAGATATTTGTATACACTTCTGTAAAACAATGTACTGAATAAAACGGACATAAACAGTTACAAATCATAATGCTCAGTTTGCTGTAAAGTCAAATAATAAATAATAATAATATATATATTGCTATGTATATTTTATAAAAAGAATATATTTCTTATTGAAACAAATGAGCGATATAACAGATTCATAAATAGAAAAATTATGTCCATTTTAAATGGATTTTTCCATTTAAAAAAAGTAATCTCAAACAACATATTCCAAACATGTTTTCAAACGCAATTAATTATATACATATGTTTTTATTTGTAATGCCATTATTTATAGAACCCTTAAAGACCCCTTAAACCGATTTATGTTGCTCTTATACATAAATTTATAAGGAATAGTATAAAAACACTATATCCATATATATATATATAATATTCAACTTGTCATGTTATTACTTTAAGTCTATTAATTATTAAAAAAATATTAATCTTTAGAATGCATATAACTGTAATTAATTATAATACTAAATATTGTTTATATACCTACATATATGGAGTAACTAGTCAAATTCACTAATTATTGTTTAAATGCCTAATTACTTACAATAGGACAAAATATATTTGCTAATATAGTTAAAAAATATTAGTGCCATGCTTACGAACTTTATCTATAAAATACAATAAAAAGGAACAAAGTTCTTTCAGGCAACAGATTTTCAAACGCAGTTTTGCTAAATTATTTATTATAAAACTAGCTAATAAATTATTAAATGTTTGCAATTTAATTAATTGTTAATCTTCATTTTATTTGTAATTCAATGTATAAATTGATTAACTTTTTTTATTTGACCGTTATAAATAAAAATTTTAAATTCAGAAAAGCAAATTAAATGAAACAAATGTTTTTAGTAAAATTTATATAAAATATTTTAAATAAAAAAATACTTTAAATGAAAACTCTCAGGTGAGTATTTATATGTGTCTACATTTCTTAATAATTTTTAACTAACAACAATAAATTGAAATTTTACTAACAACATTTGTTTCCCAGCATCAAAATACAAATGTACAGATACGTTACTAACATATAAAAAAATATATATAATTGTATGTATTATTATTAAAAATTAGTAACAAAAAAATGTCTATTATGTGAATATCAGTAATCTGTTGATATTAATGCTACTTTTACTTTAGTATATCTTAGGAACCTCATATATATTTAATATATTCACATATTTTCATATTTTGATTGACCTTAATTTGATAACATTTATTATATTACCTATAATACAATAAACAGCCTACAAAAAAGCAATTACCAACAACAGACATTGAAGCTGAAGATCATTTATATAAAGCCATACCAGCTCAAGTAGAGGAAAGCGAAAATTCACAAATGACGGCAGATTTAGAAACAGCAACTAGTGACTCCGATACCATAAAATTGATTGCAACTGAGGAACAAAAGGAAACTCATAAAATTACTCAAAGATGGGAACAACCAACTTCTAACGAAAATAATAATAATAATAATAATAATAATAATAATAATAATAATAATAATAATAATAATAATAATAATAATAATAATAGACCTCGTAGTTTAGCTTTTAATACATCTGAAAGTTGTGGGAATGTTATAACTCCAACACGTGTAACTACACCGATAGCATTCAAATTTTTACAGCCAAAACGTAAAATATTGGAACCAAGTCAAGTTTTATCAGTAGATGATGATGAACAGGTAATACGGAATTATTTTGATTGTTAATCATTATTATATTTTATTACAATTTTAGCAAATTGCAACTAGTCCATCAGAGAAACCGGTAATTGAAGCAGAGGTTGCAAAGGCACTACCTTCTGTTAAGGCTTTGGCCAGAGCCTTTCTAATGACTACAAATAGCACACAGCCAGATAAACTTTGGTTCCGAAAGGTAAATGTTTCAGCACACAATTATTATTATATGTTAATATTCTAAAATGATTAATTTAGGCCCGAACATTATCACAAGGAAATAAGAAACATTCACTGTCACCTAAAAGATCTTTAGATAATTTTATGGTAACAAAGCAGCAGTCAAAAGTAGACGACGATTTAACCATAACTTCCGATTTATCGTCATTAGAAACGTATGAAAATTATGAATACTATTTAAACGTACAATGATATTAAATTAAATGTTTTTTCCAGAGATTCATCCTCGGTTGGTATTGAACTATCATCAACTCCCACAGATATGACAATCTCAGGCGAATTATCAAATAATCTATCTACCACTGGTAATATAAGTCCATTTCCCGTACGGGAAGGTGTTCTTAAAAACAATATTGCATTCTTTGAGAATTTAAAGAATAAATAATCAATTGTTTCACTTGCATATCGGAGAAAATAATAAATAAGTATTAAATGACTGAGTATTATTTTCGATTTCCAAAAAAAAAATAAATAAATAAATAAAATAAATAAATAAAAATAAAAAATAAATAACTCAGTTAATTTTAATCATTTTTCGAGGTTACATTTAAAGTGCCATTGAATGATTTTTAAATTGTTTTCGTTAATTATATTGTTATTAAATGTATTATATTTTATAATATTAAATTCATTTACTAGTCTTTAAATGTTATGCAAAAGATTTAATTATATTAAAAAAAAAAAAAATCGAAAATTTGTAACAAATTTTATTAAAATAAAAATATATGAAATGAAAGAAAAACTGAAGTAAAAAAATCATTAATTAACACATTCAAAAGCCCACTATATACTTCAATACAAACTGCAATGAAAGAAAATTAAATTTCTTTAATTTTAATTATTTACAGGTAACTTTAGCTATTGCATCGCCCAAGTGATTTGTGAATAAAATTGATTAAATCGAAACTAAAATAGATTCAATATGCTTTCATCACTCTGCAAGACATTCGCTTACCTTTCACTTGACCATGCATATATCGTCTCCTAAATTCTAAACACTTATTTTTATTGATAGTTTTTCGTGGACCACCACACACGAATGAAAAGTTTAAATTAAATTTAGTTTTAATAGTTACTTTATCATTTCATTTCTCTCTTATTAAAAAATACATATTATGCAAAATACATTAGAAATTTTCGATTATAAATTGAATAATTTTCTTATTTAAATAATTGTTTTATTGTGTTGCATTTCCTTTCAATTGAAGTTTTTCTTTAATTGTCATTCTGTTCCACAACTTTATTAATAAATGATAAACTACACACATGGACATATTCTATATATCACAATTAAAAAGTTAATTTAAATTATATAATATATGAAATATTTATATTAATTTTTATTTCTAATTTTAAATTAATTGTCAGAATTATGTACACTTGATTGTTTAGATTATTTTAATATGAAATACATTCTTCCCTGTATTGAAGTTATCACGATTTCATATGTTTAATAATTAAACACAATAAAATGAGATGTTTTTGAGGTTGAAAATAAAAGAAAAATGTTTCAAATTTGGTGTATTTTTAAAAATTTAATAATCGAATTTAAAACAAAGTATGGATTATTTGAAAGCTAAAAAGACGAGATAAATTAATTGTCATTATTTTAAAACAGACGTTATGAAAGTTGATAAAATCTTGTTTTGCGTTTTTTGCTCGGTACTGTATATTAAGTTGACAAATATCAAAGTTATAATGTATACACTCTTCTGCTATAACGATGTCAATTTTTTTTAAATTTAATCAGTCGACCAAAAGTTAATGATTTGTTCCCAAAAAGTATTGTATTGGAAAAAATTTTTGGACGGAGTAAATGGCTGTCCGAACCATTTATATTGATGTATTCATAGTAACAAAAACAACTCCAGCTGTCGAAACACGAACAGTGTAATAAAGAAAATTGTATAGTATCACAAAAAGCAATTTGACAATTACAAGCTATTCAAAACAAAATCAAAGAGATTTCATGATATTTTAATGAACAGAATAAAAATATATTCAGCTTTAATACGCAACAAAACCTTATCTCTTGATAATTGGAGACGTTGTTATTTCCGTTATACACGATTTATAAGTACATTTTAATGCATTGAACACATTGAAGACAGCAAACTACCAACTGCAATTTGTCAAAAATAAAATACACACGTTTGTATGAAGATGCTTTTTTTTTTTTTTTGAGGACAGTACAGCTATAGGACCACTCGACTGCTTTTGCCGCTGTAGTCGAATTAAGCTAATTTCTATTTTTGTCAACTAGAAAGCAAAACTACAAAACAGAACACCGATATTATAAATTCATATCAAAAAGAAACAGCTGTTCATATTCATATTTTTGAGTTGTTTTGTTATTTTGGTTAATTGCATTTGGTAAGTATTTTATTGGATTTTAATATTGTAAATATAACAGACTCATATACAATATTTGTTGCATGAACTATTTTAGTAATAGTTGTTATAAAATTTACTTAATTCTCCTCAGACATTTTTAAAAACGCAAATACAAAAAAATATATTTTAATATACATCAAAATGTCAAACTTTAGAATCAGTTAAATAATTTGTAGTTGTAGTCTTTAAAATAATTCAGTAGATACCACACGACTACAACTGCAGCAGAGCAGCATTTGTTTTCGTTAGTCTGTTATCTTCAATGTTATAATAAAATGTTAAAATAGTTGTTATGTCTACACTAACTGTAAGATTTTGAATAATGGGATGTGGCAACACTAGATTTTGCTGTCACTTTTAAGAATCAAAGTAGAAAAAAAGAAAGAGAAATACAAATAGAAAAATGACAGCAGTAGCAGCAGATAAATAATAACTTTTTCTTTTTATTTTTCAAGTAATTACGGTTTTTGTGTGAATAAAGAAAATATCTGATGGGATAAATCCACTAAAATATTATGGCTTATATCAATGTAGCTGAATGGTCGCCAGACCAAGTAACCGATTGGATAAAAGGTTTGTTTTCTTTTTTTTTTGGATTGGTACTCTGTTGTGCTTCCTTTGGAATTTTTATTATTAAAGTTGTTGTGATTCATATGTACATATACTGTGTATTATATTACTACGTACATTCATTAAAAACCAAACCCATAGAGTGTAAATTGTTATTGAATATTTTTAGGTCTAGATGATTCTATGTACAATTACGTTTATTCGTTTATTAATAATGGAGTTGGAGGTCATCAGTTGCTTAATATCAGGCCTTATGAATTGGAACAGTTGGGTATGAACTCTATTGGTCATCAGGAAATTGTTTTGGAGGCCGTTGAAAATCTGAGAAATTTTGTAAGTTATATATTTAAGTTTATGTTATGCTTAGTATATTTCTTTATTTGTTTAATTTGTAGCATTATAATTTGGACAAAGAGAATCTGCAATTTATGGCTTTGCATGTTGCCACAGCTGCTCGAAGTCTTCACAGGTTATTGGCAATGAAAAGCGGCTCATCTGTTATTGAGACTCAAATACTAAACGATATTACAAGAACAATAGCTCGCATAAAACCATTAATTGGTTGGCTAGACCGGGCCCCTTTTCAGGGCCAATTCCAGTTCGCGGAAATATGTAGGAAAATGTTAAGACTTGGTCTTGAAATGGCGACCATTGCACAAAGAGAACGTTTTGTGGAAAATCCAGTTGAACAAATACGTACAACTGCTGAAACGTTAGAACGTTTAGCGAATTATATAATACAAGATATAACAGATCCAATGTTATTGCAACCCTCGTCTTTGAATCTAGTTACGCTTAAAAAGCGAGAATCAGAATTAGGTTTTAACATTGAAACAAGCTATCACGGTATACATCGTGTAACAGATATAAAGCACAATTCACCAGCTCATAATTCTGGAAAAATTGAAGATGGAGATGAGATTGTACAAATTAATTATCAAACAATCGTGGGCTGGCAATATAAGACTGTGCTCCTACAGCTAAGAGAATCTTTACCCGATGTACTGTTGACGTTGAAAAAGCGTCCCAAGCACACCAAGATCTATGGACAAATTTATATGCAGCCATATCGTTTACCCAGCAAAAAGCGCAACGTAGGTTCTCGGTGGGGCGAAAACATACCCAGTCCGAGGCCTGGATTCTTGTCAGTACCAGAGAATACTTTTAAGTTGCCGTTGTTGCTGAATGCAGATAATGAGAAAACTGATGATGGAGATACAGACTCTATATGCAGTGATATTTTAACACCGACTGATACGAAAGTTGTGGAAAAGGAAAGTCGCTTATACTATCCAAAACCTAGGGCAATGCTTCAAAGACGGAATACTATATGCGGTGATGAATTGTTGGGTCACAAAAATGTTGTTGGAGTTCCGCTTTGGCATGATCACAAAGTTGGAGCGTCTGGCGATCCATCTTCGCCTAGTTTACGCGATAAATCCGTATCTTTTGGATTTGGCTTAGAAATCTCTTCAAGACCAACAACTTGTATTGGCATTGCTAGCAGTAATGGTAGCAATGGAAAATTTACAGGTGATGCTAAGTCTGGGTTTAGTGATTCAATGAAATTGCGTCAACTGGTAGAACAACCTAATGAAGAACTAGAAGCTACATCTAAACCAGGTGTGTGCAAGGTTGTACGTTTCGATGCGGATATGAAAGTGGAAGATTATCCAGTTGATGAAAAATATACATGTAATGTGCAAAACACCATACTTGAAACATTTGAGCCTATACCCTTTGCCGATGAGGAGGACGAAGAAGATGTGCTTGCAGCACTTAGGAATATGACATTAGGCAAAAAAGATCAAAATGTGGAAGACAAAAACCTAAGCTTACAATCGAATTCACTTGTCGAAACTGTTAACGTGCCTATTATTGTAAGACGTGGAAGATTAGATAAGAGTCACAGTACCCCTGCATACGATAATTCGGGTGAAGAATCTGATACACCTCCTGCTATTGAACCACGTAAAGACTTTCTTTTGATAACACCACCAGCACCACCACCACGACCAAGAAAACTGGGTGAAACTGCGAATGTTCCAGTGCCACCTCCGAAACCTCCTGGTCTTTTGGCTGCCCTTAATGCCGCTGCAGCTGCTTCAGCAGTGTCAAATAATGCCAATGTAAATACACAATCTAATTTAGGTTCACCAGCAATTACACAAACACCATCCAACCACACGGAAGAGGACAGCAAGTCGTTTCAATCCAGCACCAGCACCTTATCACTTTCCATCACAGGCGATGCAACAAATGAAGGAGGCAATATTGTTGGTAGTGGTGGTGAGTTACACACTCCCACTAAAACGCGTTCTCTAACATTAAAAAAGAAACATAGTCTTATTAGTAAAAGAAGAAATGTGAATTTAAAGATGCTGGGTACTGGCGATATTCAAGGATTTCTCTATCGCCGAACAAAAGATAAACGCGGTGTGACATTTTGGGCTCGTTTCTATTTTGTAATGATTGATACGATTCTCTATGGATTTCGTTCAAAGGATGCTTCAAAAGCTAGTTGTGTAATTTTTTTACCTGGTTTTACAGTATCACTTGCAAAGGTAATAATTGATTGTGCTATAGCAATATTTATAATATAATAATAACTTGTTTCATTTATTAATAGGAAGTCCACTCAAAACCATATGCTTTCAAAGTTTATCATGCGGCAAAAACATTTTATTTTGCGGCAGAATCTTTGGACGCTCTTAATCAATGGGTTGAATTCATACGCCAATCTACACTAAGCAAAAGTGTTTCGGCCGCAAACAATCCTGTTTCTTTAAATGAAATAAGCACAAAGGAATTATTCTCCGAAAACGAAAGTTCCGCTGAGGAAAACGAATCAATAATAATGAAAAACCTTTGTACTCCCTCGCCTCAAGGTACAAGGGATATGCAGCATGGTGTTAATACTTCTAAAACAACTTCATCAACGCCAACGTCTACAAAAAGTGATAGAAGTTATTTGGGGTCATTGCGAAAACTTACTAAGGGTACTTTGCCCTTCAAAAGTTCAAATACTAGTGATAAAAAGCAATCGAATGATATCCCAGTGCCTACAGAACAATTTCGCTCATATCGTAAAGTTCCAGGGGGTAGTTTTGGTATACAAATTGGTGCAAATACGCCTGGATATCACGATACTTCTTTGCATCCATTTAATGCTACGCAGAAAGTTATTGGAGACGATCACATACAACTAAAATCCCAATGTGATGTTCAGCAAACAAGAACTCAAAACTGCGTATCTACTATGACCCCTTCTGAAATAGTTATATCACCACCGCAATCACAACCTCAATCGCAGCACCCACAATGCCACAATCGACGTTTAATCCATTCTACAAGTCGAAGCTCAATAGTTAGCGCAAGTGATACGAGTTTGGGACCGCCATCTTCGCCGGCTCCAATCCCTGACAATCCCTTAGGAGTGTCTACACCACCTGCAAATTCTGCTTCTACGACCTCATTTTCCTACGCATCTCCCCATTCTCCAACAAGAGACGAAAATTCTCCTACACAACAGTCAAATGTAACAAACAAATGTAAAAACATCAAGAAAATTCCCTACAATTATATTCATGCCTCAAATCCAAATTTAGTTGAATTCGATTTTCAAACTTCTCGAACATTAGACTACAATTTACCGAAAATAAATTCTAGTAATGCATGGGAAGTTTTACCAAATATTCAGGGCTTAGTGACTCTAAAAGACTTAATGTTACAGAAGCAGGAAGAAGAAGCTCAAGAAATGTACAATAATCGTGTATTATTGGGTGTAGAAAAGAAAGAGGAGCATAGGCGTCAAGTGGCATATAAACAGGCAACACAAACAAAACCTCTGGTAGAATCAAATCAGCGGTCTACAAATCTCAATGGTGATTCAAAGGTATCAAAGACACAAAGTCGTAGTTTACCAAAACCTCCAGATTATGAAATAAGCTTTAAGCCAGACGATGAAGACATACAATTAACACGCACAAAAGAAGGCCTTAAATTAAGAGATTTTGGCTACGAATTAATATCGGGCGATGAACCCATTGGGGGAAGTGGGGGAAGCTTTTCTACATCATTATCGAATTCTAAAAATAGATTGTCTACATCGCGACAGTTTTCTAACCATTCAACAAGTAGTGCAGAACATTTAGAAGGCTCAAGCACTGGGCATTCTTCTAACTGGGCTTCCGCAATGAAATCGCGTCCCTTCTTATTAACATCTAGTAAAAACAAAAAGCATTCAACTAGCAGCAGTTGTTCTGCGGCTGATTACACCATAAACGGCTCGGAGAGAAGGCTGGGAAGTTTTAAGAAAAAAGGAAAACTGGATTCTTTTAAAACGTCAAGTGAGAGAATTTTTCAATTTGGTAAACATTCAACAAATAATGCTGCGGGTATAACAATGACATTGCCCTTGAATAAAAAATCACATCATCATAATGTCATTGAATCATCAGGAGTTTCAGGTAGCAATGGCATTAAAAAGAGTCAAACATATAATAATGATTTAAAAGAAAAAGCAGATAAATATGATTCTCAACGTAAGAATTCTGCCCCTATGCCAATTTTTTCAAAACTCAGCTTTTCTTCGGGTTCATCATCTTTGGCTGGTAACAATATGAATAATAAAAATGAAAATAAAAAAGATAAAAAACATTCCAGTTCACCTTTATTTCACCGTACAGTGTTTGGTCATCATAGCCAGTCGCACACTCAGCAGCAGCAACACGTCGTATCCATACCTTCTACACCAACGAATACCACATGTATGGGTCGGGATTATGATCAAGAGATATTTGCTCAAGTAATATTTCCAAATCAACCTCAAAACTATCGAAAACATTCAATAACATCGTCATTATCAAATAATGTAATTCTTTCCGCACCCGAAACAACGGCTCCTCCTCCACCAACAAAATCTAATACAAATGTGACAGATTTTACAGTGACATCACCAACAAATTCATCTTTAGTCACCACCACCGAATATCCTAATATGGAATGTCCGCCCGTTTTCGAACCTGACATTTATTCGCTCACCGACCCAAATGCCAGTCTATTACTTAGACGCAACAACAATAACGCAAGCTCTAGCAATTGTACTACAAGTAACTCGAAGTCGCATGGTACTGGAACTGAGATGAATTAAAATGAAAATAATTCTTCACATTTAATCAAATATTTTGAAAATGTTTGATTTTTTAAATTTAGTTTCGATAATTTATCCCTGTAAATATACAAAAATGCTTACGTACATATTATTCATATAACGATAATTAAAACTCAGCAACGTTTTTTTTTTACAAAGTTTAATCAATTTGTAGTTTTTTTTCTGAGAAACTACTCTTATTTAATACGGCTGACGTTTTATCTTATTGCAAAATAAAAAAGTTTTATTTAACTTAAAAAATAATTTGAATATTATAGATTAATTACAAAGTATGAAATAAAAATATAAAACGTACTTTTAGTTTTGAGAAATATTGGTTTTGTTAATATCGTGATTATTTGTCTGTTAATCATTTGATGTATTATGAGAGATAACTTCATTTTTTACTTTAAAACTCATTGGTGTAAACTTGTTTCCAACTTGCATTTATTGTGAATAGATTCTCTTTTACAAATTCTATAGCAAAATGAAAAATACCAAATACTAAACTTATATATAAATAGTGATCAGTTATTATGCCAAGTTGGTAATAATTTGTTCAACCTCCTCTTTGGTGTGCATACGGAAAAGCTTGTCTGGGGTCATTGTCATCACCTCAACATTTGTAGAGTTTAGTTTATCTTCCATTACTTGCTTCAGAGTATTTAGTGACAAAATAATTGCATCATTAAGAGTCATTTCAGCTGTATAGTTGTCTTGTAAATTTTGTTGAGCTCCCTCACTTCCCGACCCTATAGCTTTAGCACCATAGCGAATGTAAGTGCCGGATGGGTCCATATGCCAAAGTTGAGGTTTGTCATCTTCAATGCCAGCAAAGAGAATGGCGACACCAAAGGGACGACTCATTGCAGAGCCACCATCTCCACTATCACCAAATTGAATTGCCAAAGCAGAGACTGCCTGAGCACAAGATTCAATTGACATACGTTCGTTATAAACAAACCAATGATTTTGACATTCAACTCTAGCTCTTTCAATTAGCGTGCGAGCGTCGGCCATGAGTCCAGATGTAGCGCAACCAATGTGTTTATCAACTTCCACAATTTTTTCTACTGTACTAGGCACCATCAAAGGCGATGTTATACGCTTTTCCACAGCCAATACGACACCTGTAAGGCAATGCAAATGAACAATTTTGAAGTCACAATATAAATTACATACCTTCAGAAGTACAGATACCAATCGCAGTTGAACCCAATTTAATAGCTTCAATAGCATATTCCACTTGGAAGAGACGACCCTCCGGTGAAAATGTATTTACACCTCGATCATATTCGGAACGTGTAAGAAACATCTAAATTAATTACATCGTTAATATATATAAAAATTAAAATAAACAATTAATGTTATTTTACATTTAGTAACTTACATTGTAGAGTGAATTTTACAAATGGGCAACAATTAATTTGCAAAAAATTAAAGACAGCTAAATAATGACCAAACACTTTTGCGGTATTTTGACAGTTTTTGTCACAATTTTGTTGAAAAAGTAAATGCCGATACAAATATTTAGCCGGCGACTTTTTGTCGCTTAGAGTGGCCACAGTTATTTTGTAAATAATAACAATTGAAATGTAATACAACACTATTTTCACAGTATTTCTTATTAAAAATTAAATGGACATAAATGTATAACCTCCGAAAGGTTAAATCAATTTCCATGAAATTTCATTCACGGAAAAATAAATGATGTAGAAGTGTTTTGTGTTTGAATCTTACAGAAATATAGGCACTCATTTCCAAAGCTGTATAACACATATATTTAAATATGTTAATAAATTAGGTCTTATTGTTCGGATGTCAAATTTTTCAAATTATTTTTAAGTTTCGAAATAATTTAATATCAATAAATGAGAGCAAAAGATTTCTGATTTTAATTTTACATAACCTCTGACTTTAAGACCAATGTGTGAGACAACTTCAAAATTTAAACAAAGAATTTCGGTAAACTTACAGTGTAAGAATGTTAAGTTTTAAAGAATTTGGTAATAATCATATAATAGATCAAGTCAGATAATGACCTAATAAGTTCAATCTCTTCATCACCAAGTTTTACTAGTGTCCCTATAGTGTAGCATGACACTGTAGGGACACTAGTAATAATAGAAAAGTCCTTTATTATCACTTTGAATTTTAAATGGCAGGACCATCAAGTCAAAAAACAGTTGTATCACACGATTATTCCAGTTACTCCAAATCAGAACTTATACCTTTGTATAGAAAGAAGGGTCCTTGTACACTTGTTACAATCTTAAGTATTTTATGGTGTTAAGTAGTGATTCAGTTAAAAAAATTCAATTTACTCACCCAGTGCCAAACAAACTCTTATTTTACTGGTGCTTAATGAAGTGACCAAAACTGATGCGTTTGGTAACCATGTGTATAATGAGAAAATAAATGTGGTTTAATGTTTTTCTTAAGCTTAATATTTATATGGTGTACGGAATACGATATACTTATTTGTTACACCTCTACTACCACACGTAGTGAAGGATTCTGTGTGTAACGCTAAGAAGATATATATTCATGCATTAAATCGAAATCTTAGTCGATTTATAATTGTCATTCAGTGTGTTGTGGGCATGCTCATATCCCAACTAATGAACTGAGCTCAGAAATTTTGCCGATTTGTTATTTAACTCAAGCAAAATAGTTTCAGTATATAAATATCGGTTGTAAGAAAAAATGTTGTATCCAAAAAAGCAAGTACTTTTGCATTACATTTTATTCTGATACCATTAGTGGTTTTTGGTTTATGATGTAGCAATAACCTTGCGTCATATAATGAAATTGGATTCATTCAAACTGGTATCTTTTTTATAAAAAGATTTCATGCAAAGTTCATTGTGTTTCTTTTTTCTTTATTTGCCAAAAACAAAAATACTATAGTTAATAATATCCACATATCTACTTACGTATGTATGTAGATATACAAAGCCAGTTTGTAAATTAATCAGTCAAATATTGTGTAACCTACATAAATCTTTACATTTTCATAAATATATATGTATACATACATTTACAGTACATGCAAGTGGATACATAACTAATATCGCAATAACGATTACATGTATGTATACATTTCAACATGTAAAATGCATACATATCAACAAGTTGTTTTTGCTTCCTGTCCTCAGATACTCTTTGTTAAAGAGTTTTTGATTGTGGTAGTCTATGTTTGTATGGATGTATGCATTTATGTTTGTGTGGACCAATTTGTTGAAAACTAAGGAATACATACAATGATATACATGTAATACTTACATTACCAATTACTTACAAAAATATACGAACAATATACATACATATCTTCATATAAACATGTACATATGTATGTATGTATGTATATTAGATAGTAATGTAGTAATATGGATGGATGGATGAATTAGTTTGTTACACTTTTATTATTTTTAATGTTAAAAAGTTTTTTGTATTGTTTTTAGTTGCTTTGTTTGTTGTTTATGTATGAATGTAAGTAGATTTTGTTGGTTGGTTGGTTGGATGGATGAGTGACTGGTATGTTTGTCTGTATGTCTATCTGAATAATACACTTAACTCACAAACTAACTAAGCAACAACTAACATTGAAGATACAAATAACCATTGAGTTAAATCAAAAGAAAAATATTAGAAAAAGTACAATAAAAATATGAATAAATAAAAGTTTGTACAACACACATACATATGTATATATAGTTAATAACAATACGAAATTATTTCTGGTGAATGTTGAAAATGCATTTGGTATATAAGGCATAGACTTTGCTTTTATGAATTAGTATCAACTCAGATCTCGTTTAAAGCGATACAATAAAATAGTATAATAGTTTTCCTCTTAAATTTTATCCAGCCAACAGCTCAACAATGCGTATGGTAAATAGTTAATATTAAACATATTGTTAATTATTTATTGTTATTATTATTTTTTGGGCTTTTTTAAAGTTTGTTATTCCTTGTCTCGCTTTGTGCGTGGCAATGGTCAGTTGTGCCGAGGAAGTTGCCTCCGATGATAATAGCAAAACCGTTGAGAAACGAGGTTTACATTTGGGTAATTATGGACACAGTCATCATGAACATATTAAGACTGTTACGATTGAGAAAAAGGTTCCTGTACCATATACTGTGACAAAACATATTCCCTACACAGTTGAGAAAAAGGTTCCCTATGAAGTAAAGGTACATGTACCAGAACCCTATATTGTTGAAAAGAAGGTACCTGTACATGTTAAGGAGTACGTAAAAGTACCAGTTCATGTACCAAAACCATATATTGTTGAGAAGAAAGTACCCTATGAAGTTAAGGTTCCCGTTGATAAACCTTACGAAGTAAAAGTGCCTGTACCCCAACCCTACGAAGTGATTAAAAAGATTCCCTATGAAGTTAAGGTACCAGTGCCACAACCTTACGAAGTTATCAAAAAAGTACCTTATGAAGTCAAAGTAGAAGTTCCTGTGCCCAAGCCTTATGAAGTCATCAAGAAAGTACCCTATGAAGTAAAGGTACCCGTAGAGAAACCATACCCAGTTGAGGTACCCAAACCATACCCAGTCGAAGTTGAAAAACCATACCCAGTTGTCGTTGAGAAAAAGGTACCTTATGAAGTAAAAGTACCAGTCGATAAACCTTACAAGGTTGAAGTAGAAAAACCTTACCCTGTACATGTAAAGGTACCAGTACCTCAACCCTACACTGTTGAAAAGAAGGTTCCTTACACTGTCGAAAAGCCAGTACCTTATGAAGTCAAGGTTCCAATTGAGAAACCCTATCCCGTTTATTCAGAAGTCAAAGTTCCTGTACACAAAGAGATTCCAATTCCCGAAAAGTACCACGTTGAAGTGCCAATTATTGAAAAGGAGGAACATCACTCCTACCACCACCACAAATAGATAAACAAAAACTGATCTTTTTTTACAGCTCCAATATAAAACTAGAAAAAAAAATAAAATAGATCAGGCAATAAAATCTACATCAACTTTATAACTATTATTAAAAAAACACTAAAACCATCACCATCACAGAACGCGATCACAAGCGATGAAACAAACAATATAACATCATTAACAACCAATAATTGCGAAAATTCCAACGGAAACGTAAGTATTCACGTTTCATTCAAGCAATGTTGAGCTGGACGAGCAAGAGGAGAAAACTACGCATAAATAATTCACTACTGAGGAAAAGGTGAATATTATTACAACATAGGAGGAAGAGGAGGAGCAAAAGAAGAGAAGAAGGATTTTAACCTATATCTACTAAGAGATCTGTAGAGGAAATAATATTAACATCTTGCATGTATATTATTTGTTTGTACAAATTTATATACATAGGTTTCCTTTAATTTTCTTAAATAAGCCAAATGTGTTAATTGTATAAAGTAGTATATGTATACATTGTACAATGAAAAAATTTATTTGTAAATAAATGTTGACATTATAGCGCTTAGGTATTATATTTCATTTATTTTAAATTTAAAGAAATAAAAAATGAATGTTGACTTGTTTTAATCATATGAATGATGCCTTAAATTGTGATTACTGTTTTAGAACCGAAAATTTTAGCTCCATTATAGATCATAGAAAATCGCAGTTGGGATAAAAAAACGTGATGTTATTTTCAATGAGTGATTGCAAGAAATAATTTATAGCGAAAATTATATACATAAAAATGTATATGTGTAAATGCACGTTTATATACTACATCATCATAGGCGGTAAGGGTATTATGCGTCTGTGTGTTTCGTTCCACACCACTTTTATATATACCGTTCGATTCAGAATCACTTCCTGAGTTGATTTAAAATGTTCGTCCATTCGGCTGGCTGTCCATGTAAAACTTCTTCGCAAAGTAAAGGTCGCAGTTTTGAAGATATCTTAATTAAATTTGTCACGTACTATTATTATTTCTAATAGATTCCGTATATCGCTTAGTTTATTGGTCTTAGTTTAATTTGATTAATTATTATTTTTTCTTTAATTTTCCATAATATTTTCAAAAAAATTCTTAATTGCGTAAATTCGATTTCCCTTTTTTCGAAATTTCTATTTTAAACAATTTTAAATATTTTATTATTTATTTGGTCTTAGTTTAATTAATTATTAATTAATTATTATTTTTTCTTTAATTTTCCGTAATATTTTCAAAAAAATTCTTAATTACGTAAATTTGATTTCCCTTTTTTCGAAATTTCTATTTTAAACAATTTTAATGACTCTATCTTGGCTTAAGCATTGTTAGATATATGTAAAAAATACCAGCTGTGTATTTCATACAACGACGGCAACACTAACATGGTAGTCTTATCAGAAAACGCTATTTATAGAGCCCGTTTTAACAAAAGGTTGACTTTTTGGCTGCAACTGTATATTGCTTACCATACCAAGAACTCTTAGGAAAATTTTGAGTGCATTTAGGTTCTACACTTTTCTTTAACATTCCTTCGAGCATCAGCAACATAAAACTTTTGACCAGAAAGTTGTTTCAGAAGGAATTTTTTTAAACTTGACTTTTATATTTTCCTTCTACCTGTACTATTTGACACTTCTGTGTATTCTGTGATTAAAACCACGGAATATATATACAGAAGTGTCAAAATTGACAGTTCAAATATTTAAAACCATTATTATATTCTCTTGAATTCATGTGTAAATGAGATAACATTTAGAATTAAAATAGAAACTATATGTTAAAGTAATACAATGTATAAGTGTGTTATACTAAGTTGTGACAATTTTTATGAGAAATATTAATATAAATATCTTTTTTATTTAGAGAAGTAGTTCCATCATATGCTACTGTTAGCGTCTTTGACAGAAAAACAATGCTCTACACTAACAAAATACATCAAGATTGTTGCTTTTGTTCTAACGAGACTACCTGGTTTTGTTGTATCATGTTTAGGACTATCTGTCAGTTGTACACGATTACAAAGATTTAGATTAATATTGTTGTTGCTTTAAACGTTTTTAATTTTTGTTTGGAAAAAAATGATTTGCCGATTGTGTTTAAAGGATTTGGAAGAGGTAATAAACATTTTTGACAATAATCTTAATGTTGCTGAAGTTGTTGGAAAACATTTTTGGTTTGAGGTGAGTTGAACAGTTTAAATAAAAATATATAACAGATTTGTTCTGAAGTTAATACTTTTCAGCCCCGTCAGGATGATCCCATTTCAACGTCCATTTGTAAAATGTGTTGGACTAAAGTTTGCGACTTTCATGAATTTTATGAGATGGTGGAACATGTTCATCGTCATATGACGGAGAGATTTATAGTTAAAACTGAAAGTGCAAAGGGAAAGCGTAGATCTCCGGTAGACGTCAATGATCTCATTAATTATAGTTCATTACCAAGTAAGAGAGAACCAGATGATGAATTTGATGAACTTGGTGAAGTACCATTTAACATGCTAATAGAAGATACTTTGGATGAACCTGGTAAAACTGTAGCAAAAGCAGCAGCGATAGCTTTAGGTGCAGATGATTCACACGACATTTTGTCTCATCATAATTTTAGCAATGATAATGATTATGGTGAAACCGATAATAATTTTAGATGTAATGATACCTATAATGAAGATGCGAAATTTAACAACAGTAATCAAAGCGGAAACAGTGACAATGACGATACATTTGATGGAGAAGCATTTATGAATAATATATTAACGAACAAAAATAAGGAATCGAATAAGAATTCAGATAAGAATATATCGGTTACTCTTCCTAAAGAAAGAGAAAACCGTCGATCAGCTAGAAATTCTAATAAGATCCAAGCAGAGACGATGGTTTCAAACAACACTGACAGCGTAATATCGAAGAATGTGAAAAGAGGAAGAGGACGTCCCAAGAAGGGGGACATTATTGTCAAACCGGAAGATTGTCAAATGGAGAGAAAAGTAAATATTAAATCCAGAACTAGTAGAAATGAGGAAGAACAGGATGCCTATAAGACAAAAATGAAAGAAATTGATGATCAAATTGCACAATACATGACGTTACATTGTGATGTTTGCAATTCAGAATCCAAAAACTTTGCTGGTTTAAGGGCACATATGCGTCAGGTTCACAACATCAAAAAAGGTTATGCGAAATGTTGCAACAAAAAATTTTTGAAAAGAGCACTCCTTTTGGATCACATACGCCAACATTTAGATCCAGACTGCTACAGGTGAGACGAGAAAGCATAAATGTTAACACATGCAAACAATATTAAAATATTATTTATACAGTCATATAAAATTTTTTCATTACACATACATAGGTGTGAAGATTGTGATCGCACCTTTGCCGATCGTCAGTCGATGCGAAATCATTTTTTGGTTAAACATCAGAAAGATGAAGATAAAATTTTCGAATGTTCAGATTGTTCCAAGAAGTTCGTAAGAAAATATTTACTGGAACAGCACAAAATGTTTGCACATCGCGATCGTACAACAACTTGTAAATCTTGTAATAGAAGGTGCGCTCTTTTTTTTTCAATAATAAAGGGAAACAATAAAATTAAGTAACAATATTTGTTATTAATATTACAGATTTAATACACTAGAAGAGCTGTATGAACACAATAAAGAACATTGCAGTTATGGAACAATGTGTGATATTTGTGCCAAAGTCATACGTGGACCAGCGGCATTTAAAAGACATCAATTGGAACATCAGGGCGTTACAATGCCAAAAGTGCAGTGCGATTTATGTGGATCTTGGCACAAAGATAAATATGCTTTAAATAAACATGTTAAACGGCATATGGAATCTAAACAACCACATGTTTGTGATATATGTCATAAAGTGTCTCCCACCCGTAGTGCTATGCTGAGCCATAAACGTTATGTTCATGGAACGGAACGTACCTATGAATGTGGTATTTGTAGAAAAATGTTTAAAAAAGCAATAGCCTTAAAGGAACACATGACAACACATACTGGAGAGGTTTTATATAGATGTCCACATTGTCCAAAAACATTTAACTCAAATGCGAATATGCATTCTCATAGGAAAAAAGTACATCCAAGAGAGTTTGAAGAGACACGAAAATTGCGTAAACAAAATGCTCATCTAATTGAACAGCCAATCCCTGCATTATCTGTGCTATGCAATGCCAAAAAGGAAACACAAGCGTTATTAGTTATAGGTTCTGGACAAAATGAAGAGTCACACCATGTATTAATAACTACAAGTACAAATGAGGACTTTAGCGATGAAGATGAAAATATAACGGATTTATCAAAGGAAAAGATAACTGTACTCTACAAAAACTATAGTATTAATTAAAGGTATAAAATTAAAAAAAAACTATATATTCATATGTAATATACATTTAAAAAAATCAAAAGAAAACCCATGAACATATGTTAGAATTTAAAATAATTTATTTCGTATTTGAGTAATTTTTGTTTAATAACTGCTTGTTACAGTAACAGTCGGTTTTTTATATGCTTAGAATTGCTAAGTTAATAATTAATATTATTATGAATTTTTTTTTCGTATAAAAATTTCTACTATAGTATTTGTATACATCGACTAACAAATTTTGCTTTATGTATGCATATTGATCGTATGAGATATAGCAGAATGAAAATACTTAAACCATAAATTACAACCAAAATAGCTCTTTGTTGTCTCCGCCACTTTATGTAGTCCCTCCAATTTTCAAAACGATTTCGATATTGTGGCAATAATTCAAATTGACTGCGATGTGGAAACAGAGATAAATAGAAATCTTCTAGTAGATGTCGTATTAATTCGTTTTCTTCAACTAATTTTGGATCTAGATTATCATTGATGCAATTAAACTTCCTGAAATAATACATACAAATGAAACATGTTGATGTGCAATATCAAAAAAGAATATTAAGTAAAATATTAACTTTTTCGATACCTGGGATTTCTACGAATTTTATCTAAGGCATTTACGACGTCCGTTACATTAGATGTCAACATCATGAAGTTATTATGCAAATAATGTTTAGGATTGATGTGGTATTTGTATTTTCGTCTAACACCAAAGTTATCTTTTAAAGTTTCGGCTAAGGGAACACATTTCTCCACTAAATCACGAGTAACTGTAGGCTGTAAAGAATTATTCATTATATTCCAATTAAAGAATAGAATAAAGAACATCACTAACTAAATTAGAATCCTCATAACGTTCATATAAAACTGTGGTGTAATCAACGTTGTTAATACTCGATTTGTGCTGCAGACTACAGTTGTGTATAACATCTTCAAAAAATCGTACTGCCGCCCAATCCAAAGGCAATTGAAATGTTTTTGCCAAAAAAGTACGTATCTCCCGATCAGACCATGTTATTGAGTTATCCGTATCAAATTCGTTAAATATTTCTCTAACCGTCATCGATTTTGTCTCCTCCATTACAAATGAATAGTATGCAAACGAAAATTGTAAATCGTTCACTGACCGAAAACGATTTTTTGCAGTTATTATAATTTCCTTTTTAAACTTTTCTTGCATCGCCTCAATAATGGTTTTCTCCAATAAAAATCCTACATGACCTACGACATTACGGGCTTTAAAACCATAGATTTTATTTAAAAGCATATTGGTATAAATAAGGGATTGTGAATAAATATCTTTGGTTGAAGTTATCGATTTGTTTTTCATATTTCTATTTTCCTGACCTACAGTTCTAGATGTCCCTTCTTTAAGAAGTGATTTAGCTTGCAAATTTTTGTTAAAATCATCTACTATATTTCTTAAACCCCCATTAAAGCTTAAGTTTTTATATTGTAGTAAGACATCTTTGAAAGTATTATTTTGATTATTATATTTACTATTTGGATTGGAGAACTGTTTACTCTTTGGAAACATTTTAATCTCCATTTTTTTGAGAGATCTTTTATTATGATTATTTTCATAAAGGATTTTGACGTTGCTTTCCTCCACCTTTTCGTTTATTTCATCCGAGCAATCTCCACCGTCATATTGACAAGCTTTTATATTACAATGACGATCACATGCACCATCACCAATGTAAGTCCAAGGGCAATCTTCTGCGCAGTCCGGTACAATCCATGCTTGATAAATTCTTACACCTTCAGAATCAGTATACAGATCCTCAGGATATAATTCACCACCCAAGAAGATGTCGTCATTTAAATAAATAAATCTTTTAGAAAGATTTGGAATACGATGTATAAACGTTTCTATTGCGGCACTAGAAAATGTTGGCAACAAATCCAGATTTGGCGTTAATACCTCATGAGGCACTATTGTCATCCGTTCATTTGTTAAGTCCAGCCATTTCGGTATTTGCCCGTTCGTAACTATATAAATATGTCTAACCCAGGGTGCAAATTTTTCTAATGATCGTAACGAATATTTTAACTCATTCTTGTCATCAAATCTAGATGGATCAAAGCTTTGATAATATTTATGAACCGACTTAATAAATGCTGGATCTGAACCATTTACCCAAGTATAAACAACATCGATGGGTTCACAAATAGATGCAATCTTCTCTGGAGTAAATGTAATCTAAAAAATCAATAATAATTACAAAGAATCTAAGTCAGCAAGCTTAAAAGTATACTCGCTTCTAAAATTACCTTTCGGTAAAATGAAATAATAGTTAATATTAAACAAATTGCCAAAATTAGTTTCCATTTATGTTTTCTTTTAATACGTAAACTTAGTTTGTGTCTTAAACGCATGTTAGCCTCTTTATGCGGCTATTATTGCCAAAGTTAACATTTACCTTATCATTTCGAAAGTTTGTGCACTATCTACGGGAAGAGATACAACAATTATATTAAAAAAATCATTAAAAAATGTCAGCTGTTTTATATAAAATATTCAGTAACATGTGTCATAATGCCACATTACTTAATGTTTAAGGAACTGAGTACTGCATAATTTTTTTAATCCCGGAAAAAGATAAAATAAATATTTTGATATTTTAGGTCAAATACCCATATAGAGGATTGTTATAACTATTAAAATTATATCTTTTTTAAAGCTCCAATTGGAATTCTTCAAATGTCCACAATTAAATGAAATTTGTGGCTCATACAATTCGCGAAATATGAAGACATAAATTTTAATTGGTCTTCAAAAATAAAAACCTTTTATTTTCTGATATTTAAATTGTATACCATCGAATGTAACAAACAATGTACTCTGTTGTAACAATTCTCATAAATGACTGTATATGGTATTGTAAATGGCAGATGTAGAATGCATTCCCAAAGTAAATTTGATTTTTCTATCTGGCATCATTAAATATACGATTAACATACAGTTTGTCAAATATATTTATTTTTTAATTATCAAAATAAGAAATATTTCAACTGTATTAATGAATTCCAACTCAAAAATCCTTAATTATCCCTTTTTTCTGCACAATCTTTATTGCAAAACCTGTTTACGGCTATAAGACGCTAACTTTATCAAAAAGAGAAAATTTTCTCATATTGAAAAGTGTTACAAAATGTTTACACTAATTATGAAAACATTGCAAATGTATAATTTCTCGGCGATTTTATTTGCAATATGTTTTTATTTTCTTAATGAAATTAAGAAAGAAGATATTCCTTGTAAAATTAATGTATTTGAATTCACTAGTGACCTCACAATTGGATGTAAAATGTATTTGAATGATAAAATTAAATGGATTGAAGCGTTTCATATATTATAAGGCAAAATACGTTCAGAAAATCAATGATATATTATATTCTTTAATCAGGAGTGTATACAATACCATATCCGATGCCAAAGATTAAGAAAAATCCAAGTTAAAACCATACGCAGGGTGGTTGAAGTAAGTAAACATACGAGCTGAAAATAATATTATTGAAATTGATGATCATAAGTACGAAAGCAGGGTCTTTTCCAGCGAAAAAGGACTTTAGGTTGTAGGTGTTTGCAAAAAACTAATTTTATTACAAAATTAAATTTATTTCCTGATATTGAAAACAATTAATTTTTATAAGGAAATTTTCAAAAAAAAAAACATCAATTAAGTTTCGTGTTTTTTTTTTCTGTAAAATGTCGTTCCTACATTTCACAATAAGATTTGTTCATTATTATGAAATAAAAGTGGGATTGTTTTCATAGATATTAATGGGGAATATTTGCGTTTTTGTGACAAATTAGGGTTGAATTTAAGTGGTAAACCTTACCTATAGTAATTTTTTTAATTGGAAGTGTTTATGATGTACAATGCTAGAGATATTAGCATGTGTATGGTTTTAACTTGGGGGTTTCTTCATTTTTGATATGAAATATAGTATTGTATATAATCCTGATTGTAGAATAATACATAGGATCGTTTTCCTTAACGGATTTGCCCTTATAATAATTGAAATATTCCAAACTTTTACAGATTGTCTTTAAAGCACCTTTTACATCCAAGTAAGAGGACAATAGTGACTTTAAAGATATGAGTTTTACAAACAACACTTTCTTATTATTTAAAAAATACATTACAGCTATCAAAGAAAAAGGACTGCAAAAAAATCAACGAGAAATTCAACATTTTCAATTTTTTCATAACTATTGCAAAACTTTTTTGACACTTTTCAAAATGAGAAATTTTTTTCTTTAATTATTGTTGATGCCATCTATCCGTCTATTCGGAAAATGTTGGCGTTTTATAGTCATGAACAGGTATTGCAATGAAATGTGTTCAGAAAAATTGGATAATTAAAGAATTTTTTGTTGGAATTCATTAATACAGATGAAACTTTTCATATTTTTTATGATTTTAAAAATATATTTGACAAACTGTATTTTGTATTGTATGTTTACATTTCTGTTTAATTTACAAATTATTTCAATAAATTATACAGAATGAGGTAAGTGAATTTCTTCTTTAATGAGATTTTAAAATATTTTTTGTTTCTTTTGCAGTCATATGGAATTGGATATTGCAGATAAAATGAATAGAATTTTAGAAAGTCGTCATGATATAACTTCCAATTTTGATAGCATTTTAAACGACTTGAGATCATTAAGGAATTTGTGCGCACGTGGATCTAACATACAACGTGAAATTGCATCAAATGAGGAGTTTCAACAATTTCTTAATAATTTATTATTTTCCGCAAAACTGTCTGAAGATGACGATAATATAAAACAAATTCAAACAATAGGTTTGCAATTGATGGCTAACATGATTGTAAATAACATACAAGCACAATCGATGGTGTGGAAAAAACATGGAGAGAAAATCTTACAATTTTGCACGGATATGCATAGAATATTGGATAGAAATGTAGATATTATGTTAATGATAATATATAATGTTTTGAAGTTGTCTACAAATGAACCAATAGTCGAGATACGACATGTGTTAAGAGCAGCAGTGTCAGTTTGGAATTCTATACTAGATCAAAAATGCTCACTTCAGTTTGATTTTTTACATTTTTTATTTGAAGAATTCTTAGTCAAAGATGGTCGCAATGCTGTAAAATGTTATAACCAATTGAACGCAAATGAAAGGTTGATATTCCTCGATTACTTGTTAAACTATTTACGTCAAGACAGTCCAAATGGTTTGGTACATAATTTTCTATTAAAATATATATCTAAGGAATTTAAAGTTAAATCTGATTGCATTCTGCGAGTGGCATCTTTACATGATGTTGATAAAATAAAACCTCAAGAAGCCTATGCATTATTACGGTGTATAGCTTCAGCTTCAGGATCTGAAAAATACTCTTCGATTTATGCCAACGACCATTCGCTCTTCTTAAATGTTTCAAGTCTTTTGCGATGTCTGGTTGAAACAAGTAAAGAAAATGCCAAAACTATTTTCTCACCCATGAACAAATTGGATGAAGTAGCTCCAACCTCAAATATTCCTGCTGATTATCAAAATGAAATATCTTATGAGTTAAAAACCCTTCTTGTTCGTTGTATAGCAAATTTACTCTATAACAATAATATAAATAAGGGTTATTGCTTGGATACACAATTAATGCCAGCTTTGTTCGAATGTACAAATATGGATGCACGCAATCCATGTAAGTCTTTATAATTAATGAAAATCTTAAATCAAGAAAATCTTAATAAAATTCATTTGTAGTAATGAAGGAATGGAGTATTTTGGCTATACGCAATGCGTGCGTAGGTTGTCCAGAAATTCAACAAGTTATAGCCAATTTGACTCAAGAAGGTCCTATACATAATGATGTACTCACCGAATTGAATTTAGACGTGGGATCATTAAGAATTAATCCTGGTAGAGAATAAATAAAAATTCATTGTTTATAGTTTAATAAGTAAACTTAGAAGAAATTATGAAAAATAATAACATCTAAGTTGGTAAGCGAATTCATTGCAAATTTCAAATAAAAGAAAGTTATTATTTTTTTTTGTAAAAAACCAAATTATGTATCTATAAATATATAATATAAATTATGTGTATGTATATATATATATATATATATATATATATATATATATATATATATATATATATATATATATATATATATATATATATATATAAATTAATGCCAGCTTTGTTCGAATGTACAAATATGGATGCACGCAATCCATGTAAGTCTTTATAATTAATGAAAATCTTAAATCAAGAAAATCTTAATAAAATTCATTTGTAGTAATGAAGGAATGGAGTATTTTGGCTATACGCAATGCGTGCGTAGGTTGTCCAGAAATTCAACAAGTTATAGCCAATTTGACTCAAGAAGGTCCTATACATAATGATGTACTCACCGAATTGAATTTAGACGTGGGATCATTAAGAATTAATCCTGGTAGAGAATAAATAAAAATTCATTGTTTATAGTTTAATAAGTAAACTTAGAAGAAATTATGAAAAATAATAACATCTAAGATGGTAAGCAAATTCATTGCAAATTTCAAATAAAAGAAAGTTATTATTTTTTTTGTAAAAAACCAAATTATGTATATATATATATATATATATATATATATATATATATATATATATATATATATATATATATATATATATATATATATATATATATATGTATGTATATATTTATATTTATATTTATATTTATATTTATATATATATATATATATATATATATATATATATATATATATATATATATATATATATATATATATATATATATATATATATATATATATATATATATATATATATATATATATATATATATATATATATATTTATATTTATATTTATATTTATATATATATATATATATATATATATATATATATATATATATATATATATATATATATATATATATATATATATATATATATATAATTTCTTTCTATATATATATATATATAATTTCTTTTGTATTAAAATTTTATAATTTCTTCACATATATACACATCCATGCATATTTTTGATTGAAATGTGATAAGAACTTGATTCTTGCATTGTAAAATAAATATATAAGTAAATATACAAACATTTGATTATAGTGCACAGAACTATTTAATAAAAAATTTTTAATATTTAGTAATTTCAACACTTATTTATATGACAAATCGTCATTTTTATTTGTAGGCATTTCTTTTAACTTAACACCTTTAGTGTCCCAATATCTTTTTAGTGGGCGTTTAATTAAAAATAACAATAAATTTAAGCATTAAACGTAAGGGTATTTAAGAAGGTCCAGAATCTCAAATACCTATGTGTATATGTATACATGTATGTATACATATACACGTATGTATTTTCATTTATTTTTTAATTTGATTTATTTTTCAAAAATTACAATAAATTTTATTTTTATTTTACTGTCAAAATGAATATGAATGTTTGTACCTACATTTGTATAAATATGTACATATATACATATTTTTTAAATAGAACATTAAGCATTTTTTTAATTTTGAAAAGTATTGAAATACAAAATCGCACACAAAATAAATCTTTTCATTAAAACATTAATTCGAACGTACATGTGTATATACAATGACGGATTGCAAGTTAGATTTAAGCAAAAAATAAAATATAACAGCCACTAGCTGCTCAATTCCTGCAATTTATGTGACCACTTGTATAAACCTTAACAAGTGGTTCTAAATATATTCTTTCGTTTAAACATTATGCCATACTCAAAATTAAGATAATTACAGACAGCAGCTGTTTGTATACATACATGCATACTATATATATATATATATATATGTATATATATATATATATATATATATATATATATATATATATATATATATATATATATATATATATATATATATATATATATATATATATATATATATATATATATATATATATATATATATATATATATATATATATATATATATATATATGATTGCATTTTAGTCGAACATTTCAAAAAAGTGTTAACAGTCATTAACAAATTAAATGCAAAACAAGTTGTTAAAAGTTTCAAAAGGCAAATATGCCAAACTCGAATTATTATGTATTTTTTGTAATACGTACGATGTATGTACATATGTATATTTGAATTTTCCTACCTATTTAATTAAAATAGAAAAAATGAAAACAAAAATGTTTTGGCAATAAATAATTTTTGCAAATTTTGTGATATTGTTTAAAAAAGCACATTAGCATTCCATTTACGCCCACTACATGCCAGAAAACCCCGAACATGAGTGAAAATATTTTCGAAATATTGGACAGTGATGTGAAGAACATCATAAAAAAATGTTGAAGACATGTGTCCACATTATGACAAATTCGTAAAAAAAAAACTGAAATTGTATTTTTTGTAAAATAACAATGGCAGCGAAACATAATATTTTTAGATATTTCAATAATTACAAAATTATATTGTTTATTATTTTTATTTTTGTTTACTTATAGGTTCCTGCTGCTGTTTGGTTTTTATTCTATATATATATACATATATATATATATATATATATATATATATATATATATATATATATATATATATATATATATATATATATATATATATATATATATATATATATATATATATATATATATATATATATATATATATATATATATATATATATATATATATATATATATATATATATATATAAATAAATTTAGGTAACATCTCTTTTATTCTTTGTATGAAGTAGACCAATGTTTCGTTGATCTGTAACTAAATGAGAGCACAACGTCATAATTTTTGGGGGTCAAACATCGTAATTTCACTTTTAGCTATACAAACAATTAAGGAACAATCAAACGTTTGTATATATATATATATATATATATATATATATATATATATATATATATATATATATATATATATATATATATATATATATATATATATATATATATATATATATATATATATATATATATATATATATATATATATATATATATATATATATATATCTTAAAGTGAAATTTATGATGTTTGACGATGTTTTTTCTCATGACGTTCTGTTCTCATTTAGTTACAGATCAACCAAACATTGGTCTACTTCATACAAAGAATAAAAGAGATGTTACCTAAATTTTTGAGTATAAAAGACATTGTTTTCATAAATAGGTAACTATGTACATAAGTATTTATGTATGTATGTATGTATGTATGTAATTATGTATGTACATATGTGTGTATGTTCGTAAGAAAATATAAACTAAATTTAATGTTCAATAAATTTATCGGTAATTAAATAATTAATTATTTAATATACAATAATTATATATTTTACATAACTCATTCGAATGCGAAAATACAAGTATAATATATATCTTAAGGATTATTCTGTTTTATTGTAGAAATTAAAATAAATAATTGTATGCGTACATGAATATTCATTCCTTTTTTATTATTTTTTAATTCAAGTTACGAATAAAATCGAAAATCGTTTCTATAATAATTTTGTAAATTATTTTATTTTATTATTATTTTTGTATTTATGTTTATATTTTTGTTTGTTTGTTTTATATTAAAGAAATAATCCAACATATTGTGTCTGTCTCGTGAAAGAAAATTGTTCTGTGTACGAGTGTGAACATATATATAAATATTTAAACATTTACATAGCTATGTATATATACATATATACCTTTAGCGGATATTACTTTGGCAAATAAGAAACAATATTATTTCTTTCTCTTCGAAATAATGCGCCTAAATATTGCTGTTAGTGCTGTTTTTGGGATGCTGGGGATTTTCTAGCCTATTAGCTAGTCTGACAGTAGCCTGTCATTCAGTACGATTTTGTTAGGCGACGTCTTCAAACAGTTAAAGATATGTGAGTTTGTCAACAAAATAACACAAAACAAAAAAATATTTGCGAAAGATAAAGGAATTGATCAATCAAAAAGATCATTCTATATTGTATATGTAAATCATAAGTAAATCAAGTGACGTTAAAAACAAGAAAATAAGAAAGTGTTAATAAAGTGACCTCTTCCACATTTATAATCAAATATTTAAATTTTATGTTTATAATTAATTGCATAATAAAAACACTTTTGTGAACTATTATATATGAAACCTTAAGATAAAATTCATTTTAAACATTATCTTAAGACTATTTCTTTCAATAATATTACTTCTTCGTGTATATGAAGAAATTTCAAAATATGAAGATTTTTAAAACGGCAAATAAAATGTGTCAAGTTTATTTTAGTGTACACAGACGAAACTCAAAATATTTATAATTATTTCAAATTAAAAAAACTGTCGTATTTCTAAAAGTTCCCATTAATAAATCATATTCTGTCAATTTTTTAACGTAAATTTATTAAATATTTAAAAATAAAAGAAAATAGTCGAAAGCAATTGTTATTGAATTATTTAAGAAAAAAAAAAACAAAAATACATATCATATGAAGATCATGAAAAAAAAATGCTAAACAATTAAATTTTTAAGTAGAAAACAAAAATAAAAGAAATTAAAAAACAAATATATTTAAAAATGTATTTTTATAGATTTGTAAAAGCTCTGTAAGTGAGTAAATAAAAGATTTTCAAATAAATGAATACAAGACAAATAATTATTATATAGGTAATCAAATCTTCTTTAATTCTGCATTGAAATATTTTATTACAATTTCTTATTTTTACATGTGCTTATGAGCAATATGTATTAATGCACATATTTCGTTTGATTATTATGATTATATTATATTAAAAATTTTATTTGTAAAACTCGGAATTTGCAGAAAATGCAGAGAGATATATCCACTTCGACCATTGGTCGAGATGATGCCCGAAAGCCTTTAATGAAGGCTTATATGTTTCAAAGGCGGGTCTTATTTTCTTGCAGTTGTTTAATGGTGGTATCTCTAATATTGTGGATTATAGCAATTTCAACAGATCACTGGATAATTATAACAGGTGGTAAGCAAGGTAAGATAAATAAAATAAATTATATAGTATTTGGGTTTTGTATGTATCAGAATCAGAAGCAACACACTTTTTGATATTATTTATTTTTTATGCTTCAAAAATGAAATCAAAATAATACATAACTGTATTGCATTAGGCTAATATTAACAATATCACATGGAAAAAGTCACCGTTATTATATCTAACTAAAATATACAAAGTTCTTTCTATTCCTGTTGGAATATGTCAACGACTACCACTATTGCCACTATCTAAAGAAAAATAAATGTCTCAGTACCAATTTTACCAACTTAGGCATATTTTTTTTAAACAACATGATGTTGGGGAACACACAACTTTTATTGAGTTATTTTATGGTAGGGTATTACACCAAATCCTCAAAATCTTCTTGATAAACAATATTTTTCATGTAATATAGAGGATATATACTGTTATTCATGTGTGTACTTTATTCTTAATTTCTTTTTATCTTAAAAAATTATAGTCAAAATAATAAAAACTTTTTAGATATTTTGACAAGTGTAAAAATGTTATTAAGATTTGAATATTTACGTATTTATAGGAGTTTTTATACCAGAAACGAGGCGTTTCTTTATTTCTTCCCATTCTGGACTTTGGAGATTTTGTCGTAATACCATAACTCCAACAGCTTTACCAAATGCTAATGTTGTGCGTAATATAACATCTATAGCATTTCAGAATCCCAACGTAATTAATGAGGCAAAAAATAATTGTTCTCACTTACCATTCATTAAAGAATTCAAAAATGAAATTGTCGATGCGCCGTTGATAAATTTTACGGAATCAGCTAAGAGACGCATGTTTGCCCATTGGGTACTTAAAGATGAAATGGAATTTCTAACATTTAAGAAAGCATTTCATGAGTTGGTGTTATCTACACCAGAAGCTAAAGTAGAAATAGATCCCCTAGATGCAAAGCCAATACCCATTGATCCTTTGGATGTACGCTACATTGAAGAAAATAAAATATTCGGGAAAGCTTTGCAAAAAGTTGTGGTGAATGCTACTACATATAACTTTGTAATACCGGAAATGGCACAAGCAGCAATCTTTGAAGGATGGAATGATAGACGTTATGTGCCACGTTTATTTTGGCCATATGCTAGAGATTTAGGTTTGCCCGCATTTGTATTAAACGAAGAACGAGTCATATTGCAATTAATGCCTCCTTATCCACCCAAAAGAGGGAACAAGGCCAATGGATATGAATACACATACTCTAGTAAGTTTATTTATTCTTCTTATATGACTAAAAACACAAAACGAGTATAATATTGGATGCAAATTTGATATCTCTACATTAGAGAAACTCATTTTTATTAATTCAATTAATTCCACTATTATTAATTTAAAATTTAATTGACAATTAATTTCAGGCCGTTGTAAATATATTGATATGTTTCCCAATGCAAATGAATTGCGCATGGATCCTGGATTTGATTGGACTTTAATGGGTACAGCATACAATTTCAATTAATAAAATTATATTCTCACTGAAATATTTTTTTCTAGATTATATTCGTTCTCAAGCTTCATTCGCTTGTATAACGGTATTTGTCATGTGTCTGGGATCAGTCTTCTCGTTTTATACTTTTAAGAACCCCCGTTATATGTTCAAACGCTTAGCTGGTGGTATCGATTTAGTGGCAGCCTCAACTGTTTTAGTAGTTTTACAAGTATTATTTGCATCTGTCGATTATACAAGAGAACATTTGTTTTATGCCTATCCGGATGGGGCGGAATTAACGTAAGTTCTCAAGTCTCAAATTGAAATTCATTTATTTTCTGTTGTAAATTTTCAGTTATGGTTATGGCGTATATTTGGCATGGTTTACTTTTGCTGTTAATATCACTTGTGGTTTTCTGTTTATGTGGTATTCTGGTAAAAAGAAAGGTGCAAAAGCTCCAACCGATGAAATTGCTATGGCGGATGAACCAACAATTATGGGCAGATGAAGAGACAATACTTTTAAGAAAATGAAAATGATATTTAGTATCAAAATCAATAATATACAGATATTAGCACAGTTCCTCCATGGCAGTTTCAGCATTTTGTGGTTAATTTCATTTTAAGCTTTTGTTCTATTTTTGTGTTATTGGTCTACACAAGGATATAGGCTAATTTACAGCTTATCCTGCCTTTCAGTTTTAGTGCTCTTTATACTATCTTCTTAAGTCAAATGATGTTTTTTATATAAATATAAACATATATACATACATACATACATACATACATACATACATACATACATACATACATATGATGAACATATTGTACAAGTTACCAATTTGAATACTCCAAAGACATGTTAAAAATTAATTGCTATTACTTTAATAATAATTAAACAATTTTAATAATTATTATTTTTAATAAACATTTAAATAATGTAAATATTAATAAAAATAAATAGCTCACTATTTACTTAATTAATTTCCTGATATAAAAGATATTCGTAGTTGTATCAAATTTATCGGTGATCTATCCACGTATTGGTATTTATTATAATAACGTAGTTAAATATAATTATAATTTTTAACATTTTCTTGCTTTCATGATTTATAAGCTGCGTGATTACACAAGTGATATTTCACCAATATATTTTTCTTACAAAACTAAAAATATTTTTTAACAGTGGTGCAGTTCTCCTATAGTATAAATCGGGTGAAAATATGTTACGAACTTTTACATTTTTCAATGAATGTACTCTATTGCAAAGTATCTTAAAGTTCATTTAGTCATATATTTTCTTATTTATTTATTTATTTTAATTCATAGCAAAAAATAAATAGAAGCATACATATATATGCATATATACATATGTCACAAAGATTCATTTTTGAATAAAAATAATTTATAATTTAATAAAATTATATAAATTAATACTTAACATCCAATTCAAACGGCTCCTTAGGGAAAATAAGTAAATATTAATAATAAAAAAAACATAGTTACTTCCATAATGTAAGTCAAGTGGCAAATAATTCCAATATCGATCAATTCTGATAATAAAAGATCGTTCAAAAATCATGCAACTAACGCTAGGAATATTATTTTTCGGCTTTCTTGACGAATGTAAAAATGTAAAATCAAAATAAAGATGAAGTGGATAACCAGTCTTAATAGCTTTAAAAAATATTATTAACAGATAAAGCAAATATGTTGTATACACGACGTGCAATCATGTAAGCAATTTGATTTAGTCTAGAAATATATGACACAGTGTTTAATTAAAATGTTATGTGATACCCTGTCATCAACGAATTGTCCGATATGGCATCTCATCTTATATTTATTTGACAGTTCTGTGATATTGTTAAACACGTGTGTTTGTGTATTTATTTGAAACTCTTTCTAGCAATCATTTCAATTATATTTTTTAAAAAGAAGCATTTATAATTATGGCTAAGAAATCCAATAAAAGAAAAAATTCAGGACCTGTAGAAGAACGAAAAAAAGATGATGTAGGCAAGGTGCAGGAAGAGTCTGAAAATGGTGATAATAGTGATGATGAAGAAGACGAGGTAAGTTGAAAAATGTTTCTTTTGTAATTTTATTAAACGTGATTATTCGGCAGGAATTATTACAACAAATAGATGACCAGGAAGAAGATAGCACAGATGATGAAGGTATTGATCAATCATATTATTCAGATGACAGTGATGATTTAGAGTTTGAAAGTGACGATGAAGGTAATTTTAAATCAATCAAGTCGAATGGAAAGCAACAAGAGGAGAACTCCGATAAAAGCGATGAAGATGGCGTGAGTGATGAAGAGAAGGATGAGGAAGAAATTGATGAAGCTGACATTGAAGATATATCTAACGAAGATGACGACGAAGGAGGAGAAGAAGAATATGATGATGGTTCAGATGAAACTACAGAAGATGACTTAAATGATATAAAAAAATCGAATAACGATGATGAAACGGAGGAAGTGTTAAGTATAAAGGCAAAAACAAAAGGTATTAGAAATAAGTCAAAAGATGCTCTAGAAAAGTTTAATTCCGAATTAATGAAAGAACACAAATTAAAAGGTTCAAAGAAATCATTAAAAACTGTTTCTAGAACATATGAGGAGTATGAAAATTCCGATACTTCAGATGAAGAAGATATAAGGAATACAGTGGGAAATATACCAATGCATTGGTATGATGAATATAAACATATTGGTTATGATTGGGATGCAAAGAAGATTATAAAGCCACCCAAAGGGGATCAAATCGACGATTTCTTGCGAAAAATTGAAGATCCCAATTTTTGGCGCACAGTACGTGATCCACAAACAGGTCAAGAAGTTGTTCTTACTGATGCTGATATAGAACTTATAAAACGTATTAACTCGGCCCGAGTACCTAATCCGGAGCATAACGAATATGAGCCATGGATCGAGTGGTTTACATCAGAAGTTGAAAAAATGCCTATTAAGAATGTCCCCGACCATAAAAGGTCATTTTTGCCATCAGTATCGGAGAAAAAGAAAATTGGTCGTATGGTACATGCTTTGAAAATGGGATGGATGAAAACTATGGAAGAATTGGAAAGGGAAAATAAAGCCAAACGCGGTCCTAAATTTTATATGCTATGGGAAACAGATACCAGTCGTGAAGAAATGCGTCGTATTCATGATCCCGTCTCAGCTCCTAAACGTGATTTACCAGGACATGCAGAGTCGTATAACCCACCACCAGAATATCTTTTCGATGAAAAAGAACAAAAAGAATGGTTAAAACTAAAAGATGAACCTCATAAGCGAAAATTACATTTTATGCCACAGAAATATTCTTCATTGCGGGAAGTTCCCGCCTATTCCCGATATCTTAGAGAACGTTTCTTGCGTTGTCTTGATTTGTATTTATGTCCTAGAGCGAAGCGTGTAAAACTCAATATTGATGCAGAGTATTTGATTCCAAAGTTACCTTCACCAAAGGATTTGCAACCATTCCCAACAGTAGAGAGTTTGGTATATCGTGGTCATACAGATTTGGTACGATCTGTTAGTATCGAATCAAAAGGCGAATATATCGTTTCAGGTTCCGACGATAAAACAGTTAAGAGTAAGATTGATTATTTTATCCTTAGTTCTTCAACTAAACTTATCTCTTTAAAGTTTGGGAAATTGCCACTGGACGTTGTATACGTACTATTGAAACTGATGACGTTGTACGTTGTGTTGCCTGGTGTCCAAATGCAAAATTATCTATAGTTGCAGTAGCTTCCGGCAATCGTTTGTTACTTATTAATCCAAAAGTTGGCGATAAAATGCTAGTAAAGAAGACTGATGATCTTCTAGCTGAAATCCCTCAAAATGATGCTCTGGAAAGTGACCGAATTAAAACGGCAGTACAGTGGTCTTCAGCAAATGCTGCCGAACAAGAGAAAGGTGTTCGCGTTGTAATAACACACTTCAAACCAATACGTCAAGTAACTTGGCATGGCCGTGGTGATTACTTTGCCACCGTGATGCCAGAGGGTGCAAATCGTTCTGCCCTAATACATCAATTATCCAAAAGGCGATCTCAAATACCCTTCTCAAAGAGTAAAGGTCTTATCCAATGTGTACTTTTCCATCCTATAAAGCCTTGCTTTTTTGTTGCTGTAAGTTATTTAAACTTTTGAGTATTATTAAACTTGTTAAAGTTTTACTTTGAAATTATTTTAATGAATAGAAACAAGAATTTTTTTGGAAATTCACTTTGATGGAATCACAATCTATGAAATTGGATTCATAATTTTTGATACTTTTTATATAAATACCAAGGAATTGTTTGGAGTTTTTATGCTCATTTCCGACTTGTTATTTAATAGTTTTATTTACTATTTATTACAGACTCAACATAATATACGTATTTACGACTTGGTGAAACAAGAATTAGTCAAGAAACTATTAACAAATTCTAAATGGATTTCCGGTATGTCTATTCATCCCAAAGGAGACAATTTGCTAGTATCTACTTATGACAAGAAAATGCTTTGGTTCGATTTGGATTTGTCCACCAAGCCGTACCAAACTATGCGTTTACACAAAAATGCTGTACGCAGTGTTGCTTATCATTTACGATATCCCTTATTTGCATCTGGAAGTGATGATCAAGCAATTATTGTTTCTCATGGCATGGTGTATAAGTAAGTTCATTTTCTATTAAATGTAGCAAGATTATATTTTCATAACAATCTTAATTTTATTCTTTTTTAAGTGATTTGTTACAAAATCCCTTGATTGTCCCTTTAAAGAAATTGCAAACACACGAAAAACGAGAAGAATTTGGTGTTTTAGATGTTGTCTGGCATCCTGTACAACCCTGGGTATTTTCGACTGGTGCCGATGGTACCATAAGACTTTACACATAGATTATAAATATGTATGTAACATATTAGAATGTTTTATTTAATATTTTTTACTTTCATCAAAAACTACAAGAACTTAAAAGTCAATACAAATCAAATATTTGTTTAAAAAATTATCCGTTTTTGATTAAATTTATAAAAAAGGCGCTAAAAAAAACTTATAAAATATTATGTTCCTATAGAATTCGTACGCTTAAAAATTGAAAACTCTATAGCAGCTGTAAAAGCTTTTTATTTGTATTTTTTTAGTTTTTACTCATTATTTATTCTCCTCGTATACATGAAATATTGTTTTGCTCACTGGAAAGTTTGAAGATATTCGCCCTAATCAGGCTGTTTTTGCCCATTCGCACAAAATACAATTTTAGTATCATTTTTCTCTTCCGTTGCAAGCAGTTGGCTTGTGGTGTACGAACGTTTTAAATGTCATCTCAAAAGGATTTACAATTATAAAATATATATTTTGAGTGAACAAATAAAAATGTACACAGATTAAATGTACTGAGATTGTAAAAATGACCAAATTTAATTAAAAAATATTTATTTTAAAAATATATAAAAATATGTGTATATCTAAAATGTTATAATGAAAAATATAATTCTCCTTTATTGAAACGAAAATGTGCTTTAATAAAATCTCTACTAAATGTCTGATGTTAAAAGTAGAAAATTTAAGTTTTTTCTTTTTTGTTTTTAGTATATCGTAAATAAAAGCAAATGAAAATGTATATTTAAGAGAAGAAAAAAATATAGATGAAGTTTATACAATATTTATATCTATCTATCTACTCGTTTGTTGCCCCTACCTACGTACGGTTTTTGTGTTTAACGAATGAAAAATAAAATAATATCTATACATAAAGGAAACAAAATAAAGCAACAACAAATATATCGGAGTAAATTTTATGATCCCAGAATAAATATAAAATAGTATAAAATATTGGGATTTGTCGATAAATGTGGTACTATGTACTATAATTCATTGAGGTGAATGTGGAAGTGATACTCGAAATGATGTTGTAAATTGTTAATTAAAAATATGTTAATAGTTAAATATTAAAGTTCAAACAATAATAGAATATTCAAATATGTATATTGGGTAAAGTGAAACAAAAAAAAAAAAAAAAAAAAAATTAAAAAAAAGGAAAGAAAATGCGTTACGCACTCTTCTTTTTGGAATGTGACTGCAAATGTTTAGTTACTCTATGTTCGCTCTCCGAACAAAAATGTAGAGAAGAAAATGTTTGCTGAATGATTTTTAAGGAAATATTTTTTGGCAGGCTGTGTTGGTTGTTTGGCTGGCTGCTGTTCGCTATTATCACCTTCTTAAAACATGGATACCAGCAGAAAATAATCAAAGTAAAACACCTGCTACTCTACAAATACAAAATTCATTATAATTTCTCTCTCATCATTACTTTTATGTTCGTTCTTATTTCATTATACTTTATTTATTTTATTTTTTATTACTAAATTACCTCTCCAACCCCTCTTGATAATAAACATATCGAAACTCTATTCGGAAAAGCGATTTTTGCTTCATCGCAACAACGACAACAAAAAATTACACACAGTTCACCCTCTTAATATTGTACATATGAAAAAGCTACAAGAAAAAAAATCGAAAGAATAACCACCCACTCAGTACAATTTACACGTACAAACATTTAAAACATCTTGATTTTTATTTAGTTGAATTCGCCCGGCGCATGTTTTATGCGTTGTGGTCGGTCGGGATTTTAAGAAAAATTTAATTCATTCAAAACTCTTTTATTGCATTTTATACATTTAAACTTAATTCAATTTTGAAGCGATTTTTCGCTTATCTGTTCTACGTCCCAAATTTCTCAGTTTCCTTTTCCAAAGTCAAAGAAAAAAAAAACAGATGTGCAAAAATATTTAAAAACAACTCAGTAACTCATTCAATGAATGAATGAAATAGATTTTGATTGGAAAATTCTACAAAAAAAAAAAAATATATATATATATATATATATATATATATATATATATATATATATATATATATATATATATATATATATATATATATATATATATATATATATATATATATATATGTATATATATATATATATATATATATATATATATATATATATATATATATATATATATATATATATATATATATATATATATATATATATATATATATATATATATCTATATATATATATATATATATATATATATATATATATATATATATATATATATATATATATATATATATATATATATATATATATATATATATATATATATATATATATTAATAATAGTAATAAATAAATACCAACAACAATAAATATATGTACATAATTTAAAGTTTTTTTTATAAACACAAACAAAAATACAAGAAGAATAAACACACTTAAAATAATTTTAATTTCAATATTACACAACAAACATATAGAAAAAAATTTAAAAAAATGTTTCAGTTCTTAAACGAATCTGTGTGTATGTACAGTGTGTCACAAATATTTAAATATGTTTTGTCGAAAAATAATTCATTTTAATCATTATGCTCACATTCGTTAACTTTTATATAAAAGACATGTAAAATTATTTGAAAAATCATTAAAATCATAAAAGTTTCTACATATGTCGTTTTCTTTACAATGTTTAGTTTTACATCCTTAATATGAGATTTTATGTGTCGAATCCAAATTATTAGCATGCAGAAGTGAGATTCAATAATCGATAGATTAATCGAACCCTGTAGTCGAATTTTAATCGAATAATTATTTATAATTTTATTAACAAAATAATGGCAACTTTATTCTTTCAAATAATTAATTATTTTTCTAACTGTCCAAGAGGAAAAAAAACAATTTCATTTGAAAAGATTCATTGCCGTATGGGTTCATTCAAATTAATATTATATATTCAAATTAAAAATAAGAATTAAAAACTGAAATAAAACTGAATATTATATTGAAAAGTAAGAATTTATAAATAATAGGAATAAGTGATATACTGTATGTTATGGTGTATGTTATATTATATATATATATATATATATATATATATATATATATATATATATATATATATATATATATATATATATATATATATATATATATATATATATATATATATATATATATATATATATATATATATATACAAAACGTCTAAAAGATGATATGGATTTTATGCAAAAAAATCTCAAATGTTTTAATAATCGTATTTGTGTGACTCATTTAATCTTTTAATTGATTAATTTAAAATTACGTATATTATTTTATATATAATCGAACAAACATATTAATTCATAATATATGAATATTAAACAAAAGGGTAAAATCCGATATACATATACGATATATACATATTTGCATTATTGCATTCATGATTCTTAATATATCAACAGTTTGTTTGCTTCTTCAAATTGTGCACCAATAGTATTTGTATTCATATTTAATGTTTCCTTTTGTTGCATGACACCTAAAATGAAATGAAATAAAATAAACATTTGATGTATCAAATACGACGTTTAAAGATAATCTTATCTTTTACTTCGATTACCTGAATGTCTGTATATCTGTCTGTTTGTCCGCTTAGCTCCCTTAAATACTTTGATTTTATTTTATTTAGTCTTATTTAAGAAGTTTAAAAGTCGTGTTGTGTTTCTTTATAGGATGACAGTGAACATTTAAGTATTATAATATATTTGGAAAAAAACCTTATTTAAAAGTAACTAAATAAAGTAAAAAATATATCTTAAATAAAAATTTGTATTTTATTTTTTATGATGTGTGATATAATAAACTCTCTAATTAGTTTTAGCAAAGTTCTTATTTATGCCGATTTATTAATGTTAATTTAAACATATTCTTGTCCGAAAAAAACGATAGAGTTGTTTTAACCAAAAATAAAATATAATTTATATATTAAACGTCATGTTATCATTTACATGAATAGATCATAATGTACTTAAGGTACGTATTTGAGGAATAATGTAATCCGCTGTAATGAGGAAAATTTTCATTATGTTATTATAATATTACGACAAAATATCATTTGTAAGTTAGGAATCTTAATTTAAAATTTTATGTTGAGATTAAACTCATATAACGAAGTTATATAAAATGAATCTAGAGAACTTTTATTTAAATTTAATACTTTCCCCAAAACAAGTGGTGATAGGGAATATATTAAATTTGTCATTTTGTGTGTAGCACCAAAAAGGAATCTTGTAAGACCCTATAAAGTGTCATCATCTTAGTCGATTTAGCTATATAATTGGCAGAGCCTAATGAAATTTGCCCCAAATATTTGTAAAATATTAAAAAGAACATTATTAATTGTTCCTATTTTATGTTTAATAAAAACTATTATATATTATATGCATTTGTGAGTGTATTTTGAAAGTGTTCATGGGAACATCAAGAGTTATAAGGAAATAAAAAAACTTTTGAAATCTATAATCATGGCCTCTATAATCTGGCCATGGATCAATGGCGACCAAGTTGCCGAAGTTATAATGCCACACTATTCTACTATCATTGTGTTAAATTTCATACAAATCTATCCAGCTGATCAACAGTTATATATTTATTTCCAATTATATATTTATTATATTTTTTAGATCAAACTTCTCTGGACAACAACAAATATTCTAATTTTTTTGACCAGACAAAAAGACTGGCATGTGGACGTAAAAGAAGACATGGCTCGATCATAGTTTGTTGAAAAAAATAAATAACACCAAAAGCTTTTTGGAGTTACACACGGAATGATAAATTTTATATGTACCTCTTTATTTACATTTAATTTGTCTTAAACATATTCCTATAAAATTGTCAACCGATGGTATCCAATCCATGTTTTTCTTATTGTACATACATATATTTTTATGCCGTAGGAATACATTAGTATTTTTTTTTTTTGCAGGTGCCTTTTCCTCATTATTGTTAATGTAAATGTGTTGTAATTTCAAATTAAATATTTATTCTACACAGATTATTGAATTATAAAAGTGTAAAAGTTTTTTGTTTATTGCGGATTAGTAATATATGTATGTATGTATGTATGTATGTATGTATGTATGTATGTATGTATGTATAGTATAGTATCCATTAAATGAAGAAATGCATTAATGAAAAGTCGAAGGTGTTTATCAGAGTTCTTTTATTTGTCGATTGTGATTTTCAAAGTGATTGTAATTGTGACAATATTTACATGTGTAAAAATTGTATATTGAAAATTTACTAACACATACATACTCTCGTACATATTATCTAATACGACACCCAACAACTAACGGCAACAAGTGCAAACATGAATGAATAAAAATGACAACAGCATTTTCAATTGCTTGAATTGCTTTAGTATGTAAATATATATTCATATACATATGAGTGGGTGTGTGTGTGAGTAAAATAGATTCATACATATTGACTCTAACAATGATGAAATGAGATTATATCCTTTACTGGTGACGGTGTTTGTTAATAATGTTGATGTTGATGATGGTGATGTCGATAGTAGTAGTATAATGATAAAAATAATTGTTCTGTTGTTCATATTGGTCTTATTATAATTTGTGACGTTACTTTGGGTAGAAGAAGAGAGCTGTTCATATTATTTATTCTTTTATTGTCCATCCATTCTTCTGCTCATTTATACATCCAATTGGTCTCTTAGTTTACTTAAGTATTTTTTCACATCTTTTTTATTTAATTATTGATATTATCATAATAAATTCTATAACATACTTACAGGTGCTAATTGACAGTATCCTGTTAATTTCTGCTAAAGGATAATTTTATTATCCTTATATATGATAATGACTTGTTATTATATATCGCATATTTAAAAGGTTGCAAATTATTCATACAATTTGTAAACAAATCATAAAGTCAAGAAGAAATCTTGAAGCAAGTTAAAATCTGAGACAAACATACGTTAGTATGTTTGTTGTTGCCACACTTATTTCAAAACTAATGTTTCTAGCACAATGTGTTATTTTTTCGAAATATTATTATTATTATTATTATTGTTTTTGTGGTTAAAGCAAAATCAAACGTGAATATGGATCTATATTAATAAGAATTCAGACCAAAAAAATTAAACTAAAAGTAAACACATAAATCAATGGGTCCATTATCATTCCGAAAAAATGGCTGAAATTGGATGCATAAAAAGTTTTAATCAAAAAGTTTATCCTGATTTTGTTGAGAAACATTTTAAATTTTATGTGGTATGTCGTTGTGTATAGTATGAGTGTGAGTAATATAGCTGTTTTGGTGACAATAAGCGTGAAAAAGAAACAATAAAACTTCTTTGTGCAATAGTAATGTGGCTATCCACTTTAATGTCAATAGGTGTATCATAGGGAGACAGTAAAACAGAACTATTAAAAACGTGATAAGATACAATACATTCACAAATTGTATCGTAAGGAGACGCATCAGTTTCTCTATTGTGTACCGTGAAGAGACTACAAAAGGGACCATAAGATAACACCTAGGTAAAGCTCGTGTTAAAATGACTTGCCGTTAGATTAGTAAAGTTAATAGTGCTGTGCCTTTTTAGACGGTCGGAACAGTCACACAAATACTGCATACATTCTTACGCCAAAATCATCGTCAAAATCATGACCATCTCTCTGTCCAATTGTCCGTTGTTTGCATGCTCATATGTAATCTAGATGTCAGAGCTCAATTAAATTTGTCTTTTATATTTCTTACGTTCTAAATTTTTACAAAATTACCATATCAAAAAGCTATATGAATTTATCATTATCAGAAAAAAAGTTTTAGCAGAAACTGTGACAAATTTTAGAACTCACTGTACATGTGTTACCGCTGTATTAAAGAAACAATTTGAATTTGTTGTAGCTGAACATATAATTCTTATTTTTTATGTTGACTTTTTAAAAAGGAAAATAACATTTTCATTCCGCTATAATATTTCCGAATAGATGTAAATTACATTTTCCGAATTCAAAAATTTTAAAAATATATTATTATCGAATGGGAATTCTTTTAAAACGATATTTATGTATAAATTCATTAATTTCATTATTAACAACGTAAATTTATGAAAATAATTTACTATTGCTTTTATTTATGAATATAATATCATTTCAGATAAATGTTTCATTATCAGCAAACCGAAGCACAACTAAATAAAGGAACCAATGTTAAATTTTAGAATATCCTAATGCACCAAAACCTACAAAGTATTAAGAGATCCAAACGGCTTCAATATTAAATTAATTTATTAGATAAACTTACAAACATACAGTCATAAATATATGTAAAACAAATTTTATTATAATTTAGAACAATTTAGAAGAATAAGCAATAAGCCAATTTACTTATTTATATACTTAATTATTATTTAGTAGCTTAAGACTAAAAGACTTAAACAAATATAGGTGAGTAAATATCTGATGTACAGTTTGAAAAAAAAGAAAAATAATAGTAACAATAATAAAATAAAAATATTACATATATGTAAATACATATGTATGTATGTATGTATGTATGTATGTATGTATGTATGTATGTATGTATGTGTGTATGTATGTGTGTATGTGTATATTATTAAATATAATAAATTGTTTTTTTTTTCTCGTTCTTGTTCTATGTTTTATTTAAATGGTTTAGAATGTCTTGTACAGTATCAGAACTGCCGTCAGGATGTCGTTTGCGCGGCATGAGCTCATCTTCACAACAACAACAGCAACACAATACCAGCAATACAGGCAGTGGTATCGGTGGCGGTGGCAATGGTTCGAGTGGTGGTGGTGGAGGTAGTATTGTCGGAAGTAGTGTTATTAGTGGTGGAAATGGTCGTAGTAGTGCAACTGTAGATGTTACAAATACTGGAGGTATTCATATAGGTGGCATGTTAAGTTCAACGAGTGCAATGGTTACAACGACAAATAGCGGTTTAACAGATGCAACAACTCCTCTTCAACGGCAACAGCAACAACAATCCCAAAAACCCTGTTGTTTTTGTTGGTGTTGTTGCTGTTCATGTTCATGGGCAAAATGGTAAGTTATTTAATAAACATAAATATGTATATATATCACACTTACCCATTTCATAACTAAATCATTAGGATTTTACGAATGTAAATGTATGAATGTATAATCTTCAGATTATTTATTCGTAAATTCAATTCATACTGTCTAATGATAAAACTTAAAACTCTAGTTGAAGATTATGTTTTTCTTTGAGACAACTAAACTACAAGTTTAAACTATTTGCTTTTGTTGAGTTTGCTTTAATTTTTTATTTAACTTCCGTTTCCTACGGATATACATAATTTGTTTTTCTTGTTTTTCTGATGTACTGATGTGATATTTTTTTAATTAATGTGTATTTTGATATAAAAGTATGTGTGAACAAATATGAATGAAATGCAATACGGTGTTAAATAAAACGGATTCAATATCAAATACATTTTTCCTGATACAAACAAACATACATATATTTATTTTAAAAAATTTCCTTTGTGTGTGCATATGTATATTGTGTGAAAAAATAAATATTCTCCTGAAATTATTTGAGATTACAATCTGTCACAGATGTAGTAAAATAGGAAAATCTAATGTAAATATGTGAATGTGTATATCTTCATATACATATTTTTACGTGTTGTGTTGTATCAACACTATTGACCTGGCCATCATTCACTGATAAAGATGTTTGAAATCGTTTTGTTTAGGAATTTTGAATAATGTAGAGATTTTAAATTGCGTGAACTCTTTTGTAAACATTTTTATTAATCTCTTTCTCTCTCTCAATATTTCTCACTTATTAATCTCACTTATTAATCTCACTTATTATTCTCACTTATTATTTATTTATTTTCTCTGTTTCTCTGTGAGTTTTCTTTGCACATAAATATTTGTTGAAAGAACTATTCGAGTCTACATTTCCAATTTTCCACTAAACTGTTTCAAAAAGCTTTTAGTGTATCCATTTTAACAAAAGTCTTTTTTATTTTCATTCTTTTGTGTTGATAAAAAAGTGGCAATACCATATAATAGATAAAAAACATAAAAAGCTTTTCCCTTATATTTCTTTTCTTTTAGGTTTTCAAATAATCAAAATTATAAAAATATAACGGAAAATTATGTAAATGAAAATTTAAATTAACGTCATACAGTTATTAACGATACAAGGTTTATTAGAAATCTAAATATGAAATCATAGTGGATTTAGAAAATTTTATAAAATTATTATTTAACATATATATATATATATATATATATATATATATATATATATATATATATATATATATATATATATATATATATATATATATATATATATATATATATATATATATATATATATATATATATATATATATATATATGAGAGTTACTTTGTTAACTAATTCAGTTATTATAGCGTTAAAGCTTTTCTTGTTTTGGTTGGTTGCAGTTATTACCGCTAATGCTACCGACTAACTCATGCTCCTTCCTTGTTGTTCATACATTTATATTTCACATACGCCTAGTGGTATCTAATTTTATTTCAGTTGTATTTTACCGCTGTCTTGTACAAGTTGTTCTTTCGTCTCTAACTTTTATTTCTATATTACATACATGTACATTTATGTATGTATGCGTAATATTCTTATTTACTTAAAAAACATAGAATTTTTGTTTTCGTTTATTTTATTGCATACGCGCGTGTGTATTTGAGTGATTTTTTTTTTTGTATTTTAAATATTTCACTTTGTATTAAAGAGTGTTTGATTGTCATTTTCTTGTTTTATTACATTCTTACACTGCGAGTGACTGCTTCTTTTGCATAAATATTTAATAAATGCAGATGTTGGTAACAGAGAAAAAATGCGGCATGACATGTGTTTTATTTTTATTTTGTTTTTGTAAATGCTTAATAAAAAGAAAAATTAAATAGTTTAAAAATTCGTGGAATAAAAATTTAAAAATATTAAATTCTTAACAAAGAGAATTTCATATCATTTTTTAATTAAATTTTGTTCTTTTATCTGTTTGGATTTTTTTACTATATTTCATTGAATTTTGCAAATATGTGATATCTGTTAATATGTGATTGTAAGTTAATTAAAATAATCAATTAAATTACCTGTTACATGACTAATCACATTAATTTCATATCGCTGTGGATACATATTTTTTTAATAAAATTGTAATTGATAGTGAACTCTTCCGCAAAATACTAAAAAAATATAAATTAATATCGCTAAGTCAATATTCGTATATCATATGATATTTTTACATTATTCTAGTGAAAAATATAACTTTACTAATGGTTGGGTTACACAAATTAAACAAAAATTAACTGTGTTTTTTATTGTTTTATACTAACTGAGTCTTTTGATTAACACAATTTTTTGAGTTTTATTTTTAGGTTTTAATCAGTATAATAGTTTCCTTGAGTCAGTCTAATCTGTTATAAATATATAAGAACATTTAAAACAAATGAAATATCTTTTAATAAGCTTACTATTTACATTTTCATTTAAAACAAGTAAATTTGTTATTAATTTTTAAATGTTAATTTTTCAACCAACAATTTCAATAAAAAATATATGTTTTTTTCATTTATATCAATTTAAAAATTTCTAAAAAGAATATATATATCTAACCAATGTAACTGAAAAAAAAATACGATTTATAATTTGCATTTAATGAAATTTTATTTATTACTTACCAATTCCTTCATTTTTCTTTGCCTAATAATTTGTTAAATATTTTATAAATTTTTTATTTTTTTGACAATATGTATTCTACAGAAAAAAAGGTTTAAATTTAAAAAGACCCAGAAATTTATTGAAAATTTTAAATATTATTGAAAAACAGTTTTTCATGGTAGTTTGTTATTTTAAACAACATTCTTAAAAGTTAAAAAATAAATTTATTTATTAAACAACTGTAATTTCAATTGTTTTTTACTTTACTAAAAACTTTTTAAATAAACTACAAACAGTAAATGTAAAATTTTTTTGAGTGTACATATAAATACATAAACATAAAATTATACATAAAATTGTCAATTGAAGTACAATTTATACTACATTTATATTATAGATTAATTTATAAACTATGGCGACATCGTCGCCATGAAAATTATTTGGAGACACTAAAATTAAACATTAAAAGTCGTTTTCTACTCTATTTTATTTGCCTTGATATTCCTCTTTTGTGGATTGGTAATTGTCACAGAAAATGGTATATCATTGCACAAATTTGGTTCATAACTTTTGCCGATAAGTTATATAGAAATTATAAAAATGTTCCTATACCTCCATTAAAACAAAAACAAAAAAAAAAACAAGAAAAATCAAATAAGAAATCTTTTATTCGGCAACACCGATTTCTAAACACCTTTTTTTATTTTGATTAATACTAAATACAAAAATTTTATTAAAGTTCTCTTTTAAATACAAATTTGGATATTTTTAATGATCTTGAATGTGAGAGAATTTTTAAAAAAGTATTTTTACGTAATTAATTTCAGTTGTTTTCAGTTTTTTACTTAAATATTCATAATTAAAGAATAATTTGATTTTTAGGTTTCATTACCATCATTAACACGTTATTGTTGTTGTTTAACCTATTTTTATTTTGTTTGTGTGAGTTTAATATATTTTGCATGTAAAACCATAAAATATCCTTTTTATTTTTTTTTTATTTTGGACTCAAAGACCCTAAAAACTCATTTCATTTATAGGACAATGTTCCCACTCAGTCACGCATAGACACACACAAATATTTTATTCATTCATATTAATGTTAAAGAGGCATTTGAAATTAAAGTGAAGTGTGTTTTTTTCTCAACTGTGTTCGGAATAAATAAGGTGGTTTACTTTTTAATTCTAGAGTTTTGAAAAAAGTCATTTTGACTGCTTTTTAATTTCAATTAGAAAAATAATTAACACAAAATTTATTAAAATTTTGTGTTTGCTATTATATTATATAAACGCTTTTATTTATAATCATAACAACTTTCCTCACCTTCATTTATATTTCTTTTATCGATATTGATCAAAAGCCGATATTTTGATTTCTTGAGAATTTCTTTTAAATACATGATGACATACGAATATACTTATGAATTCTGATTATTTTATTACTGAAATTTACTCTGTGTACTCAAGTTGTATTTTATTAGAATATTAATGTATAACTTTTGTATAATTGAGAATTATTCTCCAAAACCTATTTAGAATCTCCTTCAGGAACGATTTATCATAACTTTAACTCGCTGTCAATGTAGAATTAGCGCGCAAAGTATTAGTCTAAATTTTAATGATAATTTGAAAAGGTTTAGTAGACAGGAACGTTTTTCTAATGAAATTAGGGTCATCTATTTTACCAAGTCCCTATTAATAATTTATAAATATTTTTATAAAAATAGCTCCCATACTGGAGCTATTTCCTACAATTACTATAGATTGAATAAATTTCATCATTAAGCTTTTTTATCGTATGACAATGTTCTAATGTTGAATTAAAAAATAGGATGGTATTAAATTTTCCATACATGAAGTGATTTAGAAGCAGTATGTTTGCTTTCATATTTAAAAATTAGTTCAAATTTTATTACCTCTGACAATTAATATACATATGTATTATAAATAACAGTTGTGGAAAAAAAATAAGTGCACTTGTAAAATATCCATTTTTACATATGAAATTATTTTATTAATTTGTATTATTTATATTTATGTAAAATATAAATTAACATGTTAAACTTCAAATAATTTCTATAAATTCTGAAAAAAATGTTATTCATTCTCTTAAGTCTTCAAAGCTTATTTTGATTTGGATGTCGCTTAAATGAGACAAAGTCAAAAAGTCTTTTTTAATGTTTTCCATTAATAAAATAAATTCATTTAATATATATATAATTTTTCACTATATCAACATGATTTCTGTAAACAAAATTTAATGAAACACACTAAAAACAAGAATTCTAACAATTTAAGAATTTCAATAATGAGTATTTAGTTCATATGATAAAATTGAAATAAATGTTGGTCTATTTAGAAAAAAGAAATCGTAAAAAAGTAATAAATAAAAATGCCCAGATTCTGGAGAAATATTTTCTATCTTTAAACAAAAAAAAAAAAAAAAATATAGCAGAAGCAAGAACAACAACAATAACATAACTACACCAGAGGAAAAAAAGCACAAAATAGTGTTATTTATAGTGTTTATTATTATCGTACCGAGATGAACAACACCTCATAATTTCCAAAATTAGATTTTGACAGTACAATTTGAGTACTCAAAAACCACATATATAAAATAATGAAAAAAAAGACTCGATATTTAGGAATCGATAAAGAATAAAATAAAATCATATAATATACAAACAACAACACCAACAAAATATTCAAAAGGGCACGTATTTATTAATTACATTCATGAATAATTTATTTTAATTAAAAAAATAATTAAAACAAAAATATAATAAAAATGAATATAAAATCCAGAAAAAAATAAATAATAACAAAATATTTTTAAGTTATTATAATTTTTAATTAAATTAAATTTAATTAATAAAAAAAAACAAAAAGTCAATCAAACAATTTTAAGACATTAAAATTTATTAAAAAAAAGACTTTTGAAAATATTGAAAAATTATGGCAGAACGTTGGAAAAGTGTTGTATCCAAATTAAAACACAGGTATGTAAATGTTTCTTTTTTCCCGGGAGATACGTTACATTTTACGTGTTAATGTATAAAGGTAAAACTTAAATAATTCTCGTGTCAATTTAATTAAAGGTTAACAACTGAGTTTAATCTGAGGTATATTTCTCCTGTCTTTCGTATTTTTATTGCATACTTTTTATCTATAGATCAGAAAGATAAAATTTATTAAAAAACATGTAAGAAGTTATAGTCGGCCAAGCCCGAATTTTTAATATCATACACCACATTGTTGGTTATAAGTGTTAAAAATTAAGGAACCACCCTCATATAAAGGTATTTTTTAAATTATTCTTAAAAGTACAGTATATTATAATGGTAATAATATTCATGTGGAACTACGCCTTCTAAAATTATTTTTCCTCTGAACGTTATATTGGACCTAGAAGAAATTATAGACCGACCCTCGTAAAATTTCACACATCGAATTTTGTTTATATTTGTTTTGATTTGACTAATTCTTATAACAATATATTTGGAAAAGGATTTGTATGGGACCTATGAAAAATAATAGAACGATCCTGGTATATTTTGGCACATCATTTTAGAATATCAAAAATTAATTATGCCAAATTGTAAAATGTCTTTATATTTAGGACTTTTGTGACCTTAAATCCCCATTCCAGAAGAACAATTGTATTGAGGCTACAAGCAATATGTTCATCGCAATCACTGATATATTCGCGGCAAACATTTATTGTTATCACCAACATATTCATTTTTGAATATATTTTATTTTAATAAAAAGTTCGTTGCTGCAATAAAATTATTTTTATTAAATAAAAAAATAATATGATAGCAATATGTTTGACTGATAATAATTTTATTGTTATTCTACACATCGTTATAAAAAAGTTATTGTTATTAGGACAAAATATTATTTTCAGTTTACTGACAACTGAATATGAACAAATATTTTTTTATAGTTTTTAACAATTTGTGTTAACATGAAAAATATATTTCAATTAATATTCTTATTATTTATAAATAAGAAATTAGTCAATTAAAAAAATAAAATTATATGACGAAAACATTTTAAATAATGTTCACATATTTTCAAAAGGTATACATACATAAATAAAATGAGATATATATTAAAGTATTTCATACGAAAATATTTTAGTGGCGATTACAATAATTTTAGTTGTGCTAAAACATTTAGATAATAATAACTATTTTTATATCGCATTGCGAATAAACAAACATTTCATTACAATAACAATATATTTTACTTGAATAACAAAATATATATATATATATATATATATATATATATATATATATATATATATATATATATATATATATATATATATATATATATATATATATATATATATATATATATATATATATATATATATATATATATATATATATATATATATATATATATATATATATATATATATATATATAAGAAAAATAATAAAAAAAGCAGTGAAAGAAAGACATGTTTAACCAATTGGAACAAAAATTTAGATGATAACTATTCAACTATTCTAAACATATATTATATTTCATTTTAATTAATTTTATTAACATGGGTTCATATTTTGATATAGCTCTCATATAACGCCCTTCCCGGAAAACAGGTTTATGCTTATAGAACAAATAAATAAAAACCAATTCCACTGGAACTCAGTACAATGAATTTTTTAACTATTTTTAATATTTATTCTTAATTAGAACAATCTCGGTCCATATTTTGATGTAGCTCTCATATCAGGCCCCTCACCAAAAACAGTTTTCAGATTATAAAACAAGTGAATAAAGACCAATTCTATTGAAATTCGAAACAAATATTTTGCTAACTGTTCTGAAGATATTATATTAATTTGCCATATATCGGTCCATATTTTCCTATAGCTCCCATATAACGCCCCTTCCCGGAAAACGGGTTTGAGCTTATAAAACAATTAAATAAAGACTAATTCCATTGGAACTCGGTACAATGATCTTTTAAACTATTTGTAATGTATATTTTGAATAAGAACAATCTCGGTCCATATTTTGATGTAGCTCCCATATCAGGCCCATCACCTAAAACAGTTTTCAGCTTATAAAACAAGTAATTTGCCCTTTATTGGTCCATATTTTCCTATAGCTTCCTTATATCTAGTAGAAAAAAGGCAGATCAGTAGGAAAAAGTTATAGCCAAAATTATAACTAATTTTATGACTCATTAAGTGTTTTTGTTTTATATACATTATATTCATTTGTGAGTGTATGTGTGTGTGTGTATATGTATATCTACGTAAACTAACGTATTTACTTCACACGAATTTATGATGTAGGGTATTGAAGATTCGGCATAGCCGAATATAGCATTCTTACTTGTTTTATTAAAAATATGTAGTGTGTCGTTTACAACGAATTAAAGTTTAATAATTAAAAATCTGTGAAAATCACTAAAACGAATATGGCGTGGCTTTTTTTAAATACTGTCACTTAAAAGTGGGTTTAAATTTTTTCAACTCCCAATTTCTAATGTTATTTTTATTTGTATTTGTATTTGTGTAATTGTAATTATTTGTTTATTTTTACTCTTTTGATTTTAGTTTGGCATTAAAAAATGCAGAAGAAAATGCTCCTACCAAACGGGATCCGGCTAGTTCCGATTTGTTACTGGAAGGAGAACAGTGAGTTATAAATATGTTTAAATTATTTTTATATAAAGTAATAAATAATTTGTTAACAACGTTTATTTATTTTATTTTACTAAGGCCTTCATTAGAGGAGATACGCAGTTGGGCACATAGTTTTGATAAACTAATGAAAAGTCAAAGTAAGTTTTTAATATCAAAATTCGTATCAATATGTATTGTGTTTTTAATTATATATTGGACTCAATTTAAGTAATTAAGAAATCGTTCTATACCTTTAAATATACTGACTCGATTTTACTGGTTTTAAATGTGAAACTTCTCAGGAGAATAACAAATTATTAGATCAAATTTTACTTTGATGATTAGTTGTGAGGAATGAATGCCAACATCAGGCAGACGGACATAAATAAATCTATTCAGACTTTGATTTGACGCAAGAGTATGGAGTCTTAGAAGATCACTTTTTAGCGTTGCACACAAAATGACAAACTTAAGATACCATTTTCAACACTTGTGTCATAATGGACGACAGTGTTAGTAATAACTTTGTAGAAAATTTTATGTGGGAAAAAGGGATTTTAAAAAATGAAGGGTTTAAAAAAATTAAGTAAATCAAAATCGTTTTAATTAAAAAAAAAAATTGTCTTAAATTTCAGGTGGACGTAAGATATTCCGTGATTTTCTACGTAGTGAATTTAGTGAAGAGAATATATTATTTTGGCTGGCCTGTGAGGATTTAAAAAAAGAAATGAATTCAGAAGCAATTGAAGAGAAGGCACGTTTGATTTATGAAGATTATATATCAATATTGTCGCCCCGCGAAGTGTCGCTAGATGCCAGAGTTCGAGAAATAGTCAATCGCAATATGGTGGAACCGACATCACACACATTTGACGAAGCTCAAATACAAATTTATACACTTATGCTCAGAGACTCATATCCCAGGTAACCTTATTAATTTATTTTTATTAATGTAATTTGCATTTGTTTTAATATCTATTTTCAAATTAATTTTTTTCCAGATTCATTAATTCCCAAAAGTATAAAACATTAGCTCAACTTCAAGATGGTATGTCCGCATCGGGCTCAACTGCAGATAGCCCTACTTAAATGTTGTTAAAACTGAATTAAAACAATTTTTGGACTTAAATCGATGGGAATCAATTTCACTAATACAACAAAAATGATGATTTATAAGGTTGTTGCTGCTTACAAACAAACAAAAAATACTAATAATTATAAACTTACATCAATAACCAACAGACGCACATACACATACACACTCTGCTCCTAAAAAAGCAACAAAAACTTTAATTAGGAGCAAAACTGAAAGAGAAAAATTATAAAATATAATATAATGAATATACTTAAAGCATAAATAGAGCAATATTTAATATATATATATAATTTTATTTTTGTTGTTTAAATTAAAAAAAATAAAATAAAATAAAATAAAATAAAATAAAATAAATAAATATAAAATAACTTTTATATCGAATTGATTGATCACTTTAGAAAATAACAAAAAAATAACAAATTTATATTTATAAGCGCAACAATCGTATTATGCATTTTAAATGATTAAATATTACAAAAAAAATTAATATATATTTTTTTTATAAACTGCTTATAAATCGTATACATTACCAAACATTTTATTGTAATTTGTTTTCTGTTTTTTTTTTTTTTTCTTATACACTTTTACCTTTTTTTATACATTTTAAGATTAATTTTTTACTCTAGTGTAAATGATGAATTTTCATCAATTTATTCCTAAATTTAGAAAATAAAATTCTAGTCAAGTTACTTAGATTTCAATTGTTATATTAAACAAATAATTAAGTTGAAAACATTTTACTTAATGAAACGAGCGATCGAACACATATACACCCTTTTTATTTTTTATTTCTTTTTTTGATAATTTAGTATAAATTTTTGTTATAACATTTTTTAAAATAATTTTAAATAAAAATTAAAACTAAACACTATTTGCCATTTAAATAAATTTAAAATAATAATAAAAAACACAAACAAAACACTTATTATATAATTTTTAATAATTAATTAGTCATATTTAATAAAAAAATATTTAATAAATTAAATAATAATAATTAATTTAACATAAATATATAAAATACAGCAAAATTACAAATATAATATTAACAAAATAATATTATTCAAAATATTACTTAATACTTAATAACATTAATTGATTAATAATTTAAAAAGAAAAACCACAACAACAAAACAAAACAAAGTATTTAGTTTTTAAGAATTTTCTTTATGAAAACAAAACCAAATTAAAGTTAAATGAAACCAAAAAAATCTCAAATTTATATTAAAAATATTTAAGAAAAAAAATAATAATAATAACTGATAAAACAAATATTACAATAAATAAAGAAATAAAGAACTGTTTTAAGTTTAATACCGATTATAAAGTGTTCATTATTTTTGTTTTAAAACCTTAAAAATATTTCAATTCAACGGGATGATTTAACTTAATTTAACTATAATTATGGGTTTCTTTTTTAGGGCAAAAATTCAACACAATACTACGATAGGTAATTTGGGTATTATGCGTTTGTACGAATGTTTGTAACAGACAAAACCAATTTAAAGTCTATTAATTTATATAGCTTTCATAAAAATGTCCTCCCGGATTGGGGTATTACGCATTTGTGCAGATGTTTGCAACAGGCAAAAAATATTATTAACACCGATCGTCGATCTAATAGTAACGGCCGGTCAGGCTGGTTGTCCATGTAAAGCTTGTGATCAAAATTCAGGTCAAAATTTTATGAATATTTTGATGAAATTTGCCCTGTGTTATAACCTATTAAAAGCCTATTACTTTCTTTGGCCTCTATACAAATGTCCTCCGGGAATGAGGTTTAGGATAATAGTAAAACGATAATCCAATTTTGACGAGAATCGGTATATTATTTATTATACAAAACATAATTTCCAAAAATATCAAACTATCGTTCTATATTTTTATAATATTACATAGTCAGACTTGAATGAATATAACATTCTTATATTTTTATAGTTTTATAAAATAAATAAAATTATTTTATAAATATTTTCTATTATCTAAATATTTTGAGACCAATTTCATAACTTTTTCCGACTTTAAGTGCAAAAAACAAAAAAAAAAATTTGAAAATTTCACTAAATTTTCTTTATACTCGATTTAAGTTAAAGAAAATGTTTTGTTTTCTATTAGCTAAATAATGCATAAACACATACATACAAACTAATAAATATAAAGCACACAAGAAAAAAAACTATTAACATCGAACTAAATTTGTAAATAATAAAAATATAAAATAATAATAAAATAATTTGAATTTATATTGTTAAAAAAGAAATAAAATTATTTAAGTTTATTTATCAAATGTATTTAAATAAATTAAATACGATATACATTCATATATTCGTAAGAATACATAAGATTTAGGAAATTGTAGTATGAAAAATCATTCTTACAGATAGTTTTTTTTTTCTTTCAATTTCCATATATATTTCAATCAGTTATAAAAGACAACAACAAAAACATAAAATATTTAAAAAAGTATTTAGCTTTAAGAATTTGCCAATCACTGCCAATTCACATTCACACAAATAACTCCCATTGCTCTTCGGATTCCTTTAAATTATTCATTTAATTTTATACAAACAATTCACATTTGTTCAATAAATTATAGAAACAAGTTTTAATTCTGAATTTTATAAAATCACTTAATTTCGTGTTAATTTATTAACTAACTTAAGCTAAGGAATTGATTTTTACTATAGCAACCTTGTAGATTTTCTCAGTGTACCTTATAAATTTTAATAAATTACTTCTGTTGCATTTTAGTTATTTATTTCAACTTTAATTATCAAATCAAAGCAAAGCAAAGCAAAATCATTACGAAAATCAATAAATTTCTATTAATAAATCAAATATTAAATAGAATTTATATTGATGTACAGGATAAAGTGATAATTCAGTGAAAGTTCAAAATTATTGTTTCTAAATCTTAATAATTACGGCAAATAATTTATTTTTATGATCAAAATGAGACTAATAAAATCTTGTGAAAATATGCAAAAATATGCTATAGTAAGCCATTGTAGATAAGTCCGATATATCTTTTATTCACCGTCAGCATATAAATTGTAAATTTTGCTGCTGCAAAATTGTTATTGTTATGAGATAAACAATATGCATATATAAACAAATGCATTATATTTAGGGATATTATCATCCGATCGACATTTTATTGTTATTTAAGAACTTATTAGAACAAAACTATTGATATTGGACTTAAAATTGTTTTCTTAATTTATTGAAAACAATTTTAAAAATTGTTTTCAATAAATAAAAAAATTTGAATCAAAATGTTTTTTTCATTAAAAAAAATTTCTCTTCGATATGGCGATGTTTTTTAACAGTACTTATTTGAATTTTATATGCTAAAGATAAAGAAAACAATAATATTGCCGGAACCTGGGTCTTTCATCTTTCATAACAATATTTTTGAAGGTTCAATCATGTTGTATTAATTCAATGCAATATTTTATCGTTGCCCCTTGGTTGTGTTGTGCCATAACATTTTTATAGACCCCACCACCAAATAATGTATGATATGTAGAATGTATGTGCATGTGAAATTACATACAGATTCATCATAGTCGAAGTTAGAATTCTTACTAGTTTTTAATCGAAAATTGAAAATTAAAGATTCTCTCAATAATCGGCTGTAGACACTTTTATTTTATTGGCATATTTTTGTGTATTTATATTTCATTTACTTATATATATATATATATATATATATATATATATATATATATATATATATATATATATATATATATATATATATATATATATATTATATATATATATATATATATATATATATATATATATATATATATATATATATATATATATATATATATATATATATATATATATATATATATATATATATATATATTTTTTTTTTTTTTTTTTTTTTTTTTTGGTGTATTTATATTTCATTTACTCATAAAATTCCCAGTATTAATTAAGTTCATTTACAATTTAAGTGTCAAGTAAAAACTAAAATAGCAACCGCAATTGAAATTCATATAAAATAATTTAAATTTTAAGAAAAAATCATAACTTAAATAATAATTAAAATAAATGTAAAAGAAAATTATAATACAATTAAAATTATATAGAAAATCACAAGAAAAATTTTAAAATAAATAACATTAACAACCAAAAAAGACACTAAAACAACTGAAACGTTAAGAAAATAAATAATTAAATACATAAAAATAAATAAATAAATAAATAAATAAATAAATAAATAAATTATAAAGAGAAAAAAGAAATAATTGTTTCATTTAAAATTTTACTTCAAAACTTACAAAAATATTTACAACTTTGCACAATTTCTCTTGATTATCATTGAAAATATGCCGTTTAAAACACATCTCAAGTATTTCTTTTTCCGCATAAAACCGATTTCATTATTAACTTTTCACATCGCTTTTTATTGTAAAACTAATGACTCCATTTGGTAGATCGAAAGCAATGCAAAGCCTAAAAAACACCTAAAAGTGTTGCCGTAAAAAATTTGTTTAAAATGTCGTTCAAAAAGTTCTTGCATGGAATTACTTCATTGCGGTTGAGGCGTTCAATGTGGTACAGCAACCTTTTCCGAAAACTAAAATGTTTAAACTGATATAAGCTTTATGTTTGTAAACTTAATCAGGGGCAAAAAGTTTTATCGAACCCCTTCATCATTTTAATTAAATTAAAATGAAATGAGTCAAACATTTTTAAATAATTCAAAATTGAAATCATATCAAAATCAAATAAAAACTTTTGATTTTATACCAGAAAGAAAAATTGTCATACAACAATTGCAGAATTTACTCTTTAGTGAATTTAGATTATTCTTATGATTTCCAAAATATTTGAGGGAACAACAGTTATAGGAACTCTCCTACATTCATTAAAATTCTATTATTTATAAAATTCTGTTTTTTGATCAAGTATTATAAAATAAACATAAAAGTAATACCGAATATACCACAATTTTATAATTGTAATCGAATATAATTCGCCAAAGTTGTTAGACATAAAATGGGTGTACGATTAAATATATAGTTGTGCCACAAACATATTATGGTTGCGAACAATGGCATACTCAAGTTATTTTTAATTATTAACTAATTCATCTCGTCTTACAAAAACTTCTCTTTTCTCTGCGTAAAAAAAGACTAAAAATGCAGTTTATATTTGTAAAATCATTGAATTTTCAATACATAAAAAGATTTCCATGAAGAAAAATTATCGAATATATCAAAACCTATTTTTCGTGTTTATTGAAAGTTCCATTAAAATAGTACAATCTTAGAGAAGTATCAATCTTCCTAGAATTCAAATGTTAATTACCATCTAAAGAATCATTCAGTTTTCAATTGTTGCCTTAATGTTCCCCAAATTATTTAAAAATACGAAATTTTTCTAATGATAAATTGTGTCAATGGTAACACTGGTCTTGAGCACAGTACATACTTTACTTAAACTATCATAGGGGCAACTAAAGAGACCCTCATATAGACATAACTACTGCATTAATACATCTAAAGAGATATTGTCGTTTATGTATGATGATTTATAAATGTTATACATAATGCGTCCCATAAGTCCTTTTATTGTGGTAATGATAATCGTTTGATTAAATTGTGTTATTAGATCTTACTAACAATTTTTACTTATGAGCATTTCATCTGTCTGTCTGTCTGTCTGTCTGTCTGTCTGTCAGTATTTTTCATTTTATATGCTGTCAATGACGCCACGGTCTTCAACACTAATGATGACAATGTCCAGCTGTCTTTTTGATCGTCTATAGGTTTGTCCACTTAAATCAGCTACTGTTGTTTAAAAATGAACGAAATTGACTATGATTAATGTTCATCATAATGTATTTATATATTTTATAATTGTTAATAGAAACAGAAATTAATAATTTAATTGTATCTAACACAATGTAGATTTAAGTCCCATCACAAATTCAATTGAAACTCGTGACTCTTACAGTCTATGAATTTTCATAAAATTTCAGTAAAATAAAAAAGGTTCCAAATTATAAAAAATTACATGTTAACGTTTATTTAATTTATCAAAAAATATGCTTTTCTATATTAAAATGATTTTATTTTATTAAAAGAAACAAGTAAGACTAAATTGAATCTTTTATACACTACACCTTATATGTATATATGGAAAGTAACAATCCTAATATTTCCTTTTTTGCTGACAATTAAAATTTCCTTTGGATTCAATTAGATTACACAAATCCTAATGCGTTCAACCCCTTCATGGTATCTAGGGACAGTAAAAAACTTGTGAAACTCATGCTTTTCACTTGTCACCAAGTGAATCGTAAGCAGGGAATGAAGATTTTTTGTACCCAATCAATCGTCCTTCACGAGTAAAAATATAGATATTAATGTAATAAGATACAATGCGTTTAACCACTTGATCATCCCAAAGTATATCGTAGGGAGCCAATAGGTGCGACCAGGGTACCTACTGTCATAAAAGACTGTCTATATATTTTTAACATCTGAACCATTTTTAATGGGTCTTAAATGATCACTTTTTTCTATTACGGAATAACAAAATTAATATACCATTTTACACTACTTGTGGTGTACGTTAAATATAATTGTTTGTACGGAATATTCAGTTGAAATGGGGAACGATGGGTTACAGCACGTAACCATAAAAAATTAATGATTTTTTAATAAAAAAAAAAATAAATAAATAAATAAATAAAATAAAATTCTACGTGTATGCGTTTATATAGATGTGTGTGTGTATGATAAGTACATTTTAAGTTATGATTGAATCAACATTATAAATTTTCATTCAATTCAATTCGATTGATTGGTTGTTACGTTTATTCAATTTAATCGTTTGTTAGCGTTTTTCTCTTTGTTATAATCAATATTGGCAAGCAACTTAATGATCATCTTACTCCATCCTATTCCCATAATGTTTTATTAATGATATTTTGAAGATCCTTTAAGCGAATTGTTTAAAGTTTTTAAACCGCAGTCGCGTTCATCTTGATGTAATATTGACAATAATTGAAAATCAACCTGAAGAGCAATACTACAACTATATATACATATACATATACATATACATATACATATACATATACATATACATATACATATGTTGGCGTAATTGTATATATTTATTGTACACTTGTATGTAAGAAATTGTGCGTTTTTAACGATGCAATTATTTCAAATTTCTCCGTTTTGTACAAAAAAAAAAAAAAAAAATATCTGAAACTTAAAAAGTTTCCTTCTTGCATATTTGGACAATAACTTTTTATTTTTTAGATTTTGGTTAAAATAAAATTGGTGAGTTTATTTAAAAATGAATTTTTTCGTTTTTCAAATTGTAGAATTATGAATTATTAAAGTTTTATAGAATTGCAAGAATGTGATTCGATTTTTTGAGTTTAGTTGTTAAAATTAATTTCTTTTTTAAAGTCATATTATTTTTCAGTTGTATTGAGTCTTTGGTGAGATATTTATATATTGTATGTATTATATATCTATAAATTCGATGAAAGAATAATGAATTGTTCAAATTAACCGCATGTTCATTATCGAATGATTCATTGTTCAAATAAAGATTCTCCCTGAATAAAGCTGTAAGCATGATAAGCTGTAAATATGATAAATATAAACAGGAATCGATGTTTAAAGTTATACAAGAGTCGCCTCAAAATAGTTGCAATATAACTAACACAGATTGAGAATTACCTCAAGTAAAAATAAGAAAACCAAATTATACTATGGTCCTTCTAAAAATTTTTGAAGGTGCCATTTTTTTTTACCAATATCATGGTGTAGAGTATTACATATTCGATATTGAATGATTGTTTGTTTGTTGTTTCTTGTTGTTGTTGTTGCAGCTAGTGCTATAGTTTTTATTATAGAATGTCTTGCAACAATCATTTTACTTCATTCAATTGCAAATGATGTCATTCATCTTTGCAACGTTTTCAAGACAAACAGTCATTCATTGAAAATACGAATTGTTAAACAATTATTGTGCATTTATTTAATGTATCTTCATTTTTTACAATATTTTATTTTCCTTCATTCATAAAGTACTTGATGCTCTCTGTCTTTATGTATTTATTTAATTGCTGTGGACCGAAATGACAAAACGTTTTTTAATTGGCCGCTGTAGATGTCGCAGTAAATATTTCACTTTTTATGAAATCTATTTTAAGCAAACAAAATAATGAATGATGTACAATATTTTATTTTCTGGTAATTTTTTTTAATATAGAGAACATAATTCATAATAAGTTATTTATTACTATATAACTTATCTATAATAAATTATCAAAAAAATCTAATATTTATTATCTCGCAGAAAAGCTTTCACGGTGGATCTTCAGACCGAAAATTTTTTTTCATAGAAAGCTTACGAATTTTTTTATTTAAAAATTTTATCGGCATATGTATTATTTTATATATATATATATATATATATATATATATATATATATATATATATATATATATATATATATATATATATATATATATATATATATATATATATATATATATATATATATATATATATATATATATATATATATATATATATATATATATATATATATATTTAAAGTAAAAAAAGAGTTTGTTGGCCCGATAATTCGATAATTAATATCATCAATTTCAAGTTACAGATCCTTTCTAAAAACAAAGCAAATAGCATACATTTTTGAGAGAGATCTATTCATATATCATAGATCGTGAGAAAATATATAATAAATATAATATAGAAAATATATAATAGTATTCCAATAAAAGTGGAGTTCATTCATGACTACTAGAAATTTAAATCTTTTGAATAAAATTGTTTTTTGCAGTTATAACGATTTGAAGGAATTGGAATTTTAAGAAAATAATACATGATATGAAACACCTGATAATTTAAATACAAAATATAATTGACATATAAATCGATTTAATTTATACTTACTTGAATTATAAATTATGATTTCATTTCCAAATTAAAAAAGAATTTTAATTAATTTACTGTATGTTGATGTAAAAAAACGTTTAATCTAAAATAGTTTATTTTAAAAATATAATAAAATATATTGATATTTTTGTGTATATATCTAAATGTATATATATATATATATATATATATATATATATATATATATATATATATATATATATATATATATATATATATATATATATATATATATATATATATATATATATATATATATATATATATATAAAATAATTGGTGTTTTTCAATTTTAAAATTAAATTACATTTAATCTTACAACTTATAGAATTTAAAAACAAGAAAAACATTTGAAAAATTTTTATACTAAAAAATATAATTTGAATTATTTCCGAAATAATTTTGTTTAAAATATTAATTTATATTTTGTTTACATTTCATATTTCATTACAAATAAAAAAATATTGAAATAAAATTAAGTAAAATTAAAAAAAGCAATTGAGTTGTAAATAAACGGCAAGATTTTTGTATTTTTTTTTAATATATGAATTATAATTAGTAAAAAATAACTTATTAAAAGATAAATACAACTATTTAAATTAGTTTAAATTAAAATAATATTTTAAGAATTGTTTGTTTGTTTGTTTGTTAACTTTAAATTCATGTGTTAAATTTCTTCATTATGGGATTAATTTGAAGTGATTTGAATTAAAAGTTCCAAAATAATAAAATATAAAAAAAAATTAATAAAAAATAATTTAAAAAAGAAGCAAAAAAATATATTTTTCTACGAAAATTGGGAAGCCGCTGGAAATGTTTAAAATTTTTTATAAAAATTTTATTACTTACAAAAAAACTGTTTTTTTTTCTGTAAATTTCTGTTGAATTCTTGTAGTTTTATATTATTTTTGTCGCTTTCTTCATTTTTTTTTCATTTCATGTTTTTAACACCAAATGCACATTTTTTATATGAATTTCTTTGTTATTTTAATTAAAACATAAATGTTTATAATATTATTGCATTTCTCTTAAATTGTTGTGTTAAATTATCAATCATAATTTAATTGTATAATTTTTCTTCAATAGATATTTATATTTGTGTTTTTGTTTTATGTTTTTCTTTTTTTTTTTTTTGTTCATTTAAGATCCTTTTTATGTTTTTTGTTTTATTATTATTTTGCCTTGTTCATGGAAGATACAGCAAGAGAGTTCAATTTAGAATTGAGATCTTTTTTGTTTAGTTTTTATAAGGAAGTTAAAAGCCCGAATTGTTTTTGTTGAGTTTTTTTAATATCGCTTTATTATTTAGTTAAATATAAAAAAAATTATAAGAATTATAAAAAAGAAAAGAAAAAAGAAAAGAAACAGAGTATATGGAAAACGCTTATAGAATGATATTAATAGCTAACAATTTATGTATATGTATATATTATTTTATATATACATTATTATAATTAATTAATTAAGAAAATATTAGGCATAAGACACATTAAACATTACATAACATAATAAATATTTAATTCCATTATTGTTGTCATATTATTTTTATTCGAAATTGTTTTGGAATAAATTTCATTAAAAATATATTTTTATTTAATGTGTTTTTAGCTGTGTATCCAGAATAGAATGAAAAAAAGAAAAAATATTTAGTTTTAATAAAACTTCAATGCAATCATATCGTATTGAATTCTAAAGAATTTGTTTTTAAATCGTAAACAATTTGTTTTTATAACAATAACAATTTTGTTTCTTATTGGCAATTATTTTATGTTTTGTAAAATTATATTTAAAAGATTAAGAGTATTTTATTTTTCATTTACTACCCAAAAGTTTATTAATTTTTGAAATGGAATAAGAATTTTTGTAATAAGAAAACCTTAAAATATAAAAAGTTTCATTTATAAGAAGAAAAAACACTGGGTAGTAATTTTTGAACAAAATTCATTTGATTTTAATTTACAATTTCATCAATATATATAAAAAAAAAAAAACAATTTTATTTTAGTTTAGCTACAAGTCATGATACTATTGGCACTTATAGGAAAATTTTTAATAACAATAAAAAAAATCTACTTTTGTTTAAATAATATAAACATATATAATCATACATATGTATCATATATATTTATATGTTTAATTATTTTGTTTTAATTAAGTTAAAATTTTTCATTTTGTTCGTTTCAGTTTGTTCAGATATAAAATGTAAAAAAATAATAAAAAAATATGTTTGTATATATAAAAACATTACTAAGTAACTAAATAATAGTAATAATTAAATTATGATAAAAATAATAAAAAATCTCATTTATAAATTACAATAATTAATTACATCTAACTACATATGTGTGTGTGTAGGCATATGTATAAGTATAAATATATATATATTTGTTTTATAAAATTTAAGTAAATATAAGTATATAAGTGTGTAGTGGTGTATTTTTATTATTGTAACCATTTTTTATTTATTTTTGTTAAAATAAAATTTTGTGCATTAACTTTGAGTCCTTTAGTATAATTCGGCTTCCATCAAATTGTACATTGAATTAATAAAATTGTTCGTTGATTTGAGTTTATCGTTTGTTAATCAATATTATTAAATATTATTACAACTATTTGTATGGCTATATACATAAAAAAGAATTATATCAATTTATCTATAAAAATTTATTTAATTAGATAAATTTAGATAATTTCCTTTTAATTTTGTATCATTTCAGTAAATTAAAAAATGCTCCTCTTAACAAGTCTCTCCAGGGAAGGGAAATTTTTGGGGTTATTTTCTTTATTTATTTATTATTATTTTTTTAATTATTTCAAGGCATCTTGAAAGCCATCAGTGATTTGGCAATTCAGTTAACGTAATATCGTATAATTCCTCCTCCAGCTGTTGCACCTCTAATAAGAAAATATCTTCATTGCAATAATATGAAATCATATCATCATCAATTTTCGCTGTAATCCTAAAAAACAAAAAGAAAATAAGAAATTTATAAATAAATAAAAATTAGATAAAGAAAAATATATATAAAATAATATTTGTTTTGAAATTTGTTTATCAAAAAAATCATTAATTGAAAGGACATTTTCTTTTATCACTGATTTTGGCTTAAGACTTTTTCAAGGGTCTTGGTTTTCTTTTAATTATTGTGTTTTTGAAGTGTAGATAAAAATAATAAAATTTTAAATGAAAGATGAGATGCCCCAAAATTAGACAAACATGCATTTTCTATCTAACTACTATAGTTTAGTTAAAAGTTTTTTTTCCATTTGCTTTTATTATAGTTATTATTATTATTATTACTATTATTATTATTATTAATATTATTGTTGTTAGTATTTATTATTTTTATTAGTTGATATTTAGTTTTTAGTGTTTTATTGTGTTTTACTTACCCCTTTTTATTTGTTCGATAAATATTATTTATACTCGTTGTTGAGATTTTATATTTATTTTCAATCTGCAATTGAGAAAATGAGAGAAAAACAAAGTTGATGATGGGTTTTTGTATTTTGAAGTGTTCTTTTGTTGTATGTAAAATTTGGTTGGTTTTTTTTCAAAAATAGTTTAACAATAATAAAAACATTTAATTATTAATTTTTATTTTATTTTATTTTTTTTTTAACAAAAACTCATTAAATTTAATTTAGAAAAAACCAATTAGTTTTTTTTTTTTTTTTTTTTTTTTTTTTTATTTGCGAACAATATTTAAATTTCTTTTCACAGGCCAATTATATAATCTAATCTAAATATATCAATAAAATTATTTAATTCTTTATTATTGTAACATGTTTAAATATTAGTGTTAAAACACAAAAGCTTTTAAGTATTTTTGAAGAAAAGAAAAATAAATTTAAAAAATCTAAATTCTTAAGATAATATTATATATATATATATATATATATATATATATATATATATATATATATATATATATATATATATATATATATATATATATATATATATATATATATATATATATATATATATATATATATATATATATATATATATATATATATATATATATATATATATATTCTAATTATAAAAGCTTTTGATAAATAAACCTTAATTTGTGTTGCTGTCGTGACGCTTGTGTTTTTTGTCTCAACCATGTTTTGTTGGAAATGTTTTCGATTGTTTTTGATATGAACGAATATAAATGATTGAAATGATTTTAAAAAATTTAAATTTGTAAATATTTTAATAACAACAAAAAATCAATATCAAAAATTATCAATTAACATGCACTTGACTTAAACAATTTATTTCTTTAAAATCTAATAAAACTTATATTTATTTTTTTTTTCTTAACAATAATTCAATATCAATTCAGATCGAGTATCTCAAAGTAACGAGTTATCTATCTTTATGTTCAAATATGTATGTAAGTAAATGAACCATTTGGAGGAAAATAGTTAATAAATTTATTAACAGAAATAATGGAGTCTTCTCTTGTTGTTTAAAATTTGTTTAACAATACAGATACTCACTCTTTAGTTCCTGGATGACGGAGAGTGAGGTGTAATAAATTTATAAAATTCAATTGAATAAAATTATATTAATTATATTTTCTGTTGATCTTTTATTATCACATACACAACGAGTATAAAAACACGATTAATGTTTCTTTTTTAAGGAAGAGGGAGAGAGAGAGAGCGAGAGAAAGAGATTAAGTTTGTTTAAAATGCAATTGCTTGATAATGATTGAGTGTTATAAATTAAATTAGTTTTTATTTTTTGTTTTGTTTATTTTATTGTTTAGTTTAATAAAGATTATTAGAATTATTATGTTCTAGACCATAACGTTTTAATTACACAGAAACTGAGTTTTTCAAATGTTGATGGTAATTTTAAGAGACATTTTAAGAGGCCATGTTGGCCGATCAATCGGTTGATTGGTTGGTTGGTGGTGAGAGTGATTCCATAATGATTTATTTGTTTAATTGTTTAAGATTAATTTGTGTGGGTTACATTTGATTAAAATTAATATTAAATAACATTGAATCGAAATGAGACCCTGGTTACAGGATTTAATTGGTTTTAGTTCTATTTATTTAAAATATATGAAATAAAAAAGAAAAAGTTCATACATTTTGGTTTTTTAAAAATTAAATTTATTCATTCATATTTTTCTTATTAGAAACCAAAATGCTCAGAACCCAGGTTAATTATTACAAAGAAAACCTTTTATTTGGGCATTAAAATATTACAAAAATATTATAAAAATAAAAATATTAATTGGCGATATTTTTTTTAATAGTTTTTTATAAATAAAATTTATTTAAATAATAATTTTTATTGACTTTTGGTATAAAGTTATGAGTTTTTGTGTTTGGTTTTCTTTTTCTTGTTTTTGTTGTTTATTTGTTTTGTTTTTATATTGCCAAACTATTAATGAATTTGAGGTTTTTTTGGAGCAGGAAAGGAAGGAATAAGGTATTTTTTTAAACTTACCGCATTTAGAAGGCCGATGGTGGTGGGTGGGACAACATGTAAGGGAGTGTAAACATCTTCATTTTCTTGTCTCACATATAACATGACCCGTTCACTGGTGGGAGGTGTCATGCGGCCACGTTTCAATGGAGGACCAAATTCACCCATAGTTAAACCTTGATCCAAAATGTGATCTTTTTTGTCACTGAAAATATAAAAATTAGGAAAACGGAAAATTGTTGTATGCGTTATAATTTGAACATAAAATTCTGGGGGTCGAACCAAAAACAATTTAATTGATTTTTACAATATACTCACGTCTGCATGTCGGGCGGAAAGTGATTGTGAAATTTCAATGTTGGTGTGGCAACCTTTTGTCCGTGCAATAGGAATGGTGAGGCACCTTTTATATCTGGCGCTCCATCTGACTCGTGGCCATAGAAGCCCTGCGAAGAATTACCAAACGTATTGTTATTATTATTGTGAAACACGTCATGATAATGTGTGGTTAAAGTTGTTAAATGTTGTGGAGAAGTTGTATTGGTAGTAGAATGATTTGATGGTTGTATTATAACAGATGTTGTGGAGGAAGTAGTAGTAGACAATGTGCTAGTACTAGTAGTATTTGAATGCATTGGAAATCTTACCTTATCCAAATCGTCGGCTGGAGAAAATAATACCGGCGGCTTGGTAAGATCCTGCATTGTATAAAACTCTGAACGATCCGTGACCGGATGATAAAGTTCATCTAATTTTTTACGTCCCGTAGCGGTCATTTTACGTTTAGCTGCACGACGTTCTTCATCACGAGTTTTACGCTCGGCACCCTATAAAATTATATACAAAAAAAGGAAACAGTTACAATTAAATTAATTCGCCAAATCTTTCACTGTTGACAAAAAAATACAAGAAGGAGAAGACGAATAGTGGCTGTCGTCTACATTTCAAGTCAAGTCGTCCTGATTTCTCAAATCCTTTATAATTAGATGCGTTTCACCGCATTTAACATTTATGCTGTTGGCCACATTACAAAAATTTTATCAAGCGGAAATGCACACAAGTGGAAGCATTCATTTTCCAATTGCAACAATAACATAGGAACAGAAATTCATTTAAATAAAGATGGACCATGGTTGCATATTAACATTTAATAAAATTACAACAACAACCACAACAGCAATGAATCGAGAAATAACACTCGAATAAAAGTTAAGTAAAGTGTGTATTCGAAAGAATTTTTGCTTAACAAATACATTTTAGAAAATTTTAAATATATACATTTCTCATACAAACTTTATATGTAAGTGTGTGTGTGTGTGTGCTTATGTTTCCTATTAAAAGTCTATAGTGAAAAGAAGAAGATCAAGATGAAAATAAAATTCCTCCACAATGAAGAAGGGAAAAAAGATCCAAAGCATCTGCAAAACGCCACAAAAAATCAAACTTATACACACTTACACATATACATGTATATCTATATGTATTTAAGATGTATATTAAGTAAAAAATACAGCAACAAGTGTTTAAAATAATATACTAACGATAGAGCAAACGCAAACGGAAAAACGAATGAATGAACGGTTGCATTTAGATGATGCCACAGATGACATGCCAACAATTATTGTTTGCTTCTTAGTCCGTTTTTAAATTTAGCGACGGTCGGCTAGTGAACTGTCCCGCCGACTCACGTGTAAGCTTATCATTAAAAATTTCCAATGCTCTAAGAGCTCTGACAATCATAATTTCATTTCTGTAATATTTATGAAAACTAAAATAAAATTTATTGCAGCTGGCTTAAATTAAATTATTGCAGCCAGTTTCCTTTTTCACGGTTAAACTTTCAACTGCATATTCTATACAAACATATCTACATACATACATTTTTGGACTATTTTTTTTTACTTAACAACACCAACACCTTAATCATTTCTGTACTAATAATACGTAAAGAATTGCTAATGAAGCGTTTAAATAAGTCGACTTGCGTTTCGATATCTATTTTTTATTTTATTTTTTTCTTTATAGCAAGTGTGAATTTTGTTATATGAAAGAAATTCAAGGCAAAATAGAAAAAAAAGAGCATTATATATCTTACGCTATAAATTTTCTTGATATACTTCAAACATATTTTAGATATTTTCCCCAAAACAATTGATGTATGGCGGCATGAATTTATTTTTTATGTTTAACAGTAAGAAAAATCTTCTTATAAATAGATAGCAATATAAGTATGTGTATGTGAGTTTAAGTTAACGGTAAAAATGCTAATACTAGCACTATCTTTAATCGATCGTTATATGAAAAACCAAAGAAATAAGAAATTTTTTAGTTAAACTTCGGAAGCTTTGTTTCAACCAAACATAGTACATCCTGCTATCAGACTCTATTACTAGTCTCAACCATTCTTTGATAAGTTTTCTATTGTATATTTTTTATTTCTTTTTCAATTTTCTACGAATGTAAAAAAAATTTTAAATTTATAGCATCGTGTAATCGAGAGCGATCGGGATTGGTAAATGATCTGACACGCATTTTTTATTTCTCATTCGTTTTTTTTGTTTCTCTGGATTTTAAGGCATAAACAAACAATACTTTAGGTTGTTTTTTTTTTTTTTTTTTTTTTGTTTTTGCTACGAAGTTTAGGTTGTTGGTGGATAAAGATTTAAAATCTTGTTAAGAGTGCGTGTATTTACATTTATAAGTTACAGTGTATGTGACTTGAAGTTATTTAATTATTCATCTAAGGCCATAAATTTGAAAATGTTTTAGAATATTGTAAAACAGATAAATATGGAAAGGATATAATAATTTTAGAAAAAACTGCACAGAATAAAAATGTTACAGTTAACTTTGGTATCATTTCACTTTATAAAAGTATGTTTTTATTCCACAAAAATAGAATTTTGTTTACATAATATAAATTTCTTTATAGATTTAAAAAAAATTAATGTTAAATTTAATTTGTAAATATAACTTAATTTTTGTTATAATTCATATTCTTCTTTTCATATTTCACATAAAGATCATTTTCATAATCATCAACGTCATCATGTTTAATTAAAATATTCTCTCATCGTAATAACATAACCTCTTTGGACTTAAGATTTTTTAATTGCAATAAAAATCACAACAACAACTACTACAACGACAACAGCAGGTGTAAAAATATAAAAATATTGTACGAATATATGTACATTCATATGTATGTATAAATTTTTTATAAAAGCATTTAGAAAATTACTTCAAACTTTGAAATTTTTAATCCTCCTAGAGGTCCATAACTTCTAACCATTTGCGTAATTATTATAAGCTAACACTAATACATACAGAACATTTCCACCACTACCATCAAAAATAAAATTATGAAAGATTTTCTATATTAGAAAAAAATATCAATGCATAAATACACACATACATGAGTTTTTTTTTTTTTTTTTTTTTTTTTGTATGTGGGATTTTCTATTAAGAGTGAAACAATCTAACGAAATAATCTTAAACTTGTTATGTGTCAGTTAAAAGTTTATATTTATTCACAATTTTTCATTTGATTTTTAAATTAAATTAAAAATTATTTTTGTTTTTTTTTGGCATAAAATATTAAAAATTTTAAAAATAAAAAATGCCATAATAATTACTACAAATCCTATAAAATATTTGTTATTTTTGAAATATTTTATTCATTTTATCTCTTGTTTTCTATTTTTGCTCCATTTAGCAATTTATTTATTTTTTTAAACTTAATTCATCTGTCTCCATTTTCTTATCGCTTTATTTGTCTTTTTTATATGCTGATGTTTGTTAACCAGAGTATTTGTTAGTCCGTCTATCTCACTGCCGGTCTGTCCGTTTATTTGTTTATTTGCTTGTTGAAAGCTGCCTTCTTTTTTGTGGCAATAAAATTGCAAAATTTATTAATGTTGCCTCATTAA